>QNUK01000352.1:0-567500 GCA_013621035.1 Clarias magur | reverse complement strand
GCTGAATTTTTTATGTCTTTCTTCATGTTTTCTGGAGACATAATTGCAATTCCCATTGCGTACGTCTATATCGATGGGTTTATTATAAAAACTTTCCCTGAAGCTAGAGAAAATGGTGGGATGCCAGCCTGTATGTCATTGATGAAATCATCCATGAGATTACCAGAAGCGGTGCTACATCTCTTGACTTATAAGAAATTACATTCCTTTTGGCCCTTGACATTAAACCCTTTACCAGTCACTGTAAAAGAAATGTCTGTGCACTTGTTCATTCCTGTAATTATCCGATCAGCCAACAGGAGAAGAAGTCCATGTTGGTTTCTGCTGTTGTGGTCTCAAGGTTTAATTTTCTGTGTGCATTGTGTGAAGCCTTTCTGCGTAACACAGTTGTAAAGTGTTGTTATTTGAGTTAGCAGAGCCTTCCTGTCAACCTGACCCAGTCTAGCCATGCTCCTTTGTTCTCGCTCATCAATAAAGCTTTCTCATCTATCACAACAAAGCAAAGAAGAAAGAACAGAGAACAGGACAACATCTGGCTACATGACTACAAACGATACAGAGGCAGAATGTTTAGTTAAGTAAAGATATGGTTAGACCACGAATAGACCTGCACTACTTTAATTGCACTACAGTCCTTGTCCCATTATACAAGCACAGCAGGGGACTCAATTTATTGGCCAAAGTAGTTCTGACTCTGCTACAACAGGTGGTGATATGCCGCCTTTCACCTTGTTAGTATTGGACCTTTTCCCAGTTGACCCATTACGTAACTCGCCAAACGCTCGACAGAAAGTTTAGCGGTGAGTGGTAAGTCAATGTATGACAGTGCTCTACATTTCATACACTTTACCTTTTGTACGAACGTGATTCACACCATCCCTCGTGGTTATTGTGTTACCCAAGGGCAGATGACACCGTCATATTGTTAGCAACATCTTTTCCCTCTGTTCCACATTTGGTTCAACTTCTGGGTCAAACCCCATCACAGCAAGCATGTGCAGAGCGCAGAGGCCGATTTCTGTGTCCGATTGAGATACACGTGCTGGAGTAACTCGACACCTAACCACATTATCTGCATTTGCTAGTCTGACTTAGAGAAGTATGATTTAGAACAGTTGACTTGTTTTTAAGACACAACATCATGTCTTACTGAGTTTAAGATCTTGATCTACAGGGTGTCCACAAAGACTGGGTACAGAGGAAATTTCATAATTTAATATTTTTGTTATTTTTCCGGAGGGGGGTTATGGGGGGGGCAGATGTGGTGGTTTAGCAATGAATAAAATCATGACTGTTGTTCAGTGTTGAAGCTATGTTTTATGTAAATGGTGAAGTCAACAGACAGAATCTTTGATCCTGGTCTCAAGGCAATGCAGACCTATTCAATCGAGTTCACCTTAATATATTATTTATTATCATCAGAATTAAATAAAATAGTTTTTTACTTTTGACTTTGAGGACACCCTGTAGAGTAAAGATCTTGATCTAGACATTAAATAAGTGGAGTCTAGTCTATTGGCGGAAAAAAAATAAAATAAAATTCGCTGGAGGAAAGCTTTTGTTGGGATTTATGCTAAAAAAGTTCTTTTTTTTTTTTGTAAATATGCATACATATTATATTTTTATCAGATGAAAAAGAAACACATTTTCTAAATACAATTTCATGCCCTTTTATGTAGTGGCTGTACCTTTTTTGAATTTCAAATCTTTCAGTGATCTTAATTGCCATTCAGATGAAACTTTAGATTTCACATGAAAAGATATAAACCTGAAAAAGTGTATTTTTCTAAAATGCTAAATGTTTAAAATATTACAACATGAATTTGACATGGTTACGGACACTACAAATTTTGTTGCTTTTACAAAAAGAAAAAGTAATATGCTTCTAGAAGCTTGCAGCAATTTTAGTATAAATACTCATAAAGAAATATGAACAATTTGCAGTTTAAATTATTATTGTTTGAAGTGAGACAGTATAATGCTGAAGAATTGCCATTTTCGGGGCACATATAAAATCATCGCTTCAAAACTGCTTAAGTTAGCAACTTAAAATTTTTAGGGAAGCAAGACTGCTCATTTCCATGTTGCATAAACTTCAGAAGTAGCTTCTGTGGCACACAGAATTCTCTTTATTATATGTACTGTGGAACCCTGGATTACAAACATAATTTGTTCCCGGAAGCTGGCTCGTATATATCAAAACACTCGTGAACCAAATCGTATTTTCCCAAACTCAAATCATTCGTTCCACAGCCCAAAAAAATAAATACATAAAAATAATGAACATAAACTATAAAGTAAAAATAAAATAAACTAACCTGCACTTTACCTTTGAAAAAATTTAAATAAATCCTGACAGATAAGTGTTTCTGTTTGTGCGCGCAGGCATGCGTATGTGTGTGTGTCTGTGTGAAGCTGAAGTAAGAGAGAAAAGGAGGAATGAGCCCCTACCCTCTTCCTCTTCTCATCACAGTAAAACTTCCTCCTCTCTTATTTTAGTTTCACACACACATGCACCCACAACGGAAACACTGTTTTATTGGGAAAATAAACAAGAATTGATCACGTGACGCTCGACGTCAAAACAAGATGCGCATTATTCAAAATATCTGCTCGTCCTGCAGGACGTTTGCAAACTGCGTTACTCGCAATCCGAGGTATACAGTACAGACCAAACGTTTGGACACACCTTCTCATTCAAAGAGTTTTCTTTACTGTGTTCTTTATTGTGTTCTTTAGCCCAAACGCGTCTCTTCTGCTAGCAGATATTCTACCATGAAGGCCTGATTCACACAGTCTCCTCTTAACAGTTGTTCTAGAGATGTGACTGCTGCTAGAACTCTGTGTGGCATTGACCTGCTCTCTGATCTGAGCTGCTGTTAACTTGCGATTTCTGAGGCTGGTGACTCGGATGAACTTATCCTCCGCAACAGAGGTGACTCTTGGTCTTCCTTTCCTGGGGCGGTCCGCATGTGAACCAGTTTCTTTCTAGCGCTTGATGTTTTTTGTGACTGCACTTGGGTACACTTTCAATTTTCCCAATTTTTCGGACTGACTGACCTTCATTTCTTAAAGTAATGATGGCCACTAATTTTTTCCTTCACTTAGCTGCTTTTTTCTTGCCATAATACAAATTCAACCTCTTTGAATGAGAAGGTGTGTACTGTATATACTGTGCACTGTATTTTGGTCTGCACTGTATATATATCAGTACCATAGCATATTTTGGCTGTTAGTTACAGTATACCTCAGGACTTATTTTAAGAGCTAACAAGTCTTCATTTCCCAAAGAACCCCAAACATGGAAAAGCAAGCAGAATGTGTATCATGAGTAGCAGAAGCTTTCCATGATGCAACTTCCAAATTACGTAACAAACAAACAACAACAAATCTGTTAGATTAAATTAACGTCTGTTACATGAAAAAGTTGTTTTCATTCAGTACATCTTTATTAAATATCTACAGTACAATCACCATGGAGTTGCATGTAGAGCATGAGCTACAGTAAAGTACCATTTATTTATTATTATTATTTTTTTATATTTAAAATACAGTCATTTTGATACAGCAGGAGACCTGGTGAAAAGTTGATGCCCTAGCCCATGGTCCCTCAGACTAGAATAAAATAGTGCTGCCTCCTCCAAGCAAAGAAGTAATTGAAAATAGTTATATTGAAAAAGCCATTCCACAAATTGATGGAATGTATAAAATGCCCTAAACTTCCAACTGCCATAAAATAAAATTTTGTGTCGAGAGTAAAACTGGAGTCGCTTATAACCTTATACCAGAGGTGCAAAAATTTATGCCACCAGACTGGCAAGAAGCTGTGATTAAATTATTCAGTAAAGTTCTCACTGCAGGCTGCTCTCCTGAACTTGGGAACATGGGGTCGATATCACCAATTCACATGAGTGGAGAGAAACTGGTCCCCAGCAGCTACTAAAGTGTGTGCATGCATGTGTGTGTGTGTGTGTGTGTGTGTGAGAGAGAGACAGTGTGTGATTCCCTGGAGTTTTATCAATACCTCAATGTGCCTTTTCTAATTAAACACAGTGTCTTACAGAGAAATTCAATTAGTTTTCTTTCAAACCATACAGCTGTTAAATCATATTGATTGCATTTACACACCTTAATGAACAAATATATTCACTACGCTAAATAAACAGAAGGAAAAAAAAGTGCTTTATTGATCGATAAACTATTTCACTATATTTTGGCGTGGAGAGCTCTATTCCAAAAAAAAAAAAAAAAAAAAAAAAAGAAAAACAAAGAGTAAGCTAGATCCACTACTGAGAAATATTAAGTAAGCAGGTGCTAGTTTTAAACCTGTTCTAGCTAACTGACATTGTTCACTCAACAAAATTTATAAAAATGAAGCAAAAGGTAATATAGTCAGGTTTATAAATATATGGTCTGTAATGCGCTGAAATCAGTTGCCTGAGCTGAATCTAACTGAGCAACAATTTCACTTGCTGAAGGCAAAAAGCCCCAAGAACAAGGAGGAACTGAGGACAGCTGCAGTAAAGACCTGGCAGAGCAGCACCAGGGAGGAAATCTGGCATCTGGTGATGACTGCCAAGAACACATATTAAAATTTCAGGCCATTGCGGCCATAATATTTATGAAAGGAGCTTATTATATTAATTTTTATACACTGTCTCTATATAAAAGTCAAATGATTGACCTGCACTGGTAAAGCTAAGGAGATTTGAAATGCCTGGAATTGCGTTAAAAACTGTCCTACACATTATTAAAGACTGAAAGGATTGTGATGAACTGTCAACTTCATGGAAGAAATGAGGTAAAAAAAAGTTTTTTTTCACTTAAACACTTGGTGAAACTGCATTATAAGAAAATAGACAGTAAACATCATAGCTGTATTAAAGAGTGAAAGAGCATTTTCACACAGGTAATGCAACGAGAACTTATACTATTGGGAATAAACAGCTGTGTGTCCATAGAAAGACCACTTGTCAGAGAAAAAGGCTTCGGGTTGGTTGGAAGCGTAAATATCGGACTTTGGTGGAACAGGTCAGTGGACTGATAAGTTCAGATTGACCCAATGTAAGAGTTACTGATGTGTCAGGACAAGACCATGAATAGTGTCCAGCATACATGCATCTGGAGGCAGTGTTAGAGTTTCAGGTTGGTCAAGTCTGTGCATGATAAACTTATGTGGATTGAGTGTTCTGATACCTTTCTATCATAGCCAGTATTGATTTTTCTCAGCGTTTTGTGCTGTATCAGGTTTTCTGTTGGATCAGACCATATGGTGTGGCCTTTGGGCATGAGTGAACCTATGGTGCGCCAGTTTGCCTGTGTATATAGTTGATAATCAATGTTGTAAAGATCATTTGTCAGTTGTGATGATGTCATGGCTGATTAGTGTAGACCAAAGAAATGAGTTTAGTAGTGTTATACTGTAAATAACATAGCAGTATGGAAGTATACTTTATATTCAGAAAGTAAATTGCCAACTGCTAGAGACACATGCATGTACTGTATGTACACACACAGCAAACACAACAAATATCGCTTCTCTCTTTTCTTATTCTGCTTCCTATCCTGCTTATTTATCTTCTATAATCCTTTCTTGCATCCTCTCTTTTCACTTTTTAAGCTGCATCACAAGCTCAGGGGAAATATCTCATTCCTTTCTAAGCCAATATATACAATACATATCTAACCCATAATGCTGCAAAGAAAACAATAGGAATGTTAAACCCTCCTTCAGGAGTGTGGTGAATATTGCTCATTTTATCCTGAGTACAGTTTATGATCCACAACTAAACAATGTGCTGAAAAAAAACAAAAAAACATTCCAAAGGACCAAAAAGAAAAAAAGTTACACAATAATTCCATTCCTCCATTCTTTAGTATATGTTAATATTCGGAAGTCTTTTTAACGACACATTAAAATTAGCTTTGTGCTCAGTGATAAAAATGTCACCAGTGTCACTTTATTATGTGACTTCCTCTTCTACAGTAGCTATTAAGTTTTTACAGGCCATAAGTTATAATCACGGATTTTGGCACTACTATCAATTATAATAGGTGAAACTCGTCATAATGTCTATGAGGCAAGATTTTAGTGTGTAAAAATCAGCATTTTTTTTTATTTTTATCGACAATTGAACAATCAGCATGGTGCATACATAGAGTGGGTGCAATACACAAGCGGGCAGCAAACAAATTGGAGAAATTCATAACAACCCGGACACATGAGCAACCTTTTGGGTGCTTTGTTAAACAAATAAAATAGTAACCTAGCAACTGATAGCTTCTGTCCGCTGATTATTGTCACCTCCAGGGTTCGAGTTCGATTCCCGCCTCGGTTCTGTGTCCTCCTCTGGTTTCCTCCCCCAAAGACTTAGACAAAGATTAGGCTAATTGGCATTACCAAATTGCCCTCAGTACATAGGTGTGTGACGGGGCATAGCTCCAGCCGTAAATAGCCATGTGCATAGCATGGCCATGCTGCAGGAAAACTTTCCAGGATGAATCATACTTTCCATTCCTGTCCTATTCCCACGATCTTACACCACCTGACGCCTACTTGTAGGGAATGTTAAAGGAGAGTGTGTTCACCTGTGGAGATCAGCCAAGAACTGTGCCTGGATTACGCCAGCAAATCGTCTCCTTTTGCAGCAACCTTTGTTCTGGGATATGTTTGATATAAACACTGTCTACAGCGAGGCGGTGCACACTCCAAACATTAACATTATGCAGTTTGTTATGTTAGTTTCTTTCAAGATGAATAAACTCACAGATGACCCAAAAATAAAGTTTTATTTAATATCTTTTCATTTCTGTACTGTACATTTTGGCACATACTGTACCTCACCCTGTACACAAAAATGTGATTCCTCCTGGGGTTGGTGGAATTTGCCAGCTATAGATGCAGTGCTTCTGTATTAAATAAGATGATGCTATAGAATAAATATTATAGGTTTTGCTTCATATAATAATGTTCAGGTATCGTTAACAAATTCTGAAATTTCAAGCTTTCTAAGTAAGAGCTAACTAACTGGTTGAATCCCAAATAGTGTAAAATAAAAAAGCAGGTGCACTACAGTATATAGAGTGTAGATTCACTCATTCCACATACAGTACCAAGTAGTGCCCTTGATCAGGGGTTAGAGACGGATTTGGGATTCAGCCTTGTGTTAGAAGCTACCCTTACAAAAAAAAAAAAAAAAAAAAAAACATGGCAATATATTGTAAAATATAATGCAATCTATTAAATAATACATTTCCATATATAGGAAAATACTGCTTATATTTATTAATAAATTGCAATATATAATTGTTCTATTAAAACATTATTGGAACTTAATGCATGTTTAAAAATTAGACACACTTTTACTTTGTCAGTCTGGTCTGTTCCCTTTCAAAAGCTACACTCGATGCTGCGTGAAAACGCTATGGGAACATCTCTTCGTTCTCCGGTTGTGAAGCCTGTGTATGTCAAAAACACAGAATACTTCGGCTAATAACCTCAGTCAGGTGACGTCACCGAATAAGGTGCACCTGCAGGTTATAAATAGGGGTGAAACGGAAACATCCCTAGATCTTTTTGTATTCAGGACCGCTTTGTGTTTGCGTGTGTGTGCAAGCGGATAACGAAAGGAAAAGAAAGAATAACAGCATTAACTCACAGATATGGCATAGTTGGTTAAGATATGCGTGCCTCCGTGTGCTAGATCTCTTTTGGAGGGCGATCTCCACGAATTTTGTTTTGAGTGCTTTGGGGAAGAAAACGCTCGCCTCAGACTTCAGGAAGACTGCGAGTATTGCAATTTTCTCCCTATTAAAGTGCTTAATGCGCGGCCAGCTTTCTTTAAAGAGAAACCAGATCAGCACGCGAGCCCCAGGAATGCGCCGTGGCTCGCGTGCTGATCTGGCAGACGCACACGAGACAGAATTCCTCTTTCTCTCGCGCTCTCTCCGGATCAGGAAGGTTTAGCTTCCGTTTCTCAAGTGCACTCTGGCACTTCTTGTGAAGGAGCGGAAGAATCTTCCTCTCTCGCTTCTATGGAAGTATTCTCCTCACAACGCTCCTTCAGTGTTGACAGAGCGTTTGAGAAATTAGTGGAGGTTATAACGCATGCGGTCAAACGGTTGCATATCGACTTGCAATAGCAAACTGCAGTTGCAATAAGCGAGATTCCCTCAAGCGTTCGAAATTAGACAACAGGTTTCTGTCGGGTGGCCGGGGGGAGGAGCCTCAATGTCTCTCTCTCCCCTTGTTTGATGACCTCCATGACGAGTTAACTCTTTCATGGAGCAAGCCGTACTCATCGCGTATTTTTGTGCCATCGACTTTGACTTATTTGAATATCGTTGATGCGAAAGCGCACGGTTATATGATGATGCCCCAGATAGAAACCCCCTATCTCTCTCCTGGGACATCATCCTCGCTGAAAAAGCCTACACTCCCCTCCAAACTGTGTAGATTGACATCTGCTTTGGTGGGGAAAGCTTTTCAGGCAGCGGGTCAGGCTGGTGCTTCACTGCACACCATGCTGGTTTTGCAGGCCTACCAGGCTGACCTGCTCAAGGACCTGAGTACCGCGTGGGGCGTTTGCAGAGCTGCGCCGATGAGAGGGCGTTTGCAGAGCTGCGCCGAGCCACAGATCTATCTCTCCATGCAACCAAGCAGACAGCCCGTGCTGTTGGCCATTCTATGGCTGCCATGGCATCCATGGAGAGGCATCTGTGGCTGAACCTCACGGGTATCAAGGATAGGGATCGTGCTGTCTTCCTTGATGCCCCCGTCTCGCCTTCCGGCCTCTTTGGTGACACTGTTAATTCCGTCGCCACTAGGTTTCGGGAGGCGAAATTATACAAACAGGCCTTTGGGAGGTTTCTTCTCCACCGTGCTCAAGAGTCGGGACCATCGGCCACTCTGTCCCAACCAGGTCTGGCCCCCATTAGGCATGAGATGCAGAAGGAGAGCGTGACCAGCCGCGCACCCCCTCGTAAAGACTGGGGCTCGCCGCTCTTCTCAATCTGCCTCAAAAAGACCAGACCTGAGGAGCTTCCTCTCTACAAAGAGGAAGTCCTGAGGCTTGTGCGCCCAGGACCATGGGGGTGTCTCCCCCTTGGGAGGGTCACCCGGATTTCCTTCACAAAATAGGGCATCCTTCCTGGCACTCCCAGGAGGCCGGTGTTCAATCCCCGCCACCACAGGTGTTTCACGGAGCGTCGGTCTCCTACGAAATGTTGGGTGTTTGGTCATCTCCTAACATCCCCCCATCCAGCCAAAGTGTCAAAACTCTTGCCCCTTTCGGAGAAGCTGGCAGTGTGGAAACTACTGTCAGGCGTATCTTCTTGGGTACAAAGGACTGTAGCCACAGGCTACAGGATTCAGTTTGCACATCGTCCTCCACGTTTCAGAGCACATCTGCTGGCCCAGGAATTACAGACTCTGCTGGGTAAAGGGGCCATAGAACATGTTCCCCTCCCGGACAGAGAGTCAGGCTACTACAGTCGGTACTTCTTGGTTCCCAAGAGAGATGGGGGGTTGCGTCCAATTTTGGATCTTTGCGGCTTGAACTGCTATCTCAGGAAATTCAGATTGAAAATGTTGACTATCAAAATTATTGTTTCTCAAATCCAACCAGAGGATTGGTTTGTGACAATCGACATCAAGGACACATATTTCCATATAGAAATATTGCCACAGCACAGGAAGTTTCTGAGGTTTGCTTTCGAGGGCGAAGCTTACCAGTATCGGGTCCTTCCATTTGGCCTAGCTCTGTCACCCCGCACATATACAAAATGCATAGATGCGGCCCTGGCTCCTTTACAACTCCAGGGCATCCGTTTTTTGAATTACATAGATGACTGGCTGATTCTGGTTCAGTCTCAGAAGCTAGCGCTTCGACATCGAAATGTCGTCCTAGCTCATCTTCATTCTTTAGGATTGAGATTGACTTTGAAGAGCATTCTCTTTACTGTTCAGAGGACAACATATTTAGGTGTCATATGGGATTCGGTCACAATGCGGGCACAGCTGTCTCCTGCTCGTGTCAAATCCATTCTCAACACCCTGAAGGAAATCAAGCTAGGCCAGAAGGTGACTCCATCACTTTCAAAGATCTCTAGTCCTCATGGCAGCTGCGTCCACGGTGATACGTTTGGGCCTTCTGCACATAAGAGAGTTTCAGCTGTGGCTAAGAGCCAGGGGATTTGATTCAAGGGCCAATCCCCAGAGGCTAATAAGGGTTACGCGCTGGGGGCTTCGTACCCTTTCTATGTGGTTCAGACCCCGGTTTCTGACTTTGGGTACCACTTTAGGTCCATCTTGTCATCGCAAGATGTTAACGACAGATGCTTCCCTCATGGGCAGGGGTGCGGTCTTGGATGGCCATCCAGCACAAAGGAGCTGAAGAGGTCATCTTCTCGCATGGCACACCAATTGCCTCGAAATGATGGCTCTGTTTCTGGCCCTGAAACACTTCCTCCAGGAGATCAGAGGCTCCCATGTCCTAGTGCGGGTGGACAACACTGCGGTAGTCTCGTACATAAATCGCCAGGGTGGACTGCGCTTGCGCCACTTGAACAAGCTAGCACACCAGGTTCTGCTTTGGGCACAGGACAAGTTCCTGTCCCTCAGGGCGATTTACATTCCGGGGCAAATGAATGTAGGAGCGGACTTGCTATCCAGACAAGCTGTGACACATGGGGAATGGAAACTCCACCTCAAAGTAGTCAGTCAAATCTGGGAAAGATTTTATGTAGCAGAGGTGGACCTCCTTCGCCTCGCAAGAGGCAGCACAATGCCCCCTTTACTACTCTCTGACTCCTGGACGCGATGGCCCACACATGGACCAAATTACGCCTTTATGCGTTTCCTCTGATAGTTCATCCCAGACCCGAGCTCTGGAACCTTCATGTCTGGCCCCTGAAGGGGACCAACTAAGAGATGCTGGTCTTCCAGCCAGCGTAATTGAAACCATTTTAAAGTCCAGGGCTCCTTCCACTAGAAGAACTTATGCCCTCAAATGGAGTGTATTTGAAAGTTGGTGCATGGCAAGACATGTAGACCCAGTTCACTGCCAGATTGTTTCAGTGCTGGAGTTTCTGCAAGAAAAGTTGTCCTCGGGCTTATGCCCTAGTACTCTCAGAACGTACGTAGCCACTATTAAGGCTTGCCATGCTCTGACGTTTCTGTGGGGAAGCACCATTTAGTTGCCCATTTTATTTGTGGGGCTAAACGGTTGAGGCCGCACACTAGAGCGACGGTCCTTTCATGGGTCTTAGCTATTGTACTCGAAGGCCTGGCTGACACCCCTTTCGAACCACTAGAGTCAGCGCCTTTCAGGCTTCTGTCTCTTAAGATGGTTTTTCTTATGGCTATTACTTCTTTGAAGAGGATTGGGGATCTGCAGGCTCTGTCAGTCTCCCCATTCTGTCAAGACTTTGCCCCTGGGCTAGTCAAAGCTATTCTACATCCTCACCCGAACTATCTTCCGAAGGTTCCATTCTCGGCCATGCAGTTTCATGTCGTTCTCGAAGCCTTCTGTCCTCCACCTTTCACAGCTCCAGAGCAGGAAACACTTCACTTACTGTGTTCAGTACATGCTCTTCAGATTTACGTCTACCGCACTAGCCAGTGGCGTAAGTCAGGGCAGCTCTTCAATTGCCCTGCGGGTCGCAACCGGGGGGCGGCCGCCACTAGACAGACGCTGTCACACTGGGTGAGAGATGCTATTGCCCTAGCCTATGAGGCGCGTGGTCTCACTTTGCCTCTGGGAATCAGGGCTCATTCGACCAGGGGGATTGCCTCATCAATTGCTCTGGCAAGAGGTGTCCCCTTGCCTCAGGTGTGTGATGCAGCAGGCTGGTCCTTTCCGCACACGTTTGTTAGATTTTATAGTCTGGATGTCAATACTACTCTGGGCTCGTGGATCCATGAGTCAGCATCCCAGAGCTATGTCTGAGACCTCCTTGGCTATTGTGCGCACACACTACACAACCTGGGGGTCCAGACACTTGCAGTGCGGCAGCGTTGGTATTCTCGATCCCATAGCGTTTTCACGCAGCATCGAGTGTAGCTTTTGAAAGGGAACGTCTCGGGTTACTTAGCTGTAATCCTGTTCCCTGATAAAGCGGGAACGAGATGCTGCGTTTCAATGCCGCACTGCTGGCATGCCTGGACATCCTTTAGACAAAATTGACCTGAGGATGTTTCCGGTTCACTCCTATTTATAACCTGCAGGTGCACCTTATTCGGTGACGTCATGCCTGGCAGAGGTTATAAGCCGAGGTATTCGGTGGTTTTGACATGCACAAGCTTCACAACCGGAGAACAAAGAGATGTTCCCATAGCGTTTTCACGCAGCATCTCGTTCCCACTTTATCAGGGAACAGAGTTACAGCTAAGTAACCCGAGACGATATATATTCAATCAAACTCAATATATTATGAAGTATATTGTTGAATATAAAATAACTTTTTTAATTATTAAGATATACATTTTAATATATTTTAATATATTTCTCAATATATGAAAGGGCGGAAATTCCTTATGTTTATATATTTTCAATATATTGTGATATATATATGATAATAATATGATATATTAGTATATTGTGAATATATTTTAATATGAATACATTTTTTGCCCCTTAATTATTAGTTAATATCAGTGTAGCAACAAGGAGTATTAACATTATATATACATTATATACATTATATATACATTATATATACATTATATATATATATATATATATATATATATATATATTTTTTTTTTTTTTTTTTTTACCAGTAAACAGTTAATATATAGAGAAATATATTTTCTTTGCATAAGGGTAGATAATGTGGTAGTATGCACTAGGCGTGAAACATAGCACAGCCGGTTCAGAGGCAATTGAAAGCAACTTAGAAGAAGTTACTAAGTGTTGTTTAAGATCGCATAACGGTATCAGATGTGTTTTCTTGCTGAAAGTGCTACAGTATAGTGACTGTTACCAAATGTGGGTTTTGACATCAGTATCTACTTTAATAAGTAACATCCGTTTGACTGTCCAGAAGCGGGTGGGACAATGGTGGACAGGCGTTCTGATGTCAAGTGCAAAAGATTAGTGAAGATTAGTGAGACAAACCACTGCATGGAGACTGCATCAAAACCAAATAATAAATAATAAATTTTGATAATAAATATCAAAAGCAAGAGAGAAGAAATTCATATCACACATATTCTTATCACATTTCTAAAAATGTCTTGCACAGATTTACAGGTGAAGGTGTTGCAGGCATGTTTATTTTTTTATTATTCATACAGTGACACAATGTCCTGCTAACCAGCATTACATTTAATGTGATTCCCCATCAATCAGACCCTACTGATCTGCAAAGCCTACAGCCAGTGATCAATGCTCATCTTCACTGCGCCAGACTCGGCTCGTCATCATCTTTATCATCACTGACAGGAAATGAGACCAATCTGTACATAACACTATCAATGCTGCGCACCTGTGTGCTGCGTCTGCTATCCGTGTGACAAACTGTCTCCCCACGGGAACACTTCACTGTCCATTAGACAAGGTAGACCTCAGGCTTCCTCTGTCTAATTGCTTGCTGAAGTTGATGCAAAACTGTCTAAACACATAAGGGATTTAATATTTTTTAGTTGAACTGAACGATGATCTGAGTCGGGGGTAGTGATTATTCTCATGCATTATCATTGACATGGGAGGGAAAGAGACACAAGCCACAGACATGGTCACGAAGCAATTCCAGAATTGATGCTTTTCCGTGCTTATAAGCATGCTGTCTACCAGAATCTCTTCTATGACACATGAAATTCATTACATACAGTATCGCCTGTCGACCATAAACTGCTGAACAGTAAGAACGGGACGTCACTACTATTTAATGTCACTTGTGCGGTGAGCTGAATGAGCTTCTCTGCTCAGACTCGCTGTTCACATGTCTCCGTGTATTATTTACACCTGTGCGCTTGTGTGTGTGTGATTGCACAGAGGCCGAATGTGGACGAGAAAATGGTTCTCCACCGGAGACTACCTGCTTAGGTGTGGATGTTGTGTTGAGGAAAAACAGTATCACATATATAATTCATCTACACACTTCAAATATCAGCATTACAGCCGCTAGACCCTGCCCTGTAGCAGTGATGCAATCATTCTACAGCATCAAATCTCATCCAGAGCCATCGCTTCAACCCTCTCTCTCTCTCTCCACACACAATTAATCTTCCCTCTCTTTTACACTTTATTTCACTCTTACTCCCTTTCCCCTTTCAAGTACATACAGTATAACGTACAGGAAGAGATAGAGAGAGAGAGAGAGAGAGAGAGAGAGAGAGAGAGAAACATGCAGTACCATTACTCCAAAAAACTGCATCACTCTAGATTTAACCATATCTTTTCTTATTTTCTGTCTGCTGAACATAAGATTGGGAAATGCCATGCTCCTTGGGAAAAGAAATGATATTGTGTATATCACCGTTACTAAATGAGTGAGCAATATCATTGTGAATCATAGCGTGCAAAGATAAGGCAACATGGCATTGTATATTATTGGTATCTCTGCGACCAATGAATAATGCAGCATGGAGCGGTAGAACAGGGTTTATCTACAGTATACGCCAGTGTATATTATTTAGAGGTATGGTTAGATGTGCCGATCTTATATCCGATCAAATTTGCTCCTCACATGTCCTATAGGAACCGATACAGTCCACCACAACGTTCTTGTAATGATGCACGATTATGACTTTGAGTCAAGTGAAAGCTTGTGGAAAGGGAAACTATAAAGTAATTAATATGAATGAATTGATGTTAATCAATAATTAATGAATAATAATTTTGGCTCACTTATGTACTAGTACATGTTCACACAGCGATACATATATCAGTTCTAAAGGTAGAAGTAGCCAGCTAAAAATGTACTACATATTAAAAGTGGATGGACCTAAAGTACCATGGTCATACTACTGTATAGCACAAGCATGAGGAGGTCATTGTGAGAATTCCACTGATGGACCAGCATCCCCTTTACATTGACAACTCAGTAAGAACACCATCCAAACTCCCAAAGTTACTCCATTACCTGGTCAAGGTCACCATGACTACTGTATGTCCCTTTTAAGTTCTTTCTGCATCTTGCTTAGACCATGTCCTCACCAGGCTTTTTTGACCATGACCAAAACAATACTATGTACTTACTGAACCGAATTCTACTGTATTCCTGCAAAGTTGTACTTGTTCTTACTGCATTCACCCATTTTTTGCAGTTAAAGTGCGAACGTGGCTCAGCGTGACAAGACTAACCTGATCACAGATTCCAAACTCCAACTATTTTAACTCTGGAAGATCAAAACGTAGGACAGAGACGACCAATAGCCACAATGCCTTAATGAAGAAGAAAGAAAAACTCCCGTGTGTTATGATGCCTGCAGTTCAGTATGTTAGGCCATACCAGAATACTGGGGGTGCATCTTTGGCTGCATTTCTTTCGGATAACACAGAAAGGAATGAACTGGGGATGGCATATTTGAAAACTGCTGCCAAGTGAAATTTGACATCTCTGAGTGAATTAGTGTAGCAGGCTTGACAGCTCAATTCAAAGCAACTTGTGGGTTAACATGTGGGCTATAGAGTTGGATATGGATGCCCTATGCAGTGAAAATGACAGTGGGGAATAATAGTGAGGAGAGGAATGGAGAGGTTAGATGTGGGAGAGACTTGTCGGTTGGAAGGTGATGATGATGATGATGATGATGATGATGATGATGGGTAATATTTAGTGCAGGACAGATTTAATAAGAAAGCCTGTATATAATTCTATAATGATTTATGTCAAACTAGTGATCACAGATTACTTTCTCTTTTGCTTCATTGGTATGTGTGATGTCAATAGACACAGCATGTTAAAAAAAGAAGAAAAGAAAGTAATGCAGAACTCTTTTGTAACCGCACATGCTCGTCTTTTCAGCTTCTATTTTTTATTCATGGTATTTTTTGGATTTAGGCCCCTGCTTTGTTTTCACATTTAAAACATTGATCCTAATCCAGTTTGCCAATTGCCTATTTTATTTTTTTGTATTAATCTTTTAATCATGAGAGCCATAAAATCAGAGCTGTGATCAACAGGACAGTTACGTGAAGTGATGAATGCATCCACTGAGGATATGTTTAGTTGTTTCAGCCACGTACACCACCCTTCTCAGTGCCAATAACCATTATCTCTGGTGTATAGAACAGATGAGGCATGTGCAATTTCAAGAGCCCATGCTTGCAGCACATTCTTTTTGTTACATTGTTTAAGGGTGGGTATGGATGGTACAGTACCATGACCAGGTCTTGAACAAGCAGGCCAAAATCCTGGATAAGGCCAGCCTGGATATAGTCCAGTGACTGATCCAGTTTGTTAGGCAGTGGTGCCAGGCTTAGAGCACAGTTGAGAGGAAGGAGTCCCAGGAAGCTGAGTGGAATATAAGAGCTCACACGAGCTGCCAGTTTAAGTTTCCACAAGAGAGCAATTTAACCTCCCTGCAGCAGACGTTAAGCTCTGGTCCACCCTAAATAGGATGGTCATTATGGCGTGTTAACCATTCCATTGAAAGAGGAAATAGAGACAGCCTTTGAGGGAAAGAAGGAAAAGTACCCAGTTGTTAGCTGTGTTTAGGTTGTTCACCTGCAGTATCCAGTGGAAATCGGTTACAGGCGCTACACTGGAACATCCACCCAGTGGTACCTGAAGCTTCTTGGGATTACAGAGACCAAACCCGAGAAAGGCTCTCTAGGACATGGCAGAGGAGGCAGAGAAAAGGAGCTTCTGACTCTTGCCCTGAAAAAAAAAAACGCAAAGCATGGGAAAGCAAGGATCCTAATGCTGGTTCTTCGGGGAGGTAGGGAGACTTCCCTATCAATACTTTACTACCTTGAGATGTTCAGGGATTAAAGGAATGAAACATCAGTGAAGATTGGCTCCCTGCTGGCAATCCTGCAACCCTCACTGCAACGCCACGGTTGGGGGGGTGTAAGCCAGAAGTGCCTAGCAGGTGGGCTTACCTTTTCTCAACAATTGGATACTGTTTTGCCTCTCTTGTTTATTTGCCTGCACTTAATAAAATGTTTCATTTGCACCCACGTCCTTATGTCTGCATTTTATGTTTCCCTTTCGTATAGTGATGTCTAATAAAAACTCAGATGGAAAGTACCCCGGCTTAGTTTTATAACTCCACGTACAGTATTTGAACCAGGACACTAATCTGGTAACCCGTGTGTGTGGGTGTGTGTGTGTGTGTGTGTGTGTGTGTGTTTCATTCATGCTGTCAGCCTGAAGCAAATCTTCTTTCAGGTTCTGTGCAACGCATTTCAGTTTCATGACACTCGATCTGTATTACTGACTCTGTTGAACATGCTCATCAAAGACTATTAATGTCTGTCTTTGAGAGAGAGAGAGAGAGAGAGAGAGAGAGACGATAAACTACAGACAGAGAGTGAGATTTGTGGGAAAGGTAGGCAGTAAGCTTTCATGTTAAAGATCTGAAATGTAAAACATTACCAAGGGAGAAATCCAACCATATAGATGGTCTACGTACAAAAAAAAGCTTACAAGAATGAGAGGTCAGAGTGAGGCTAAACCCGAATTAAAGCTCAGCACAGGATAATAAACACTCAAACACACAGTACAGTATATCCAGTGGCATTAATCAAATTGGGTAAAAGAGCACAATAAGTTTACGGAGACACATTAATTTTCGCACCCACACTGAAAGGTGCTGTATCATTATGTACTAAGAGGGGGAGTCAAAAATTATTCTCACTCTGGTTGTAGAATTTATTCTAAATAACTTGTAGAAAAGACAAATACACAATTTTTCAACATAATCTCCAACAACAGGCTTTCATATTACCCAAATTACGAAATGTTTTAGGCTGAGCTGCCAGCCATGAATGCACCACTGTTGTCACTTCTTCATCAAAAGTACATTTTCTCTTTTTTGGGGGGAACCTTTCCCCACTTTTGTCCATTATTTGGTTGTATCCAATTCCTACCCATCACTAGGAAACTCCCACATTAAGGCTTCTACTACCAGGGAGGACCGAAGAAAAGGAGGATGTTACGCCAGCCAACCGCATCCTTTCGAACATTTGGAGGACAGCACTATCCGCTCCTTCCGCTTGCGTGAGCTCACAGATACCCATGATTGGCTGTAGAGCCTTGATTTATGTAAGCGTGCTAAGTGTCTCCCATCTCATCCCTCTGAAAGAGCTCGGCCCACCAGCTCTCTTTAGTCCCCCAGCTGCGGGAAGCAACAGCATCACCCAGGAACTGAACTAGCTCTGGAGGATAAGGCGAGGACTTTACCACTGCGCCACTCAGGGGGCCAGAAGTGAATTTCTGGAATGTCCTGGTAGAGCTGCTTTAAGGGGACAACAGGTGAAAATCTGATGAAGCAAGATCAGAACTATAGAAAGGGTGCTTTAACAGCTCAAAACAAAGTGCAAAGTGTCAACAATGTGGGCAGAAGTGAGTGGATTGTCATGCAGGATCACAACGTCCTAGGATTGCAGTACTCGTTTAGGCTTCAGCTCTTTAATAAGCGTCTCACTGTAATGAGCACTGTTAATTGTTGAACCTTTCTCCTGATAATATTCCAATACTGGACCTTGAGAATCACAGAAAACTGTAAGCATTCATTTTCCAGCTGATGGTTGACTTTTGAACTTTTTCCCAGTCGGCAGTTAAGGATGTTTCCATTGCATACTCTGCCATTTACTCTCAGGCTAAATCCATGTCTCAAGACCAGTAATGATTCTCTTTAAGAAACTGTCACCTTTGGAATATCGATAGGGACGCTGTTTGTAGATATGCAACACTTCTGTTTATGCTCTTCTATGAGTTAAATATCTTACTTTGGTAAATATCGGCACCAGGTACACCTTTAAACAACAAAAAAGAAATCACAGCATGCTGCTCCTCTTACTGTGTATGCAAATCACAAGTGGGTCATCTGTTTTTGCTCGCTTAGCAGTTACAAATGAACTGATGTAACACATGCACACCTGCACAGCAGTGACCGGGCAGACAGTACCCTTGAACGAAAGCCGCTGATGAGAAGAAATGTGGCCAACATAAGTTTTACTATAACCGGAGTGCAGATCATTTTTGATACACCCATGTACTGTATATCCAGTGCCACATTTGGTATAAGCTAGGCTCATTACCCACAAAGAACCGTAAAATCAAGATAATTTTACAGAGTAAAAAGAGGGGGTCATCATTTAATGACGACTTTGCTGCTATACAGGGGTTGGACAATGAAACTGAAATGCCTGGGTTTAGACCACAATAATTCATTAGTATAGTGTAGGGCTTCATTTTGCAGCCAATACAGCATCACTTTGTCTTGGGAATGACAGATACATGTCCTGCAAAGTAGCCAGAGGGATTTTGAGCCATTCTTCTCGCAGAATAGTGGAGGAAAACGTTTCCTGACTCGCTCCTTCAAAACACCACAATGTGGCTCAATAATATTTAGATCTGGTGACTGTGCAGGCCATGGGAGATGTTCAACTTCACGTTCATGTAAATCAAAGCACCCTGTCACCAAGTCTTGCTGTGTGTATTGGTGAATTATCATCCTAATACACGGCATCGCCTTCAGGATACAATGTTTGAACCATTGGGTGCACATTGGGTTCAGTAGTCCTTGGCAATGATGCGCCCATCTAGCAAAAGTATTGGTCCTAGGGAATGGCATGATATTGCAGCCCAAACCATCACTGATCCACAGCCATGCTTCACTCTGGGCATGCAACAGTCTGGGTGGTACGCTTCTTTGGGGCTTCTCCACACAGTAACTCTCATGGATGTGGACTCATCAGAGAACAATACATGTTTCATATTGTCCACAGCCCAAGATTGTCACTGGTGGCACCATTGAAACCAACTTTTGGCATTGGCATGAGTGACCAAAGGTTTGGCTATAGCAGTCCAGCCATGTACATTGACCCTGTGGAGCTCCCGACGAACAGTTTTGGTGGAAACAGGAGAGTCTTGGTGCACATTTAATTCTGCAGTGAGTTGGGCAGCTGTGGTTTTATGTTTTTTTGGATACAATCTTTCTGAAAGCTGTACTTTTCAGACAGCTTTCAGACAGCTTTCTCTTCGTCCACAGTTACTCCTGTTGGATGTGGTTTGTCCTTCTTGGTGGTATGCTGACATTACCCTGAATACCGTGGCTCTTAATACATCACAAAGACTTGCTGTCTCGGTCACAGATGCAACACGAGATGCATACCAACAATTTGCCCTCTTTTGAACTCTGATATGTCACCCATAATGTTGCATGCATTGCTATTACTCTGTTAATTAAACCTTCACACTCTGCTCTTACTGGTGGAATGTGCAATCAATGAAGATTGGCCCCCGGGCTGGTCAAATTTCGGCAAGAAATCTCCAACACTAAATAGGCCAGTGTTTCAGTTTCATTGTCCAACCCCAGTAAAATCAAAGAAAATTCATAATATTCTGAAAAGTGATGCGCGTCATAATGTGATGTAATTAGGAAAAATATTCCTACTGCAAATAGAAAATACAGAACACACATAGAACAGAAGCTTCTATTCTCCAGTAAGCCTTGGCCACCCATGACCCTGTCCTATGTTCTGTAAAGCTACAGTAGTTAAGTGCATTAATAGTGACTGAGAAAAATTTGTTTGCTCAAGATCTTTTTCACAGATGTATCACAGTGTGTTTGCACTTTAGGAAGTAACTCAGCAACTCTGCAAGTTTTCTATTCTCACCTTACTTATTTTAGGCTTAGTCCCCCACTGATATACAGAGGGGCCCATATATATATATATATATATATATATATGCACTTCAACAGTTGTTATCTTTGCCGTTTTTTAAATGAGTTATTACAGCAATGTTTAGTACTGTATAATGTTTCCTCTAAAGATGTCAGCAGTCACACAATCATTGATACTATCATGTGACCATCACAGAGACGGATATATTTTTCATGTTGAAGTGTGTATAAATCTTTCGAACCCCTCTGTATTAAGTGGCTTGGTTATTACACATACTGTAGCAAACAAGAGAGCTATAGTATGACGACGCTGTGTAAACTTAATTTCGTGCTATTTCATCAGCGGTTCCACATTTGTCACGTTCTAAAGGGATTATACTTTTACTGTACACTGTACACTGCTCACCCATAATATCATGACTACCTGCCTAATTTGGAGTAGATCTCTCCCTCCACCAAAACAGTAGTGACCTATGTGTTCTGACAACCTTGTATAGGAACCAGCATGAACCTTTTCCTTGATTTGAGCTACAGTAGCTCTTCTATTCAGTGACCAGTAAGCCTTGGCCACCCATGACCCTGTCCTAGTTCATCGGTTTTCCTTCCTTGGCTCATTTTGGTATGTCCTGACCACTGCAGCCTGGGAACATCCCACAAAGAGCAGCATGTTTGGTGTTGCTCTGACCCAGTTGTCTAGCCATCACAATCTGGCCCTTCTCACAGTAACTACAGTTTCCAAATCTCATTACAGTGGTGGCGTGAAGTGGGTAGGGTTTTTTTTTTTTTTTTTCCCCGAAAGTTGATGTGTTCCAGGGCTGCAGTGGTCAGGACCTATCAAAAGTGATCCAAGCATGATAGAAAGGTGTCAGAACACACAGTGCATCACGGGGGCAAAAGGAGCGCATACTCAATATTAGGCAAGTGGTCATAATGTTATGGCTGACTGGTTTATGTCATCAGTACATTTTTGAACCAACAAACAGTTCACTCCTCTGTGGAGTGTATCAGGTCGCGGTACTCATGGTACTAGCTATCCAAACAAACAACAACAACAAAAAGAAAGCCGTTGGCGTGGAATAGCCCAGACATGAGAGCTGTTTGTTCAGGGGTGCATGTCGATGATCGTCATCTATCAAAAAAAAAAAGAAAAAAAAAAGAGAGAAAACTCCATAAACATCATCAGCATCTCACATTTATCACATTATCATCATCCATATACTGTAAAAGCACACACATTAACCAACACTGTTGTACAAATTACGTCATATTTTATACAGTAAATAACCATGGAATTAGTAATAATTGAATTATTCTCACGGTGTGACGCGACAGAACAGGATCTCATTGTTAAAAGAAAATTAGGAATTAGAAAACAATTCAGTGCCGTCCTGTTTTTTAACAATCCGGCACAGATGCTCGAGACGTTTTACTGTAATTACAGGCCGAACAGTCACGAATCATAATTGTCCACCTCTGATTACGCTCAGCAGACAGGTGTCCCTTTGAGCTGTTTAATACAAACCCCGACACCAATCGCAGTGACAACCGGCGCTTAGCTTCGCGTGCTGCATCTTGCTAATCCTGCAGCTCAGAATGGAGCACAATTAAACTGCTGTCGCTCTGATTGTAGACCCATCAACAATAAAACGGCAGCTTGTGCCAAAATGCCAAATTAAATGAATGCTCAGAAGCTATTCATTCACTACTTAGCGTTTTCTGTATGGCCAGTAAACAAGCCTCAAATTATACTGAGGAATTTAAACGCATTCATCGCTCGTAGACGCTGAACATATAAAGAAGTATGTTAAATCAGAAGACACGCCGTGAATATGTGGGCACATCTGAATAAGGGACTGTTTATTTATTTATTTATTCATTCATCCATTTATTTATTCGTTTAAGGAATCTGAAAGCTTGCTGGCATGATCGCGTCTCCACTAAATGCTAGACGAGATAAATCTGGTGTGATTTAATTAGGAACAAAACAAATCAATAAACTATTGAAGTTATGTCTGGGAGAATATGAATACGGCGATCTGGTTAAGGTAATCCCGTCTGCGCAATTACCTATTACAAATTTACTGCACTTCAATTCTAACAATAGTGCATGTGATACAGCTCATCAGATTCATTTAAAAAGCTTTTGGGGGGGATGAAAATAAAAAAAACATGATGTTCTTTAGGAATCAAGCGGGTACTAATAAAAAATAAAAGACTTGTACATGAGAACTTCTACTCGATGAAGTGTTGATAACTGCGGACTCGACTATACAGAAGCTCTTGATGGTCTGGCAAATAAAACTGTCAGCGTTTAATAGAATAATAAATGACTCAATTCCACTTCCATCATTATTGCAATACTACAGTCTATTTCATAATTACTAATGAAAAAGTTTTACTTTATTATCGTACGCTCATGACAAGGACTTCACAGAGCAATCCCAAGAATAATAAAAAAAAATAAATAAAAAACTGTTTTATAATCAGAGCTAAGTATTTTTTAATGAGCTTCATGAAATTGAATCACTTAATGTCATTAACTTTTCTTAAAATTATTTACGTCTCGGATATAATTGAACATTTTAGCTGACTCGATCTTCCTTTCATACCCACGTATCCTACGAAAATGAAAAATTAATCCACACGATCGATTGCCGAGTTTGATGAAATAATACCGTGCAATTTTCATGTTCATAAAACACCAGTGCCTCAGATGAAACTGGACAGATTGGAACAAAAAGCGCATAGACTATTTACTGTACACAGCTGTCCAGTATCAGTCAAATCGCAACTTAACTTTTTACATGAGATGTTGATCCAAGAAGATCCATCAAAGCTCAACGTTTACAGCACATACTCAAAGCTCAAGCTCAAACTTTTCTGCCCACTAAGAGACATTTAATTTGGCATAACAAGGTATTTGTCCCCAAGTCTGAGGTTAGATTAGGCTTCCCATCTTTGCTTATAAATCCTGCCTCCTGCATTAGGATTGGTTATACGAATTCGTTGATTGGTTAAAGGCTTCTCCATGTCTGAAATGGGGAGCTTCTGTGGATATTGGACTTAGTTGCTGGACCAGATGTAAGGTGAGCTGTGGTACACTGGGAGTTTCTATCGTGGCCAGCATTGACATGGAAGTGATTTGTGCCTCATTAGTTTTTCAGAGCAGATGTGCTGGCCTTTGGTTCCCACGGGCACAGATGAGCCGTAGATGCCCATGATCCTGTTACAAGGTTACTGGTATATATTTGATAATCAGTGTTAAAATGTTAATGTTATGTGGTGTTTATGTTATGGATGATCAATGCACTGTATATTAAATGCACACATATAATTTCGCTTAGTCTCCAGGTTAATTTTTTATTTATTTTTTCACTTCAATATTTTACAAAGCCTGCATGTTGCATATAAATTTTAGGCCTGTGCGATAGTTGAACTGTTTTTTTTCGAGAGTCATGCAAAAAAACATTAGGTTAAATAATCTGCTTTTATTACTTAATTTATTAAGAACGAAACAGCCCGCACAACCAAACATAAATAAATATCAAGACCAAAAGCACACTGACCTGAAAATTAAGGGAGAGCGATCACAATAGACTTGTAATTAGGTTCTGCTGAAATCCACCACACACTTTCTAGTGTTTAGCACCTTCTCAGATGCTTCTGAGATGAAACCAGCTCCATCCTCCCACTCACAAATTAATAAGGAAAATGGATATAAACAATGACTCAGCAGCCTACATAAACAGCGGGCTGTTTCAATTCGACAACAAAGATGTGTTTCAACCTTCTGCATGTTTTATGATCCGGAGTTCTACCTTGTCTGACCTGAAGCTTATGATGAAGCTTGGAGTATTAACGTAGCCGCGCTGATTGTCTGCTGAACAGATGCGCAACACAGATGTGATTTTACATTAGCCTGGCAAAATGTCATAGTGCCATAAACCTCCTCTGCTGACTAAATATTGTGGTAGTAAAGAACAGGCAGATTCTGCAAGTGCAGGTGCAACAAAATAATGGAAAAATGCCATATTTCTTAATATACATTCGTGTCTGACTTGTGTTTTCGACACAATATGATGAACTCGTCAAACTGGCTTTTCAAGTGGTTAGAAGACATTCTCGGTCGCTAGGCAACACATAATTTTTCCGTCCGTTTTCCGCAGTCCTGAATTACATCCTAAACCAGCATCGTGAGATTGTGGAAAATCCAACGGAGATCTTGGTATGAATCATTGAATAAAAATTATGCGTGAAAATTTGAAATCTATTCACAGACTATAGTATCGTCGCAGGGTCAATTATTTGTAGGTGGATTGTAGCGGGCTTTCAGCATTTCGTATGGATGATAGCATCAAAAATATGGCTAATTTTTATTTTTTGCCACTGACTATTAACTTTCAGAAACTTATGATTAGTCAAGAAATGGCATATTTCTGCTGAGAACTGATTTTTGAGTTGATTCCTGTACATGTGGTAGAAGAATATAGTTTGCTTAAATAGTGAGGTCATTTGAGGATTGGCACTATGCTGTTCCCTATTTTTTTTTATTAAATTACTGTGAAAATGTCTTGAGCCACTCCTCATTTTTTTCCATCCAGTTCTTGCTTCCAACAGGTCAGACTTTTTTGTATTTTTTTTTTATGTAGTCTCGAGAAATAGTTCTCCAGGCTTCCCAAAGGAGTAATTTTGGCAGGTTTTTGTCTCTCATTTTCAGTCTAGTCCATGTACCTGACCAGTGTTTCAGAGGACGTTTTTTGATTGTTAAGCCACATAGTGACCTATGAATTATTCAAGCATTAAAAAAAAAAAATCAAATTTAAGGGATGATCCAGTGAAGAAGAAACAAGGGTTGGCTGAAAACGTCACAGTTTATACAAGTTACGCTGTTTGCACCATCTTGATTTTAATGTTAATTAAAAGCATGTTCAAAACAGGGGTCACGAGGTCAGTGTTAAAGACTGATCTGACACAATATAGAATGAAAAACCCTGAGAATGGTTTGCCTTTTATATAGACCATGACCGAAAATGCACAGCAAAACTTAACAACTTATAGGCGGCCCAAGTGATATAGTAGAAGTTCTTGGCAAGTCTTGACAATTCATAGCAAACCATAAGACGTCATGTATACTCCTAAGGCCAAAGTAAACAGAAGGGTAGTGATGGATTGAAATGAATGAGATTCATCTTGGAAAGTATCAAAAGTACAATGTAAGTGATTCAAAAAAACTACATCATAGCATCATAGCTTTAGGAGATCACAGACATGATTGGTTAAAAAAACAAAATTGAATGGCACAAGCAAAGGCCTAATATTTTATAATAAACACTAATAATTTAGCTATCTAGAATTAAGTCTTTTGTGTCAGTATGTGGCTATAGAATCTGATATTTTTTGCAATTAAACCTGCAAAGAACCATGAAACCTTACTTTAATCCATGGACTACATCTAAGAGGTTTACTATTTTTGTTGGAAAGTGGTGGACGGTATTTCCGAGCAGAGAAGAATATTGATCAATAAATCAAAATCCTGAATCTTGTGGCTAGGTATGGGCACACCGTTGTATCACATGCTTCATGAAACATCTGTGGCGGAGACACTCTAGCATGTAGCCTTTAAGGGTTGTAGTAGAATAACGTACAGCCAGAATGACACTGGAAATTTGTCAACATTTACCACAGATTTGTGGGTACAATAAATTACTAAACAATTATTGATACTTGATTTTCCACAGACACCGCCATACTGGACTCAACTTTCAACATCTGTCTGAACATAAGGAAGTTTCTCATGAGCAAGATTAACATTACCCTATTTGTACACAGCATCAGAATCACACTTTTCCCAAACTGCAAATGACTTCCTGAGTAGCTCAGTCACAGTTGTTCATGTCTAATAAACCAGAATCAACTTTATTTATGTAGCAGCAAAACCAATTCCATGTTGGCATTTTCAAAAAGAGATGGAAAGGAAAGACAAAACTAGAAATGTCACTGTTGGCATTTACCAAAGTAAGTCACAAGCGTCGTGGGTCACTATAAAGTTAGCAGCTATGCCCTATTTTTATGGTGCGAGTTAAAGGCTTATCTTATGCGAATGTGGTATAAACTTTGCATAAACATGCTGTATAATGAGTTATGTGCGTTTGTGACCTATCCTCTGCAGATGAAATATGCAAGCAAAAAACATACAGTATGACATTAAAAAAAAGAACATCATCTGTTTAAAATGTCAGATTTAAATCTTGTACAGTCGTTAATGTACGCTACAGAAAACGAGGTCTTCCTATGAGCTCAGATATGTTTTTGATAATGGAAGACCAAAATCCTTAGCAACAATGGCATTATTTTAGATCTGAGCAGTTGAGGCTTAAATTGGCAAGTCCATCTGACCAGGTTTCTTATGCCTACAGAGTGTATGGAAAGTGACGCTCAAGGGGTGGGGTGGGGAGGGTAGTGCTGCAATTCAGCAACCAGGGTGTCCGGAATTGGCCGGCAGAGACATGTGAATGAATGGGGGACGGATGCCAGTGAGCTCTGAAAGCATGTCTCACACCCCCTTTCCCCATATGTGCTCATCACAAAAAGTGTAAGATCACAGCACTACAGTGTTTCCTGTAGTGAGGTGAAAGCAAAGTCAGGACTTTCTAATCAAAGCAGCTTGTGAATGAGAAAATATTGGATTAAAAAAGTATTGGATTACAAGTAACGCGGGTTTGCGAGTGTTCCGCAAGACGAGCAAAAACAATTTAATAAATTCTGACATGAAAAACAAGTCTTGGTTTACGAGTACCGAGTATCATGTAGCATGGATGCGCTTCTTGTTTTGACGTTGAGCGTTACGTGATCACAATTGAGCCAGTGGTTTTTCTCTCTCTCTTGTGCTGCGGAATTGTGGGTAATCGTCTCCCCTGCTGTGCACGTCTCTCACTGATATAATCAACATCAGTTTACTATAACACTGTTTACTATAACACTGTGACGACGCGTGTGTGTAAAGCCTCTTTTTATTTTAACTATTTAAACACTGTTCTGTCACGATTCTTATCAAAGGTAAATTGCAGGTTAATTTGTTTTATTTTTACTTTACAGCAGTGATTCCGTTAGTGAAAGTAGATTTTTTTGTTGTTGAGATTTTACAATACATACAGCACGTCTGCCATGCGTAAGGCCCGGGTTCAATTCCCAGACAATGCCCAAACCCCAGCCACTAGATGCGGTGCCGGTCCCAAAATGGGAGGGTTACGTCAGAAAGGGCATCTGGTCTAAAACCTGTGCCAAGTTGTGTGTAAACCGGTGTGGCGACCCCTTAAATGGAGCAGCCGCCAGACTAACAACAACAACAACACTCACCGGTCAACTTGTATTGGGTTGGAGCCCAGAGCTGCCTCAATTTTGCCTTGAAGCATAGATTCATCAAGGTGCCGCCAATGGAGCACTCTATAATTTGGGATACATTCCATGTCTAATGATGATAATGATATTAACTGTATATCATTATGATGATATAAATACCTAACCACTAAGCCACTGTGACGCCAAATATACTACACAGTTACTGGTATTTACTAACTCAAACCACTGATAAAAGTTCTTTCTGAAAAAGAACATTGTTTTGTACTTTTTTTTTTTTTTACTTATGCAAAATGTATCCCAAATGACTAATATCCAGCAGGCTTCGTCTTAGACCGTTCCACGTATTACGCCTTTCTGTTTACTTCCCACATACAGAACATGTTTGATGGACAGCTGTAGGCCTAGTGCGGTACAACACTTTGAACCTCTCTCAGGAGAGCATTAAGAGCCTTGCTTAAGGGTCAGAGAAGAGGATTAAACCTTATTTCCTTGCCATCACCAGCACAGAACCCTGGGCTTTGATTGAGAAGTCACATGACTATGTCTAAAAACATGTGGCTTATATGGAATAAAAGCAGGAATACGCGGGAAATTATTTCCCATCAATACTTTGCCATCACCAGTGTTAACAGTATTAGTAATTAGTATATTGAATAACTAATAAATGCCTGAATGAATTACGCGTTTGACTAAGACATTTCCATATAGCTGCTTCAGAAATTATGCCCCTCATACTTTATGCGAAATTTTTTTCGTCCGGTCAAAAAAGCCAAATGGATAAAATGTAAACACAAATTCTGCCGCGTGATTCATTTGCTGTCCTTTTTTTTCGGTCTGCTAATGTTTTCCCGTATGCAATTTCATTTACAAAGTACATTCGGCTGCTATTAATGGACCATCTGTTCCTTCTAAAGATAACCAATAAAGTGCTAATCAAGCAAAGTCCTGTTAATATTGCTCAGTGTTTTATGTAGGATGTGATGTCTGTCATCTCAGACTTCTCTAATGCACATGAAACGAAGCACAGTGTGTGCTCTCTCTCGCGCGCTCTCTCAGGCTAATGCTCGGCCATGGCGCGCATGGCAATTTTCTGTTCCTGGACAGAAAATCCTGAGAGCTCTGGCTTGGTTGTAATGAGCTTTTAGGGGATGGAGAGTCGATTCTTAGCTCCTAGGTTAAAGACGGCTCAGTCGGGGTATGGCGCACGTCTGCAAATCTCCAAGCACAAAGACGACGCAAAGAGAAAATTAGGGCATTTTCTCTAAGCGTGCTTTTCATGTCCCTGTCTAATGAGAGTAATTCTGTACATCACAGCCACGTCCATGTTTGTTAGAAGACTTTACTGCCGGCTAATAGAAAGGAGGCAGAGAAAACACACTGACAAAATTAAACTCATTACGTTGGACGAGTGATGTGTTTAAGGACAATGTAGGGATAAGGAATGAGCTGTGATTTGTGAGTGTGTGTGTGTGTGTGTGTGTGTGTGTGTGTGTGTGTGTGTGTCTGGTATTTATGTTTAAAATAATGGAATTAGAGTGCTAAACATTGCTTGTTCATTTTTTGCTCCTTGATTTTGGACTACATTTCTTAAAACGATGAGCAGAAAGCGTGCGCTGTTCATCACTGGAGGAGGCAGTGGGCGGAAAGCTTCCAGAACCTTCTCTGGTGAAAGACTCAAAGTGGAATGCAGAAAGGGGGAAAGAAAGTACTGGGAAGGAAAATAAACATGCTGTATGCTTCATCACCTGCCAAGGACCGTGAGTGTGTGTGTGCAGGTCGGACCTCCTTTTATTCCTTCAGAACTACATTAATACCTCGTGGCACAGATTCAACAAGGTGCTGGAACCATTCCTGAAAAATTTTAGACATCACATTTGTTGGCTGCAATAGTGATGGGTCGTTCATGAACGATTCTTTCTTTTTGAACGAATCTTTAATGAGACTCAGAAGAACGAGTAGTCTTGGAAAGTGATTCACTTTCGTCACATGACTCCCATAGACGCTATGCAGTGCAAGAGATTCAAAAGAGAGAAATGTCCCTAGCTGCATAGTAATCTTTTCATTGGTTGGGGGTCTGTTTATTGAAAATGTAACATTTTATTTAATTTCTGAACAAAAGAACTAAATGACTCAAAAAACGATTTGTTCATTTTGATGAACGAGATTCAAAGTACCTCTTTAGAGTCACTAAAATGATCCAAACTTCCCATCACTATGATGCGAATCTCCTGTTCCACCAAATCGCAAAGGTGCTCTCTTGGATTTGGATCCAGTGACTGTGAAGGTCATCTGAGGACAGTAAACTCATTGAATCCTGAGTATGTGCAGGCATAAATAAAGTGTACATAAAGTGATTGCAAGGTAGGCCAAGTAGCCCTGTGTGCATCATATATACTATCATAGCAAAGTCGTACAATGTGTATGGAGGGAGTTTGTTGGAGCCATGGTTATGCTTTTACACAATATACAGTACAGTATAGGATGTTCGATTTGTGCAAAATAAAAAAAAATAAAAAACACTTGTGGGTGCCTTTATCTGTTTTTACAGCACAGATTGCATATAGTCACCTGAACTATTTATGATGGTGATTGCTTGTGGAAAGAAACTGTTGCACTGGCACACCAGCTAGTGTAAGCTAACCAGCTAAGATAATCAAGACTCATCAGACTAGGCAACATTTTTACAATCTTCCATTGTCCAATTTTGTTCAAACGGAATTGGGAACTGAGCCTCAGTTCCCAATTCTTAGTGTGATTGACAGACATGGCACTCGGTATCATCTTCTGCTGCTGTAAACCAACCCAGGTTTGACGTGCTGCAGACCAACCCAGTAGATTAGCAGTTTCAGACTGGTCTGGCACCAACAACCATGCCACGTTCGAGTCACTTAAGTCAAAATTCTTCTTCATTCTGATGCTCAGATTGAACTTCGGCAGATCGTTTTGTCCATGTCTACATGCCCAAATGCATTAAGTTGCTGCCATGTGACTGGAAGATTAGATATCTACATTAGCAAGCAGTGAAGAGGCATACCTAATGAAATAGCCAGTGCTGCATGTGTGTGTCAGAGAATAGCTAAAAGTTATTTAGTGACTTTTTTTTTGTTTCTAAAGACAGCAATTCCCAATGTCTCCATGATAAATAATACAAAAGCTGCACAGAAGGAGGACATGTCTCCAAGCTGATAGGCCATATCACATCAGCTGAGCTGCGTTTTTTTTTTTTTTCCAGTCTTTTTTTGTGGTGCTGTCCTTAATATTACTGAAAGAATCCAATTTCAGTAAAAAAGAAGAAACTCCAGTTCAAAGATCAGCAGCGCGCGTTACCTCGCTTCCCCTCGAAAAGTGTTTTCTCTGGTGGACATCATTATACCGAATGTAACTCTCCTGAACCCTGATTAGGCTGTGACGCAACGCAGACGCACACACAAAAATCCTTCTTGCCGCAGGACATGCATTGATCTTTGAAGGGTTGTCAACAAACACTGGCAAATTTCTTGACATTCTCCCTCTCGCTCTGTCTTTCCCTCTCTGTATGGGCATGAGCGTACAGTACGTGTGTTTGTCTGTGTAATACCCTTGAACTGCATAAAAATCTTACTAAATGATCGACACACTTCACAGTTCATTTGAGAACACAGCTGTCAGCGTGCACGCAGCTCTCGATGCGGACATCAATTGAGAAAAGCGCATAGACGTGATGAATCATTTATTGTTCTAGTTATTTGTGTTTTAATTTTGGTGTATACGAGCGGAAGAAATAAACCAGGCAGTGATAGATTTCTTTCGGGGCAATTTATGGAAATTTCGCCAGCCTCGAAATATCGTGCATGTTCTATTTTTTCTCATCTCACCCCCCGCCACTCGTCATCTAGTCACACCTTTTTCATGTAGCTGAATAGATATGCCCAGTACGTCCATTAGATGGTACTGTGACTCAATCATGATGGTGGACTGTCTTCACCGTAGTAGCCCGTGTGAGGAGGAGTGTGTGACCTGTGATTGAGTCTTCCCGGGGTAGATCCCGGATTCACTGTGATCAGACCAGGATAAAGCTGTTCAGATGAATGAAGGAAGAAATTAAGAAATGAGGACACTTAGGTATTGTGTTTGTTGAGGAGGTTTATAGGGAGAGGAGAGTGAGAGTGAGTGAGAGAGAGAGAGAGAGAGAGAGTATGTTAAAAACAAAAATGAAGATGAATCATTTATTAATACTCATTACCGGCTTCCTCATTTTCATTTCGCTGAAAGGACTCCAAACGCTTAATCACTTTCCCTAATCACAAAACTCCGCACTAAACACTCTGTTCTGTGCATGCCTGCTTACCTCGTACACCATTTTTATGATACCATTATGACATGTTAAAATAAGTTGTCGCAGCGAGCCGAGATTTTAAACCAACGTAAGAGCTCTGAGACTGAACAAACTGTTACGAAGCTGTTAAGGATGCTGGAACATAAAAAATTTTAAAAATACATCACGCAGAGGAAAACAGGGAATCATGGGTAATCTGGTAAAATATTTTGCAGACTGGAATCAGGAAGCGTGTAATCTTTGTACATTGTACACGGTGCACAGCAATCAACTTTGAATTACTATATAGAGTAAACAGAAATATTAAAATAATCGTTCTTTCTAAGTAAGGTGTCCGTGATTCAGTGTCTGTGCCTGGAAATGAGACGGAGATCTTTTGCCACGCGTCACCGGAGCATCTGAAATAATGGCAGGATAGAAATAATGACAAAGTAAAGCAGAATGAAAGGGCTTATTAGAGGGGGAGTCAGATGGCAATTTACTTCTCAATCATCTGCTCCTGGTGCACTTGCATCAACACTGCTACTTCGAAGAAGCTCTATCTCTCTCTCTCTACACACACATACAGACACACACACACACACTCACACTCACGCAGACGTGCGATCTTTTGTTGATTTGAAGGTAAAGTGTCAAGTATTGGTAGGTCTATTCAGAGACAAGTGTATCGGTATGAGCTGGGTGTGGGAGGCAGAGGTGAAGGTATCTACTTTTTTACTGTACCTAAGTAAATATTTCACGTGAGTAGTTTTGTTAGAAGATACTTTTTACTTTGACTCAACTACATCATACAAGAAATATCTGTACTTTTACTTCGCTACATTTCTGCATGGGATTGCGTTACATAACCACCGCCACGCTACACGTGGGGTGTATTAGTTGAAGCGGTACTTACTCCACCTGCTGGCCATTATGCATAATTGTGCTTCCTTTGTGACACGGTTTATACATGTATTCGTTTGAAATCAGAAGTGGTACAGATAGCGATGAAAATAGTACATTCACAATCTGGGAGCAGAGAGAGAGAGAAAGGTGAGAGAGTTGAAAAAGAGAGAAAAATTTAGTGAAGGTGAAGTTATTCTGTACTGTTACTCAAATATTTCTACTTTTACTTGAGTAAAATGTGACCTAGGTGAGCGGTATGTCGCTTATTGGCTCATGGTCCTCAAACGTACAATAGAAAAACCTCTAGGACCATAGACAGCTCCTCACACTTCATCCTTTCCATATTGGTTTAGGTTATTTAATCGGAAGGTTGTGAGATCAAATGCACCAGCAGTGTGACACCGCTAGTCCCTGCACCTGAAAGGAAAGCCGTTCGCCTTTCTGTGACTGGTGTTGCTGCAATGCCACCTTGAAGCCAGGGTATTATCATCTCTAATCCTATAATCCAGAGCACCATAATCCTGTCCTACCAGATGAGCTTCAGAACACCAAGACAGGGCACGGTGTCACACTGCAAGTCAAGTTCGTATAACAAGTTACAATTCTGTTTGTGCATTGTGTTAACTCAGCCACACTCATTTCTACGATTTCCATAAATAATCATTTTATTGATTTATTTTTATATGATGGATTTTATTTTTTATGTTATTTTGTTTAAAGTATATGTGAAAAATCTTTGATATGTTACTCTTGCATGTTCATGGCAGGTGTTGTATGTCATTTTCATTGCCTATAGAATGTCAGTGAGACCAGGACGGAAGGTGAAGTACACCCAACCATTCTCATGACACAATCATTCTGGAAATGTCAGTTACTCTACTCGTCATGTCTTTGGAATTTAGGGGGAACCAGAGTCCACAGAGGAAACCCCCGAACCTTGGGGAGTGACCAGTAAAATGTGTCAAACAGTTACGTCTGTCTGGGTTACTTATCCGGAGGTCAGGGATTCAAGCCACTGCACTCGTTTGAGGTTTGTTCACAAAGCCAGTACTGTATGCTCAGCCATTATACAAATTGTTTCGTGTCATATTTGTGAATATCCTCTAGTCTAGCTGTAGCGGTTCTTTTATTGTTGGTAGCGCTTTCTTCATTTGCATGGTTAGAAGCAGTTCTAAATCTGCATATCTTCATACGCTACAAACCCACAGACTGATGCGCAGTGCCAGTCCAGATCCATGCTGAGTAATGAACCCCCCAAAGCTCAGCACGAACAATCAGATACTGTAGGTTCCTCTGCTTGTTTCTTACTGCACTTTCTGTCACAGACTGTCTCGCTTTCACGAACGGCAGAACTAAGGAGCAGTCGGAGCGTAAGACTGAGTCAGAATTCCACCAGCTAAAGGAATTCCTCAGAATTGAGCCGGCATTCTTCGAGCTTTCATCTCGCAGATGTCAGAGGCTGGTCTCGGGGCTGTACTGTCCAAACCACCAGCAAGCGAAGAACATTTTGCTCTATTTACACAGTCGTCACAGACCTCAGTCGTCTCACCTTCTGAACAGAACTACACGGAAAGCTTCGATTTTAATATGAGAAGCTGAAATGACAGGGATGCTGTGCATAAACATATTAATAACAGCAGGGGATTGTTTTTATTAGTTGCTCATGTAAAAATCCTAAAACAACCATGTGTGTAGATGGTCTATACATGAAAAGAAACTTTTTAAATAAGAAATGTGATTAGCTTCATTCTTACACAGCATTCAACTTAATTAGGACTACAGAAGATGGAGTCATTTTTATCCTCTATGTCCAATATATAAAGTAAAAAAAAAAACAGCTAGCTGTGATGAGTGATGTGTATTTACCTCCACAAAGCACTGAACTACCTAATCAGTGTGACAAGTGAATATGTCTGTATGTTGATTCCATCCATCCATTTCGGATCCTCTGTAGTCCAGCTAAGAACTGTGAAGGTCAGTGGTGACCATTGTACTTATTCCCATTTTACGACCGTGGTAGGATCATGCACTCATTCACACACTATGGACAATTTGGGAACGCCAATTAGCCTAATCTGCATGTCTTGGACTGTGGGAGGAAACCGGAGTATCCGGAGGAAACCCTCCAAGCACGGGGAAAACATGCAATCTCCATGCACACAGAGCCGAGATGGGAATCAAACCCAGACCCTGAACATACGACAGTGCTAAACCACTAAGCCTGGAAGCACACATACAGACGTGGCCAAAAGTATTCAGACAAAAGTGAACTTTAATATTTGAATAACATTTTATTTTAACTTTAGTTATTTTATTCAACGGAATTGCTCTACAACTCCCTATTATTATTATTATTATTATTATTATTATTATTATATTATTATAATATGAAGTTTCTTATTTTTCAAAACATGCAGTCAAGAAGACGTCTGCAGTACTCTGGTGTCACCTACTCAGTCCATACCTGCTTGATTGCTTCCTGGGTATTATGTACAGAAGACAGTTTTTTAACTGCTACTGCCTTCTTCACCACGGTCCAACAGTTTTCTATTGGAGATAACCCAGGCCACTAGTTTTTCATTTATTTCAGCCGATAGCCTAGAACTAATTAGTTACATAACCTGTTTGCTGCACAGGGAGAACTATAATACATGGCATATGTTGTCTATTTTATCCCAAAACTCTATACTCCTCATTAGATACGTAAGTGGACAGTATCTCCGCCTGTCACATGTGAGACCGGGGTTCGACTGCCCGACGGGAAGGCTGTTTATAGAGCAGTGGCGGCTCAGTGTGCTAAGGCTGTGGTTTGAGCCCCATCTCTGTCGCTCCGTCGGGTTGCTGCTGTTGGGCCCTTGAGCAACCCTGTCTGCTCCAGAGCACCATATCATGGCTGACCCTGCGCTCTGACCCCAGCGTACTAACGAAAGCCTTGATATGTGAAGAATAGAGAATTTCACTGTGCAGTAATGCATATGTAACCAATAAAGGCGGAACTTACATATATATTTCGCATCGAAAAAGTTTTACATTTTTGAGCAGCTACTGTATGTTGAGTTGCTATCCGGTGCTGAATCAGAAAACTTCTAGTCAATGCAGCACAATTCCCAAAAGAATTTACCGGGCAGCTCACACAAAATTAGAGTAATGGTCTGGGCACATAGCGGATACCAGACAGATAAGAGAAACAAGGTAACTGCAAGACAGGTAAAACGATGTGAAGTAAGCTGAAGCTGAGCGGAGAAAGACACGGGGATGAGGGAACAGAAGCCAGGAAACGCGTGAAGATAAAAATAGACAATGCTGAGACAGAAGAGGCAGAAAGAGCCGGGGTGAAAAAAACTCATGAAGATAAGGGTGGAACTGAGACAAGAAAGAGAGAAGAAATCAGGAAACAGAAGACAAGAGAAAAGGAGTTTAGATAGAGGGAGTACCAGCATTCATACCTTTATCCCATTCATTTAGATTTATTCCAGGTACTTGTTTATCCAAATTAAGACTTTTGTGTTTAGAGTTCACTAACGTAAGTGCACAGGTTGTAGAAATACAGCAGTTAAAATATTGAGGTAAAAATATGCTGATCGGGTTTAATGGAATCACTGATGTCTCAGGTTGAAGCCCGCATGTGCATGTCTGCCTGTCCTTCTGTACGACAGAACTCCCCGAGAGTGAATCACAGATGAGAAATCGAAAAAGTAGCTTTCAGAGCTTTAATTTCAGCTGTGCAAAATAAATGAATCCCAGGAAAAATCATCGGTTTAGCTTTTGTAATTAAAATCTTTTGGTGCAGGTGTTTGTTTACATTCAGCTTATTAGTAGCTTATTTTAGAGCAGATGATTAAATTCGGCACATAACTGTTCATAACAGCGCTTTTACTTTTTGATTTCACTTATGGTGCAGGTTAAACTTCAGGCAGATATCTTAAGTCCCGTTTACACTGCAGGTCTCGATCAATGCCCAATTCTGATTTGTTGCCTATATCAGATTTTTCTGACCGTTCGTTAACACGTTCTTTCAACTATGAATCATATCCGATTCACGTGTTTACACGTTGCCATACCGTCTGAAACATTGCGCATACTTAAAGGGAGGTTCTTGCACTACACACTAGCCAAGATGGCGAAATATGCTTGATGCTACCTCTGCGATATATGCAAAGTTCACGAAACGGAGAAGGAGGAAAAGGGCATCATTGCAGCCTGCGCATATGCTTCATTTATTGTGTCCTCAACCATTCAGAGGAATGTCTGGGTGCGAGACGTGTCGGGGTCGCTCTCTGGTGGCTTGCAACAGGTGCGGGCTACCGCACACTGGCGCGTCAGTTTGGGATGGGCAGCGCCTCGGTGTGCCCGATTACGTCATTAAACCGCGAAGAAGTCGCAGTTTTAATGACGTACAGAACGCAACGCCTGTCTGTCTGTCTGTTTACACAACAATCACATTAGCACATATCTGATTTATATCTGATTTATTTCCACATATGAAGGAGGCCTGAAACCGATCTCGAAATATCGGAATGCATGCGTTTTTTTTTTCCTGTTTACACGGACATAGAAAATATCTGATATGTGTCACATATGAGCAAGAAATCGGAATTGGGTCACATTTAACTGACAGTGTAAACGTAGCTTAAGTATTGCAAAAGTGTCATGAAATTCAGATGAGACAAACTGGGTTTAAACTTGCTTTTATTTCTATTTCTTGAGGAATTTGTCGTTTCTATGTCCTCCGCGTACTCTGTCCATACACGATAGACCATCACTCTGTTGAGTGACGTGTGTAGCCATGAGGGCAAAAGCGATAAATTAGAAAAATTAGATGCTGTGACATACGTAATCTGGCACATAACTGAACAGACAGACAGACAGACAGACAGACAGACAGATAGATAGATAGATAGATAGATAGATAGATAGATAGATAGATATAGCATGATGCGTAGTTGCTGCACCCGTCGCTGGGTTATATTATAATATTAAACACATCATCTTATCTTTTTGGGTCAATTAAGTTTAAATTATAAATAAATAAAAATAAATAAAAAATTTAAGCAAGCAACAGTTGTTGTGAATAATATATGGCTCATGGCAGACTAGAGAAAGAAAGAAAAACAAATATCATTTATTTTAGCAGCAAATGTAAAAAATGGTATTAATCGCTCTCTCTCTCTCATTCTCTACCACGCTTATACGGTGCACAAGCCTGGAGCCTCTCCCAGGGGACTTAGGGCATTAGGTGGGAAAACACTCTGTATAGGGTGCCAGTTCATCGCAGGGCACAAGCACACACACACTCACACTGTCACACACACACACACACACACACACACACACACACACACACACACTACAGGCAATTTGGAAAGGCTGATTAGCTTAACCTGCATGTCTTTGGACTGAGGGAGGAAACCGTAGAAAACCCGCCAAGCAGAACGTGCAACACCACTAAAACTTGAGCGAGCATTGTACTATATCTTCCGACGTAACATTCAGTGTTTTCTTCTATACATAGAAGAACCTATTTTCACACTTCATTCTGCAGTTTTGAACTACACAAACACATGCACACACACACTTTTGAAACAACACAAAAACACACACACACACACACACAAACTAAACATCAACATTTCAACATCATTCTCGATCTCTCTTAATAAACGTCCTAAACATTTCTGCTTTCCTAGCTGATGATAAATTAGAATATTTAGTCAGATGGTAAATGGAGTGAGACGCGTGTCGCTTGGCTAAACACCGGCCCCCAAAAAGTAGGTTATGTCGATTAATCAGGAGAAGCGAGGGAAGAGAACTGAGCTGAATTTGCTTATCACATGGTGAGAGTGTAGAGATTAAATAAATTATCACCAGAAGAAGCGCTGGCTTATAGCACCGATGGGTTTAAAAATCACACATTTTCACTCAAGAATGGCTGAAAGAGGAGGATGATAAGGAACTGAAAATGATGTAGCGACATCTTCGTAATTTGCAGGGTCACTAATTATGCAACATCACTGAAACTGAAATCGTGTTGGTGTGTGAGTGTGTGTGTGTGTGTGTGTGTGTGTGTGTGTGTGTGTGTGTGTGTGTGTGTGTGTGTGTGTGTGTGTGTGGGTGAAAAGTAAAATCGGAGCTAAGTAGCTAAGTATCCTAAAACTGGTATTTTCTTGCATCATGTATATTCATGTAATCAGATTTAGCTCGAACCATCAGGAACACTGTTGTGCTTTTAAAGTAAACTCCTTCCCAGGTACCAGAAGACTTTGATCCAGATCTGGAGCAGATGTTAAGCGGATCTGCCGAAAGCTAAACGGATACGAGTCGGATCCGGATCGGAGTCAAATGCTATCTGGGTTTTGAATCCTAGAATAGTTTTAGAGGTTTTTTTTTTTTCCTGATAATATCCATATTCTACACATGCAGTTATTGTTGTTGTTGTTGTTGTTGTTGATGTTGTTGAGAGCATCCTGGGCTGTTTTGGTCTCCTTTGAAAAATGATCTCGCTGCTCAAAAATGCACTGTATTATTTACCAGGAGTTCTCGGCACATGTTGTGAACTTCGTTCACTCATCCAGGGTTCTATTGTCATGACTGTTTCTCTACAGACGCGGCGGGCACCGGGGTACAGTTTTCCTGCATGTGCCAGGAGCTTGTGCATACGGTTGCACAATAAAAAAAAACAAAACATCACATGGCATTATTATATTGCACATATTTACATTGCAATTTAGATTTCTATGCAATTAATTGTGTAGTATTCCAGGCTCATCAAATTTCCTCTGGGTGGCTAATTTCCTCAGCAAGCATTAGACAGAGATGTATAAGTACAGTATATGTGCAAGATTATGCAGGTACTGTAAATGCATGACCAGATAGAATTTCGAAAAGTTAATCATTAGTACAAGTTACAAAATATGGATTCATAAGATACGATTTTTTACGAAATCGAAAAATAATAATAATAAAGAATAATGTAAAATTCTGGACAATAAAATGCATTATTATTATTATTATTATTATTATTATTATTATTATTAACAAATGTATAACTAATAAATACAACATAATAGCAAAGCAAGTTTTTTGTGACCCAAATATTCTAGATTTTACTTTAGCAGGAGAAAACACACACACACACACACACACACACAGGAAGAAGCTGATAGAGTGATAACTACTCAGCGTGAAAGAGAAAAAGAGAAATGGATGCTCTCTCTCTCTCTCTTTCTATCTTTTACACACCCCAAGGCCTCTCTCTCTCTCTCTCTCTCTCTCTCTCCTCTGTATATGACCTCATCCACATGTAGTGCAGTTCAGGGTAAGAAACTTTTAATGCAGCATTTACTGTGGACAACTATCACCTCAAGGCTCAATCTCTCTCTCTCTCTCTTTCTCTCACACACACATACACACACACACACACACACACACACACACACACACACACACACACACACAGTATGTTTAGCTCAGAGAATTACTGACTGGCAAAACGAAATTACAGGTAATGCACAAAACCAAAAAAAACCCGGAACGTGACTTACCGTTCTTTTCGGTGTGTGGTTTGAAGACTTCCTGTCCAGGCAGGCAGGGACACGGTCCTTCACACTTCGCTAAGATGCTCTTTCCCGAAACACATGCCTGGAACTCCAGCTTACACTGCAACCAAACGGAAACGCATTATGGCCAACGTACAGTAGTTCCCACTTAACGTGTGATGTTTGTACATTGTCCAGAACCCACTGGTGTTTATTACAAACATCCAATATATCCAGAGTGCATCGTTTAATAACACATACTGCATTATGCAGAAGCTGCGGCAGTCATGTAAACTACGGGATAATTACCATTCTGTGCATGCTGTAGAGAAGAAGGGAAACGTGAAGAAAATCTATTGAATTAGCCAGTCAGTGCGGAATGAAATTATAAAGCAGGAACTGAACAAGAACGAAACCACAGCGAGTCAAGCGCATCTAGATGGAGGTTTGTGTTCAGTGTGGGTTCATTCTGCTTCAAAAGCCTTAAACAATCCCATCTTTTTAAACATTTATCAGTGCATCTGATTCGATCATACACAGATATTGGTGTCACTGATGTGTGTGTGTGTGTGTGCTGGTGTGTATGTATAGGTGTATGTGTGTGGCAGTAGATTGAAGATCTACACACACACACACACACACACACACACACACACACACACACACACACACACTTCAAGAGATTTCTATTTACTATTTATGAGCCCCAAAACAATATGAATGAATGAATGAATGAATGAATGAATGAATCTTCAAAGATACCTGCTTTACAGTCTGGTATTTCAACTTCTATATTGTTGCTCTGGTCTGCAATCTGATTGGTCAGATGGTTTCAAACAGTATTTCTTCGTCTATACCGCTTGATCCTGTATTCAGGGTCACGGGGGGCCTGGAGCATATCCCAGGAGACTTAGGGCATGAGGCGGGGTACACCCTGGACAGGGTGCCAATCCATCACAGGGCATACACACACTCATTCACACACCACAGGCAATTTGGGAACACCAATTAGTCTACTCTGCATGTCTTTGGACTGTGAGAAGAAACCCAAAAAGCACGGGGAGAACATGCTCTACTATATGCACACATCCAGCCTGGCCGGGAATGAAACCCAGACCCCGGAGGTGCAAGGCGTCAGTGCTAACCACTACACCACCATTCCGCCTACAATATTGCTTTTTGTATTTAGAATAACAGGGTTATTCTAATGATAATCATGACAGACAACTAAAGTGGATGACCGCAGAATGCTGTCCATGGTACTGCTCATGATTCAAATCATCCCGGATCATCTGTTGAACCAGGTGACTGATTCTTATTGATGACCTGACTGAAAGTAACAGGCTGAATTCTAAAATGTACAGGACTGCACTTTCTGCGCAGATTCACCCATATTGCAGATGGATAATAACCCAAAACATACAGTGAACGCCACCAGAAGCGAAGAAATTGAATAATTTTCAATGGCCAAGTCAGCCACCGCGTCCGAACCCAATAAAGCATGTTGTCTGTGCGGGTGTGTTTTACTTACTAAAGACAAGACTGAAAGCAGAAAGACTTACAAGTCTCACAGACCAGCAACAACTGCAGTAAAGGCCTGGCAAAGCATATCGGGTGACAGACCTCAGAATTTGGTCATGTCCATGGGTTCCAGACTTCAAGCAGTCGTTGATTGCAAAGTTGTTTTTATCCAAATACTAAAATCAATCCTTATGTTTGTAATTTTGCATATTTTTTTAAATTAATCATGAGCCTCAAAATAGTGTGTGGGTATGAGAATGGCTGTAATTTTTGAAGGTTAACGCCACACTTTTGTCAAACCTCTTGAATTAAAGCACAAAGTCATAACTGCACTCACATCTTGCAAATTTCATTTTAAATGCAATGCGGTGGTGTACAGAGGCCAAATGCAAAAAAGTAAACACTTTGTCCCAAAACTTATGGGCCTGACAGTATAGTACATGCACTTTACACACAGAGCTTGTGGTTACTCCGACAGGCTTCCAAAAATGCACTGAAATGCACTATCCTATAATGCTTACACACACACACATACACACACACACACACACACACACACACACACACACACACACACACACACACACACACACACACACACAGGCATGTTCAACATACATTCCTTTCCTGGCATATTCAATTTCACGGAGTTCGATTTAAGCTCGTCACTATACTGTTACATCTCTCGGCTAATTTAAGAAGCTGCTCAACTCATTAAAAAAAGCTAACACACACATACTTGTGTATATATAACTATATAAACGCAGCAGTTAAATGCAGCACCTACTGTACACAAATGAATAAAGATACATAGAAATATCCACAAGGTTCAGGCACTGTCAAAGTCCTCAGCCAGAGAATTTAATATGAGAGGGGGAAAAAAATACAGTTTGTTCAAAGAGGTGATATCTGGAATAATTTTAATTTAATCAAAGCACTGCAACGTCTGATCATGCCAGGTAATCACACGTGGTGCTGAAATAAAAAAGAGGAAAAAGAAAAAAAAAAGAGTAATTATAGAAGTAAGTTTTAGTTTAGAAAACCTCTAACAAGATGATTAGTTTAAATTTTACTTCAAAGGAGCTTTTTGGGGGGGCTGTATTAAAAAAAAACAGTAACAACTGCGAGAACAACAAAAAAATTCTAAAAAAAAAATAAAAAAATGTCAGTAATAGCAATACCTATAAACATTCTACCAACAGATCTAACATTAAATAGAAAATTAATCAGTGTCCTAAACGGAACACTCCCGTTCTCCTTTTCTCAATTTATCAAGCAATCCTAATGCAACCTGCTGCCCCTCTATTCCCACCTGCTCATTTCCTGCAGGGCTTCACACAGTCTATACCAGAGAGGACTGAGCGATGAAGGGAGGAGTAATTGGAGATGCAAGGAACGAATGAAAAGATGGATTAGACTGGGGCTGGGAAAGCGCTAAGACTTGGGAATCCAATAACAATAGTGGACACAGTTCATCCAATGATTATCAATCAGCACTGACTGAGCAATTTATACACCGAATCAGAGAGAGAGAGAGAGAGAGAGAGGGAGAGAGAGAGAGAGAGAGAGAGAGAGAAGTGTTTACTGCTACAGTATTATTAAAGTCTGCATTTGGATCTTGGGGCTGGGTCTAAATTATTAAACGTACGGCCCGAGTGTTGTAGAAGAAGAAGACAACTTCTGATTGTGATTAAACATTATTCTTCTTTCTACATTCTGTCTTGGAAGGAAGCTGCTGTACCTCATCCTTTTCAACCTTCTCACCAAGATTTTATTAGATAGTGAACATGAACCGGCAGGAACCCTATTTCTATAGATGTTTGTTCGGTTCCCCGTGAGAAGGTTAGTCGCCTAATGTAAACTGTCTCTCTAGATAACTCCTCAGTCTACTCTGTGGACAGGAGACCCTAACCCAAGGTCTTATCTATATGCTAAACACGTCATCTTCCAGCAATTTGCCAGCCCGTTGGTAGCCGAGGCCTCAAGACATGAACTGATGCAATAGCACTTATTTCTTGCATATGGCTTTAAATGTTGCTACTCACTTAGTCAGCTATAAGGGAACTTTAGTAGACGAACAACAAAACGACTCTACAGGACGCCTGAAAAGAGCTGGAGACGAAACCATAAGAGGAGCTGAACGAAAAATGAGGTTTCTGAAAATCCTCAGAACAAGTACAGTTGCAAAGTTGAATCCCAACAGGAGTGGGGAGCTAGGAGTATTTCAGACAAAACACAGGCTGTTAATGCCGGTTTCAGTTCACATGCAGGGACTTGCGACTAAGCTCATTTAAAAAAAGCTGTGACCAAGCTGGATTGAAAAACAGTGTAAGAAAGTTTCAAAGCTGTAATGGCACGGAATTTCTGCAACAGTCCTGAAAGAAGAGGAAATGATTGCCAGTTTGGTAGAAACTGACCAGAAGCAAATGCATTTAAATAAACTGACTTAAAAGCTCTATGTTCAACAGGTCCTTTTATGTTACTAGGAAGATACTTGCAAAATCAAGTCTGGGGCATTTTCACCTCGATGAGTCCAGTGTACATACAGTAGATCAGGTTCTATAGGGCTCAAGGGTTCGCCACCTCCTTCCTTCGTAGTACCTTCACGCACCACCCTGCTCTGGCCCCAACTTGGTAGCCATTGCCCATTTCCTGTCTTGCCCTGGTTGTTGCATTAACCAGAGAACCACCCCTTTAGGTGTGCTATGCTACGAGCACCTTGGACTCTTCATCACCAGACCACAGACGGCATTTACGCTCGTTTTATTGTTTATTCTCTTCTTCTTTTGTCTCACTTTGTTTGGATATGACATTGTGGTTAGCACTGAGGCCTCGAACCTTCAGGGTCGAGGGATCAATTTCCACCTCGGGTCTGTGTGCATGGAATTTGCATGTTCCCCCATGCTTGGTGGGTTTCCTCTGGGTTCTCCACTTTCCTGCCACGATTCAATCTGTTTTTCGAAATTGCCCGAAATAAGTGAGTGTGTGCTTGTGTGCCCTGCGACAGTTTGGTACAGATTGGAACTCCATCTGGGGCATCCCAAGTCTCCTGGGTAGGCTCAGGACTTTCCACAACCCTATACAGGTTAAGCAGTACAGAAATATTAGTGAGTAAGTGAGTGTGTGAGTGAGTGAGGGAGTAAATAATTACTCTCCTTACTAGCTTGGCACTGTCTTTTACATGACAAAAAGTTGGTTAAGTTTATAAAGTAAGTTAAGTGTCTTCCCTATCATTTTTTGCTTGTTATTGCTTATAATCCAGACTCAATTAAAGGTTCACATTCCTGCACTTGCATCAGTCTCTTTGTTTAAGTATCATGGCATAATGAGCCTGCCAGAGGTGACAGTGCCAAGGAAGAACTGAGATGACATGAGGAAGAAACCCTCAGAGAAACCCGAATAATAAAGGATCCTACTGTATTCTTGTAATTATTTTCCTGTCTGTAACTGTAGACCACATATTCATGGCATTTTCGTAAACAGGAACGTATGAGCTTCTGAGCGTTTTGAGTATAAGCATCAGGGTGTTTTTTGGAATTAGTTACAGTTTTTGACTGCTCGGTGATGGGAGACTTGAGCAAACTTTTCTTACAAACGTATGGTAAGACCCATAAATTTCACATGGTTAGCACTCTTGATCTAAAAGATGATGCCCACTTTCATTATAAGGTACATTATCTCATTACTGTATATAGCCAGAACTTTTTATGTTGGAAATGTAAATTTACATAAAACACGAGTACATATAGTTCACAGTAATAATTTGTAAAAATACATGTGAAATATGCATTGATGTATGCATGATTTCGCCGTGCTTCGGGGTTTTCCTCTGGGTACTCCAGTTTCCTCCCACCGTCCAAAAACATGCAGATCAGTCTAACTGGCGTTCCCAACAATCTCCGACCTCACCAACCTTAAATCGCAATTCACTGCTCTGGCTGATATTCTTGACTTTGTGTGATCCCTGGAGCAAATTTCATAAAAACACCTCAGTTTGATGATGATTTGAAGCTTTCTCTGGGAGTTGGAATTCGAGTTGAACCCCAGGACACACATCTGAGCAACTGATCAATTAACAACCTCTGATCGAAGAAAGAGGCAACTGACATTTTTCATTTCTCAGTCTCAGATGCGCTCCCATGGGTCACAGAGGGTCTGAGGCTGAGACGAACTGCTGAGTACACTTTTCTGGCCACGAGCTACGAAATGCTGAAGGTGACACTGGTACAAAATGAGATTTTCTTCACACTGGTTTACATAATCCAGTGTTTAAAATGTATTAGTGGTGATTACATCTTCAGTCATCCATCCGATCTGAGCGGTGTTAATAACTGTCGAGACAAGGCGAAATGCAAACATACATTCTTGAACCTCGGCAATATTCCGACTGCAGACTGCGCACACTGAGCCGAAAGTCTTTCCCTGTAATCTCTGTGCAAACTGAATCGACTTGCTTTGTTTCTTGTCATTGACCCAAGGACTGTATCACAAAAACGGCTTCTAGCAAAGTACAAGAGACGTTCAGGTCAAACCGTGACTTCCCTTTATTTCTCTATATACAGTAATCCCCTGATACACTAATGAAACACTGGGATAAGTACAATAGTGCTTGGATACCATCAAGGTAGAAAGGTTTCTCAGTATGCCACGCGTTGATTGGACTGCCTGCTTCAAGTCTAACACGCTGGCCTCCCCCCCGCCAGGAATATCTTTAATGGAACAAACATGTGGAAATGGGTTGGGGTGAGGTCAGGGCTGTATGAGGGATGTGGCAATAACTTCCAGCCGGGTTCCCTGTAATGTGCAAGTGGTGTTTGTGAACAATTGTGTCTACTGTTCCTACAGACAGATGCGTCTCTTCCTTGAAGCTGGCAAACTGGAAAGTACCAGGTGCTGAACGTTCATGGGAACAACCACAGTGGGCTCTGAGCCACCTCGGCCGGGATCGTCATTCACGGGTGTACGACTTCCTTTAATATGTTTGCACCGTACAGATGGTTTACTGTGGCTAAGAGTCTCATCACTGTACCGTGCTTGAAGTCTTCTATAAATGTCAAGCGGTTTTATGCCGTCATTCATGAGAAATTTCATCACAAGTCCGGGTTCGACTTGAACGCCTCGTGTAATAAAGGATTCAGATACAGTCTATGCATAGAAATGACAATTCACAGACTAACACTGCTTAGCGAATTCCTGGCTTATGTTTTGTGTGCATGTAAATGCAGAAATGTAAGGAAGTATCTTAAACAATGGTGACAGATGACGGTGGTTGTGATGATGATGATGATGATGATGATGATGATGATGATGACGATGATGAGGAGGACTCACCTTTGAGGAATAGGTATGACCATCTGAGCCACACACTGGATTAGGATGGACAACAGGACAAGGTCTACATTTCCCATGATTCACTCCTCCCATCCAGTGTTTATGGAGATGACTGCCTTTTCTTGGCTTAATGCTGAAACAGAAAAATATTTTTCCTTTTCTTACTTCTGTAGTTGGACAGTTTGTGTAATCTGGAAGTATCAGTGAGAACAGCGCACTGGATATAGCTACGTATTTGCTGAACATCAAAGACTTTTTTTTTAAAAAGAGAGAGAGAGAGTAAGAGACAGGTGATATTACAATAACAGATTAGAAATGTCAGTGAGGTGTGTTGCATGTGAGTCACACTGATTAAACAGTGAACTAATGTGGGGTTAGAAAAGGCCACAGCGCTGCCCGTGTATCTGCGTGTTTTCTCTCGGGGCTGAGTATCCGTATCACACTGTGAGTGAATTAAATAGCCCTTGATCCCTCTGGTGAGATCTCCTTTTCACATCAGTCTCAATCTCTCTCTCTCTACACTACCAAACAGGAGAATACAAACTCTGTACATTTCCTTTCTCACATCTCATCTCACTCTTTCATCTTGTCATCTTTTAAAAGCTTAAACATAGTCATCGTCATTCCCCGAGCTTCTGCATTGATTCGTGTTTTTTTTTTTTTTTACTGTACTAACTGTAAATTTTTTTGTAATATTTAGCATTTCTCCAAATATTCGATTAAATACAATAAAACATCGGCTCACATGAGAAATGTTGGTCACCGTATTGCCCTAGGCTCTCTAAAGAAACCCTGCGGGAAATGGGTTATCTGTTGAACAAATAATCTATCTACACATAATTCTTGACAGAATTCCTGACTATAGCTTTTTCATATAAGATGAATTCAGGTATACTGGTACAACAAGATAATTTAAACAGTTTGCCTTATTTTAAAATGTATTATATATCATCAAAACCTATGATAAAAGTCAGAAGAGATGAGCAGCAAGAAGGAGAATGAGCCAAATCACTCTCTCACTCACTCATGGTCTATACCGCTTAATCCTGTATACAGGGTCACGTAGGGCCTGGAGCCTATCCCTATCACGAGGCAGGATACACCCTGGACATTGTGCCAATCCATCGCAGGGCTCTCGCTCACACACTCATACGATAATTCACACAACTACGGACAATTTGGAAACACCAATTAGCCTACCGTGCAGAACCTGAGAACCTGAAGGTTCAAGGCCACAGTGTTAACTAAGCCACCGTGCCACCAGATCCAAAACACCAAAGTGCATTCTTAGCAGCTTTGAGACCTTTTTTATTTTGCACTCCAAACTGCTCCAAGACTGAGCTATGCTTTTTTATTTTATTTTCTAAATAAAAAATCCAAAATGCAGGTCACTTAAAAAATTGTTAATTGTTCCTCAGACTATTCAATTACAATTTTGGAGTTGACGCAGGATGAATCATCCCTCTAAAAACGTCCACTGCCATTAGGGAATACTGCTGGCATAAACGGGGGTACTGTAGTCAGCAACTGTGTTTAGGTAGGTGGTACTGTACAGTACGTGTCAAAGTATCATTCACATGGATGACAACTCCCAATGTTCCGCAGCAGAACACTGCCCAAAGCAGCACAATGCCTCAGCATCTCTTCCTCACGTAAGCAAAATACACATCTGGTCTGTCCATATGATGAGAAAGAACAAGTGGTTTATCAGACCAGACCACCTTCTTCCATTGCCCCTGGTCCAGTTCTGATGCTCATGTGGCCGTTAAAAACTGATCAGTCATAACATTAAAGCCATTGTAGGCCTCGGGTACCTCATTTCCCAGCTTTGTTGTGTTTATTGTGTTGTCTGACACCAGGCCATTTCAAGTGGATCGTTTTGGTGCTGTGGGTTTTGGGGATGAGCCACTATGGATCAGACTTGCTTGTCCGTTGCATCCGATGGGAGCTTGATCAAACTGGGATTTGGGGAGTTTTGGGAGCTGGTCTGCTGCTTGAGATATTTATTTTCTGGGCCCTGTGCATGGCGAGCTGTGGTGCACTTGGTGTTCTTATGTGGTCATGTCATGGCTAGCATTGATATTTTTCGGCAATTTGTGCATTGTTTTTTCTGAGAGATCAGACTGGATGGACTGCCTTTTGCTCCATGCGGGAATGGGTGCGTCTTGTTGAGCAGATCAGTGGTTAAGGCATTGGACTACCGTCCGGAAGGTCGCAGGTGCAAATCCCATGACCACCAAGTGGTCATGTTGAGCAAGGCCCCTCAACCAGATATAATGAGATAAAAAACTTAAGTCGCTCTGGATAAGGGCGATTGCCTGAATAATACAGTAGGTGTAGGTACAGTATTTTTGGGAGGTAACCCAGCCCTATCCATAGCAGACTGCAATTCACTGTGTGTCATGACACCTTTCAGTCTTTCACCTTTCCTTCTGTTGGATTGGAGCAGATGGACTAGCCTTAGCTTTCCATGTGCAATGGACCTTGGGTTCCCATGATGCAGTTCTTTAGACCACTTTAGTTGGTACTAAGCACTGCATAGCAGGAACACCCCACAAAGTCTTCTGTTCTGGAGTGCTCCGAGTCAGTTGTCTAGCCCTCACAGTTTGTGTCTTGTCGAAGTTCTTCAGATCCTTACTCTTACAATCTTCCTGCTTCCATTACATCAACCTTAAGGAGTAACTGTTCATTTGCTGCCTAAAATGTCCCATCCCATGACAGGAGACAATGTAATGAGCTAAATAATGTCATCCAGTTCACCTGTCAGTGGTTTTAATGTTAATATAACATGTACTACTGGAACAAAATAAGAAAAACGTGAGTCAACAAACTGCTCATACAGTAGATATGAATTTTTGTTGTATTTTTACGTATTTTAATGTATTGTCACTTAGCTTTTAATGGTGGCTTTTAATATGGGTTATACTTAATCTGTCTATATCAAATTTTTAGAACTGATCAGTTACATATTTGAAAAATATTAAAACATTTTCTAACCCCTGTTATTTTTCTTTCTGTATCATTTTATGAAAAGAATTACAGCATGCTACTTTTGGCCAGCATCAGAAATAGTAGATGTAAAATTTACACGATTTTACAAAATAATAGACTATGATATAAAAACACAAAATGATTCTCAGATTTTTTAAAATGATTTCAGACATGTGGGTTAGTGGTTCGCACTGTCGCCTTGCACATCCAGGGTCCGGGTTCGATTCCCACCTCGGGTCTGGGTGCTTCGACATGATGATTAAGCTAATTGGTGTTTCCAAATTGCTTGTAATGTGTAAGTGTGTGTATGTACTGTATATGTACCCTGCAAAGGATTGGCACGATAAAGCGGTACAGACGATCAATGAGAGAGTGAGTGATTGCTGGATCTCCTGTCCCAGGTGAAGGGTGGGCTTTAGTGTAGCAAATGGTCTACACATACTTTTTTAGCAGGTGGAACAAAACCTTCCAAGACGATCACAGAAAGGAACTATGGACACTCTTGCTTTTGGGCTTCATTGCTTCCTGAGGATTTTGTTTAATAGAATTTGATGTAGCCGCCATAACACAAATCACTTTTTTTTTTATTATTATTTAAATAAAGCAGCAGCATTATAAAATTCAAGCTCTAACATCATGGATCAGTGCTTACCCATAATTACACCGGTCTTTTCAACAGCTTACACATCATTCAAAATCATTTCTAGTCCCTTATTATTTATTAATGTGTCACACATTAATTTAAACCTAATTTGATACCAACTTTTTATGCATTCATTTATTATTTACATGCAAATCATCTGCCTAATGTTTGTCATTGTGTAAACGGGAAAAAAATGATCTCAAAAAAGTCTCACATAATTAGCTAGGCAATAATGACACATTAGCGCTAGCTCTGTAGTCAACATGATGTCGAAGTGTGTAAATAGATGTGGTATTCTTCTCACAAGCTTTAGTTTGATGTTATCACAGGATTTGGCAGTTCACCGGCTACTGTGTGTTTGCTCATCAAGAGGGAGTGAGTAATTATAGCTAATGAACTTCTGCGCTCTTTCGGAGGTCCGCTGCATAATTAATGTGGGTTGAATCGTAATAAGGCGTGGGTTAAAGTGGAAAAGGGCAGGGCCAAACACTTCAACGAGGTCAGGTCTAATAAAGACCTCTAACAGGACGCTGATCACATGCCTGCTGGCAATGTGAGATTGTTTGGAAAATGAAAACTAATTTTTCAGCTTTATTAGGCGGAGCCGTGTCGATTAGCTTTGCGGAAGCTTTTTCATCGTGTTTATGAAGTCGTTGTAAAGTGCAGATGGCAGTCAGATGGTGATTCGCTATTAATGGGAGGTTATGAGAGTCAGCTGTTGGTGATAGAGCGGAGGGTGTAACACAGCGAATATAGGTTCAGCTCTCTAGCTCTGCTGGAGTTTACTCTAGCCGGAGATCATTACAGAGAGAGAGAGAGAGAGAGAGAGAGAGAGAGAGTCTTACCTGTGCTGTGGAGGTTTATGATTGGTGCAGATGGCCGTTTGGAGGTCATGACTCACACACACTTTGTGAGGAGGACAGTGCACCTTCATACAAGGATCTTTAGTGATGTCCAAACCTGTCAAAGAAACACAGGCAGATTAGAACCTCACCTTTGACTATTCCTCTATTCGTTGTGATAATTGGTCTTGCTGGAGAACATCGCTACCTCAGAACAACAACAACAAGGTAACTGTGCCACGGCAAGCGACACCAATTAGACAGTGGTTAGATTTCCATATATAAACATATCACAAGCACCCATGCTGAAAGCTTAAACACTTCTGGCAATCAATAATTGTCTTCTTATGGGACTGATTATAAAGCAGCAGCAGGAACAGGAACACTACTGTGAATGCATAATGGTGTCTAATTTGAGTTTTTTTTCCTCCTGACTCACTGGAAAGCGTGCCACCAACTTTACACCTAGATATCACTGTTGCACCAAGGAGATGACACCGCAGGCATTCACATCTCTTTCACATTTCTTGTCAACTGTAAATAAACACACTCCTTCACGGTTAAATCACCTTGTGTTAGGGTTTATGTGAGTCTACTCAGCTCGATCGCATTAAATATGGAACAATAAGCATGTGTGCTGAACAAGGAAGGATTCATTTGGGTTTTATACACGGAATGTTCATTAATTGGTTAATCGATTCATCAACTGATTGATTCATTCCTTCAGTAACTCCCAGCGGAGATGTTTGGTTGCCAGAATGTTGTGGTGACGTTAACATTACAGATGTTGGGACAACTTTGGCAATAGGTTGTTTTTGAAAATCTAATTAACAGATGTGCGTAACGAGTTTACTCCATTGCATTTACTTACAGTAAGTAACTTTCTTTTTAAAAATGTACTTCTATGAGTAGTTTTACCGCACCATAGTTTTTATTTTTACTTGAGTAGATTTGTGAAGAAGAAACGCTACTCTTACTCCGCTACATTCAGTAACTTTTCTACCATTTATTCGACACTTTAGATATTCTTTGTTTCTGCCAAGAGAAATGCAGCAGGTGGATCTACCATTTGACTGTGTTTCACCAATCAGACGTAGCAACAATAATCACATGACTCCGTTTGACCGATCAGCCGCAGTAACAATAGCCACACAGAAGGGGAGGGGGAGGGGTGTCTTCAGCAGTTTTAGACAGAGAAACAAACATGGCATGGTTAGCTTAGCTGTCTTATTTATTCTTGCAATGTTAGCATATGTAATTAGCAAATAGGCTACAGGCTAAAAAATATAATTTTCTCACATTTGTTCTGCTGGACACAGTTTATGGATAAGTGAGTCATCTTGCACACATGTTCTAATTTCCTTTTCAAATCTGCTGAGTCATTTGCAGGGCAACTGAATGTACAGTACAACATATCTTACACTGGAAATAGCTTACACTGTTCAAACATACATATGTTACCTACAGTAGGGATTTGTTTTAAAAGCGTAATATTGTGAAAAAAGAGAAATTTGGAATTCTTGTTCCTTAATTTGTATTATATAAAGAAATTTAGTTTTATTCATTTATTTTATTACATTTATTTTATTATTTGGAAATGTCAGCATTTGTACATAATTTCATCATTTTGTCTGACTGCTTACATAATTTCTAAAAAAAAAAAAAAAAGGGACATTACGATGAAAAGTTTTTACTTGAGTAGTCTTTTCACTTTTTCACTCTTACTCTAGTAATATTCTGGATGACTTTTTTTTACTTCTACTTGAGTAATATTAATTTGAAGTGCAGCTACTCTTATTTGAGTATATTTCTTGGCTACTCTACCCACCTGTGAAACTCTAGTCAGTGCATGCTAAACAATGTACCACTAGGGAACATACTGTTGGTGTTAATAAATGCACATACTGTACAAAACAAAGAGTGCCACAAACACCCTATTACAGAAGAGTTTGGACCTAAGATCCTAAGATGTACATCAGATGCACATGGTAATATTTCCGAAAGAAAATGAAACAGAGGTGACATTGCAGCGCTAAGAGACATGAGATTCAAACACCATGTGAGGGAGGCTGTTGTGTCCGTCCTAATCGCTGATCAGAATTCGAAACAATATTAAAAACTTAAGTCACCATGGATATGGGCGGACAATGGATGCTAAGCACTTTTGTATATAGCATATTCCAGATGACTAAACGTAAATGTTAATCGGCATATAGGTGCCAAATAAAGGTTAATATTTGTTTTTTTGAGGTTGTATTTGCAATGGGTTTGGGTTATTTATTCAACATTATCTCAAGATCATTCTAACTTTCAGAATCAACACTGTCCTGACAGTGGATGTTATCGCAACGCTATTACAAGTAATTTACAATGGTCATCCAGCGTTAGTGTTCCTGCTGGCTTAGTAATCAATTTATCTTTGTCGGGGTGACCGTGGATGTCAAGCCAGTCTCAAGAATACTGGGCACAGTCCAAGAATAAATAGGGCATCAGGGCACTGCAGGACACCGGTTCTTAGTAATGACTTGTCCAAATGGTTAAATTTGAATATTAAACAATTTTGGTTTCCACTTATTTTTACATTCATTCTAATGAAATGGCAGAATTATTCTGCTCAGGGTCACAGAAGATCTGGAGCTTAACTGGAAGTGAGGCAAGGATTCACTGCAGGACTGTTTCCACTACATCCTATTATTTTTCATTATTATTATTATTATTATTATTATTATACTCCCATTGCTTGAAAGGGCGGACTGGTACTATGGAGAAATATCACCTTGACCCAAGTTTCCGCTAGGTCATGGGCAGGTGATACTTCAGAGGTGTGGGAGCATGGTTGTTATTACAAAGTCAATCTAATATTCTTAAATAATCCGTTTGTTAGAAGGTGGTCGTCTGCAGAGGAACCTGAATTACGCTGCAATTGAGACTGCAAACTGTAAACTTAGCCCTGCAGGAATAAAGGCGCTAACAACTAAACAATGCAATCTCTAACGCGATACCTGGACAGGCGATATTAGAGTTTTTTTTTTCAGCTTGGATCAAGAGGAACATGAATGGGTAGATGAGTAAATAAAAAATTTATATCTACTGTATATGTACGAACAGAATTCTGAAAATGGCCCTGAGGAAAAGAGAAATCTCTGCTTCTGTACTGTGTGTAAAACTTTGCAATTTAGAGTACAGTAAGTGCTTATGATGAATTAACTACCATTCAGTAAAACCCAGAGAGACAGAGTACACAGGCATGCTAGTGGAAAATCTCTACAGCTCATGGGTTTTTTTTCTTTTTTTTTTTTAAACAATTGCTTTACCACATATACAGTCCATCAGTTTGCTCTGAAAGCATACTGTTATTCCTGCAAAGAGGAAGGAAAAACTGTAAAAGACAGACAGACAGACAGACAGCGAGACATAGAGAGCAAGAGGAGGGGAGTGGGGGATGCTTAGTGCTGCAGTGCAAAAGAAAAAGGAGGTGCGTCGTTTTTGAGACATGCTGGCTTGTGCTTTTTCCCCTGACTTTTCCTCTAATTTCATTTGTTGCAGGAGATGCAGAGAGCATGATTTACTGATCACATGACTACACTGGTTTTGACTCTCTCCCTGGATTTTGACCTTGATGGTGGATTGTAGATGTTTTGCTTTCAATAAATATACTTGTATGAAAATCTCAGTTTCGAGTTTAATGCCCCTAGTGGAAACCATCCTGATATACATCTAACAGGGATATCAACTGTACTGTTTAAATACACCAATCAGCTGTAACATAATCACCACTGTCAGATAAACTGAATAACACTTATTAACATTTATAAACAAGTAAAACTGATGACATGCACCAAGGCTCACCCGTGCCTCAAAACACCCAGCGCATCATAGCCCGCTGCGTATGGGGTTTAGCAGGCGAAGAGTTCAAGGTTGTTGATCGTGCCTCCAAACTCCCCAGATGCCAATCCAATCGAGCATCCATGTAACACGCCAGATGAACAAGTCTGATCCATTGAGGCCCAACTCCATAACAAGCAAAACCCAAAGGATCCACCACTAATGCCCCAGTTCCACACACCTCCACAGGACACTCCCAGAGTTCCCATGGAACCAAACCCCAAGTGGCCAGAACCATCCAGTTGACACAAGGGGATTGTAGGTGATTTTTATGTTATGGCTGATTTAAATATATTCAGATTACTGAGACAACAGACATTCCTCAAGGAGTAGTGTTTTCCAACTCCAGTCATTAACACCTAAATACACCCACTGAACCTGGTAATTAAGGGATTTCAGATTGAATTAGCTGTGTTTGAACAGAAGAATCACCAGACCATTGAACACTAGCCCTCCAGGACTGGAGTTGAAAAACCCTGCCACAGAGAATGATGTAAACCACCATATAGTTAAGGGTATTATCAGACCAAATTACAATGAAAATTCCAACATACCTGTTTGGTTATTACTTAGACATAAATAATGCCAGTGTGTGTGTCTAAATTGTTTAAATTACATATTTCTTCTCTGCTAACCTCAAACCCTTGAACGCATGACCCCATTAATGAGCCATGCTGAATGTAGTTCAGCATGGTTTCCACTAGGGGTGCAAAACCTCATTAGATGTCTTGGTTTAAACAGTCTGAGTCAGTCTAAGACTAAGAAAACACTTGAATGAGCACCAGCAGTTTGCGAGATATTTAGGCCCTATGAGCATTCTTCACTCAAACACCACTTTCAGAGTTTGGAATAAAGCTGCACATTGTCCAATGAAGTATTCAGTCAAAAAAAAAAAAAACTGGCAATTCCCTCCTTTAATATTATACTTATTGAGATGTCAGTAAAACTATACAGCCTGACCAAAGAATAAAATCCCAGCAGTGAAGAATTTCCTGCGTAAGCACCATCTCCACATGTCTGACGCCAAGCCCATGCAACTCAGTCTCTATCATAGGCCATCCTTCAAAAAATGTCTCGAAAGAGATCCATTAAGACTAAACCCTAGCAATGTCTTGGATCTCAGTCAAACTCTTTCTTCACTGCCTGTTACTAAACAGTGACAATTACTGTCTATCCCATGTCTATTCCATGTTATAGCTTTCACGTTCTATGTGTCAGAAGGAAAACGTGAGGATTCTCAGGATACATGAGGGCACACCCATGTGTGTGCTTGTATTAGATTATAGACCAGCTGGACCTGGTACCATTGTTCTGCTCACAAAACCTGCAGACGTACAGTACTGTGGATATAACTTACAAATAAAAAAATGATATCATAATGATATTATAACATGATCTCAGGATTTTATTGCTTTAAACTCAAGAATGGTATCACACGTATCACGCATTTACCCCCGTCTCTCATGGTCAGTGGAGAGACTGAAGCCTCAAGGGCCATAAGAGTAATGTTATATGGAACTGCAAGTGACCTATTATGCAAAATTCACCTTGTAGACCTTCAAACATGTATGGGTCTTCAGTCTTTGTGAATACACAAAAAAGTGGGGGAAAAAAAAACACCCCATACTGCTTGTCCTGTTTGTTTGGGACAGAGCTCAACAAAGCAATTGTTCCCCAATTGTGACCTCGTATATCTTGTCTTCTTGGTGTTTGCTGGCAGTTGGCATCCACTATGTTGCATTAGCGACACCTTCTGGTCCTGATCGCCCTCATCTTCCGTTCACTTTCTAGTCGTGTCGGCCGTAAGAAACCCATCAAATACTTTCTTACTTGTCCCCTTTCTCCATTTTATAAAATACATTTCCGTGTACTCAACCTTTCCAAATTCCCATTGCTCCTCCCCTGAAGCTGAGCTCTCTGTGTCTACATGTCTTTTTTCATTTTCCCAGATGATGATGTCTGTGTCTCCTCCAAGTCTCTAGACACTCACCCTCATATATCAATAGACCCCCCCCTCCCAGCCACACCTACTCAGTGCTCATTCATTTCTACTCACATTTCTTTCACTTCAGAGCTACTGGAAATGAGAATAGACAAGCGGAGAGCAAGTCTGCTAATGGCTAACCTAGCCTTCTTTAGCTCTTAAGAAAGGTTAGGTTATATGTTAGCAATTAGCAGTGGCCAACCCCTTAAGGCTAACCCAGGAATCCTTAGCTCTTAGTTGTTTTAACCTTTATATCACGGAATGTTGAGAACGTCATTGAGAATAAATGTTAGGAACCTCCACTAGAGGTCACTGTTCATGTCTGTCTGTCTATGTAGTTCCTGGTGGTTGACTCAGTTTCCCAGAAGGCACCTCAGTCAGGTGATGAGGCTCACCTGAACTGAGGTGGCTCATTAAAACCTTCTATAAATAGCAGTTTGTTCTGGGAAACTGGGTCGAGCATTGTTTGTGTCTGACTGTTTGTGTCTGATTGTCTGTTGGTGTTTGTTTGTTTGTCTGTTTGGATTACCATCATGTGGGCATTCATTTGTTACTTTAAGTTTGTTTTGTAACCTTTTGTTTTCAGAGGGCTCTAGTTTTGTTTCCTTGATGTTCCTTGTGTCTGTGGATTCATGGAGCTGCTCTGTTCACTGTGTAGTTAGGCTGTGTCTCCTCCTGTGTCCTGTGTAAGTGCTGTTTTGCCTTCTGGTCTCTTCCCTTGTATGTGTAGCCACATGAGTGTTTAGCCATTAGCAGGGTTAGCCGCTAGTAGGCCTGGATGGCTAGTAGGGTTAGCCCCTAGTAGGGTTAGCCTCCAGTAGGCTAATCTCTAGTGGGAGTGACTGCTAGTGGTTCTGGTCACTAGTAGGTTGGCCGCTAGTTTGGTATAGCCTCATGTGTGCCCTGCCTTTTGTCTTCCGGTCCCCTAGGTCAGTACAAACACTATTAGCCACTAACCCGGTTAGGTCAGCCTCCAGTGTCCCCAGTACAACATGTAGCGTACTAACCTCACTAACCCAGTTGGTCTAGTTCCTGTCAGTCTCTGTGCCCTGTCTAGCCCTGTCTCCTGTCTAGCCCTGTCTCTCCAGTCTCTGTGCCTCCAGTCCTGTCTCTCCAGTCTCCAGTCCCTGTCTTTAGTTCCCCTCTGTGTCTTAGTTAGCTCCAGCTCCATGTTTCCTCATCCCTAGTCCCTGTGTCAGCTCCTGGTTCCCTGTCTCAGCTCCTAGTTCTCATGTCAGCTCCTGGTTCCCTGTGTCAGCTCTTGGTCCCCTGAGTTCAGATCCCTTCCTGTTCCTGTGTTTTTCCTGAGCCCTAGTTTTAGTTTGAGTTTGTTGTTTTAGTTCCTTTGTTCTGTTTTTGAGTTGTGTTTGTTTAAAATAAAAGACTTTCTGTTACACCCCTCTGCGTACATGCCTACCTTCATGCCCACGGCAACACCATCAGCCGGTCTAGCACTACCACCAGCTAGACCCGTGACAATAAATGCTTTTATTCTCAAAACAAATCTAAAAAATGGGTGTTTCCCCATTAGTGCATTCTGATTGGCTAGGACAATACACTTCCTTAAAGGGTTGTTCATATAAATGTGTACACACTGAAATGGCGGATTTAAAAAAAAAAAAAAAACCTGTGAGAAAGAAAATTCAAGCCAGAATGCATGATCTGAGCTGAATTTCAGCTATAAAATTACCAGATGCGTTTTGGAGCACTTTAATAGAGTGCTTATGTAAACCTGCTTTAAAAAGTGGTATTATATAGTATATGACCTTTGAAGGTGGCATTAATTAGGCGCAGGAAGTTACATTATGTACTGTACAGTCGTGCAGCAGCTTCACAATGCCCAAATAAACAGATCCATTTCCTGATGGCACACCGACAACTCTACCCGTACTTTAACAGCTGTGAGCGCACACTGACTGTGTGACTGACTTGCCACCTTTATTAAGTTTCTCCAAAATACAAGCTGTAGTCAATAAATTTTTGAAAGCATGCTGTTTCCTCAAACAAGTTGCTGACAGATGGTCTATTATGGTATACTGGAGGACTTTCATGGATCCAGATTCCAAGTACACATCCAACATTGGAAGAGCTGTTCAAGAAATTTACAGCAAACCTCATCTTTGGTTATTCACCTGAATTAAGAATATCTGTGTATACTTACTGACACATCTGGTACAACCTGGTATTCCTTGGAACCTGGACTCGTTCAAGGATGTCCAAAGGATCGAGCAGGTGATTCAAAACCTCGTTTGAACTTGCTCCAGGGCAACATCTTTTCCTGTTTCCATTTTCAAGTTGGTAGTTGCAGGTTTTCAAGTTGGTAGTTGCGACTGTGTTGAAGTGTTGCTGCTTCTCACTGGATGGGTGTCCATTTTTTGCAATCTGAGCATTACCAAGCATCTATATATTGTTTCGTCATGTGCTCTACTTCTCTCTCTTTCTCTCTCTTTAAAAAAAAAAAAATCCCTGCAACTCTGTTGAGGGTCAACCTCAATGTCTCTGTATATGGCTCAAAACTTGGCCTGCAAAAGATGTGTGGCCTTGCTGGCCTACCAGGCTGCCTGGAGTGTTTCTCTTATCATCGCAACCACGCATACATCTAATTCGGTGCCATCAGGACATGTAGCACTGGTCAAACGGGACAAACATCAAGCTGTAGAGCTGCTCTGGCAACCAGTACATACAGTCTTTACTCTTTCCTCTGTCTTAATCTCCATCTCTTTCATGTCACCTCTATAACCTTCATGCATGCTATCTCTCTCTCTTTCTCTAGCTCTCTCCCACACTTTCTGTATGAGTTTGATGCCAAACCTGCTGTTGTTCTGGAGTGCTGCCATGCCAGCTGGGCAGTAATTCTGCTTTGCCATTCACTGATCTTACATTCTGTCACGATCTCCGTGTCCCTGCTTCATGTCATTGCTCCCTTGGCAACATCGCCATGTGGTCATTGTTTTGGTTTCGCTTCCTGCGTCGGTCTAGTATCTGTCCCCTGTTAGTCGTTGGTTCATTTCTTGATGATTTTCACTTGTCTTTTGTTGCCCCTGATTAACTTAGGCACTAGCAAACTTTTGTATATCCCTGTGTCTGCAAAGTCTTGCGTGTAGGACTTTTGATATTTGTGAGCACCAAGTAGTCCTTTAATAACATAACTTAATACATTTATGCATTGTGCTTTTGTAAATAATTTAATGGATCCTCATTATCAGTCCATTTTACTGCCCAGGCAAAACATACTATTTAAGTGCTAGCACTGTTACACTGGAATTAATTGGTTGGTTTAACCACATGTTGCTTGATCACTGGAGAATTTGATAGCAAAATGTTAAAAAAAAACAAAATATTACTTTCATCTGTTAGTAAGCGGGGATGACTAACAGCCATTATTCACTCAATCACTCATCACCTACATCGCTTTATCCTGTATACAGGATTGCAGGTGGCCTGGAGCCTATCCCAGGAGACTTAGGGCACGAGGCGGGGTACACCCTGGATGGGGTGCCAATCCATCACAGGGCACACACACAGCCCTTTTTTAAGGGTCGTTTTATTACATTTTTAAGCTTATCAGTTGAAGGTTCACACGCAATGTGCATAGGGTTAAAAATGTATGACACTGAAGTTAATGGAAAGCAAACTATCGCATTCATCTCTCTCTCTCTCTCTCACACTTTGTTATGGTGGATTTTATGTCAGTAATGATGGTTACTGATGACTCTTAGTCATGACTCTTAGAAATCTTAGTACTAACAGTTACTGATCACCCCGGAGAGTGTCAGTGATGATGGTTACTGACTACCACAGGTGTTAATAATGATGGTTACTGATCACCCTGCAGTGTGCGTCAGTAACAACGGTTCTGCAGGACGTTGCTTGGGCTGGTCAGGCACCCTCACAGTGCATAGTTTAATCAGCAACTGCTGCGAGTCCTTATTATCTAATCTAGTCTTTCAAACTGGAGTTTCACATAGAGAATCGTCATGCACACATAGTAGCACAGACCACACACACACAATTTTATCAGAAGAAAGAAAAAGAAATAACGTCTAAAAATGTCAAAGCAAGAGCACAGTCAAAGACATCAGCATTCAATAAAGAAATATGATGAAACCTTAAAAAAACGAAAGAAAAAAAGTGCCCTACTAAGGCTGTATTGGAAGGCGGAAAAGCACTGAATCTAAGTATTGCCTGGAATGCTGCCTGCAGAGACGGCTACATCTATCATTTTTAAGACGCTAAAAATACAGAGTACCCTTTGTTTACTACATCTCTTTAAAATGGAGGACAAAAATACTTAAATGTAGTAGCACATTAGTAAATTTCTCATCAATAATTAAATAATTATTTTAAAAAAAATACATACAATCACAGACGCATTGCACCTCCAGCTTCAGGGTTCAATTCCCACCTCAGGTCTGTGTATGTGGAGTTTATACAGTATGTTCTCCTCATGCTTAGTGGGTTTCTTGCAGGTTCTCCGGTTTTCTTCCACAGTTTATAGACATGCCGATTAGGCTAACTTGCGTTCCCAAACTGCCTGTAGTGTGTGAATGAGCGTGTGAGTGTATGTATGTGTGTGTGCCCAATGATGGATTGGCACCCTGTCCAGGGTGTACCCCCGCCTCATGCCCTAAGTCTCCTGGAGGAGGCACCAGGTCCCCCGCAACCCTGTATACAGGATAAAGCGGTATAGACGATGAGATGATGAAAAACTCTACCAATGCCAGTTCGAAATTGCAGGTTTTTGTGATGTAAAAACTGCAAACAACAAATTAATTCAGAACCGTTTTCAGGGTCAATGCAAAATTTCTACAAATTATAACTTATGATAACAGTAGATACATAATTGTGTATACCCGTAAGCGCCTTTTAATTTCATTACTCAGTCTTTTAGGCTTTGGCAGTGGCACATCTTGAAACAGACTCTATCTTGAAAAAAATTGTGAGAGCATCGTCTGTCCACAGCTTGCTTCAGGTCAACTCCACAGATATTTAGTTCGATTCAGGTCTGGCTCCTTGGCCCTTCAGAAACTTTGAGCTTCTTTTGGTTCAAAGAGTAATTTTTCTGTTGATTCGGACGTGTACTCCTGGTCGTTGTCCTGCTGCAAGGTGAAAGTCTTTTTCATCTTTAGCTTACTGCCAGATTCCTGAATGTTTTGCACTAAGAGCTAAATATTTGAAGCTATTCATAATCCCATCCACCTTGATAAAAACTTGAGCACTGGCTGACCGCGGCTTTAGCAGTGAAATGAAACCAAGAGCGAGCATGTTAAGAAAAACCTTCAGAAACGCCAGATATTTTTGGGTTTCAAAAGAATGATTTTATTGATGCCAGCTGTATGATAATAACATGAGTCATACATGAGATATTGGTGCATTCTGAACACCGACGCAGTCCTAGTTATAAGAGGTGCACAAACTTATGCAAACAGGTTATTAAAGGCTTTTTTTCCCCAGTATGAATGTTGTAATTTCATATTGAAGGTGGAAAAAAATCTGACTTCATTAGAAATTATATTTACAGCATTTGGAAGACGTTGTTATCCAGAGTGACTTACATTGATCTCATTTATATAACTGAGCAGTTGAGGTTTAAGTGCCCAGCAGTGGCAGCTTGGCAGTTCTGTGATTTAAAATAACAAACTTCTGATAAGAAATCCAATGTTTTATCCACTGAGATGCGACTTGATATTTTAGCAAGAGTCTGTTGACTATTTCTTATCCATTTTCATTTGTTAATCCAATTATTTTAACATTTGTTTTTTATTTCTAGTGCGGAAGTGGTTAGGTAATGATTGCATTAACACATTTTTTACACAGAATTTCCCGAGCTCTCCTTACAACTTTACTGTATTAAATCTATTTACTTAAAACCTTTAAGTGGAGCTACACTCACTAGCTAATTTTATCATACAAGTTACTTCTGTAGGTACACAATTCAAACATCAAAGTTGAAAAAGAAAAACTGTTGGAAAAAAATTGATATGTTTACATGCATAATATTTCTTCAATCCAATTGCAAATATTCTATAAAATATTGTTAGTATTAGAGCTTAAGCACTATGACATCAGCCTTATGACAGTGTGTGAAGGGAGCTCTTGTTCTTCTGAGGATTTTTTTTTACCACCATCCAGGCTTTTTGGAGGACGTAACATGGTCAAAAAGTCATAAAAATGACCACCCAGGTTGGAATCTGCTGCCATTAAGATGCATGAGGGACTGAGCCCAGGAACTACACATAAGATTTTGCTACATACTATAGCTCATAAACTCTTGCATGTATACATGTGAAACCCAGTACACATTTAGATCTCATTGAGCTGAAGAACTTTCGTTCTGTACTCAACAGGAAGTCACTTGTGGGTTGTTCGCAAAATGCTCTCAATGGATTTTGATATACTCCACTTAGGGGATTTATACGATTGGCATCAAACTGGGCCAATATGATCCCAAGACATTGAGGATGCAAAATTGCGAAGGGATTTTTAATATCTCGAAGTGGCTAATACCTTCTTGAGTGACATCATATTGAGCGATATTACATTGAGTATCATCGTATTGTGATGCTTAACCCATGCCCCCCCCCCCCCAGCCCCTCCCCAGGATGACTCAAAAAGTTGTGTGGTGCGCAGCAATGGCACCGATGGCCTGATCATCATTGGAATGATTTGAGTCGGATTGAAGAAATATTATCAATGACATTGATAGAAGATTAAAGTGCAATTAGCAAAAGGTGGACTCAGTAGAAGAAATACACTTTTTTTATTATTTAAAAATTTGTTTCAATGGCAAATGTAAATAATTAATACTCACATAAAATTAGCAAACTCTATTTATAATCTACCATATTAAATTGTTCCCCAAACTAGTAGTTGCATGAAAAGCACAAAAGATCTTCCACTTGAATTCCTCTCTGCCAATACTCCCCCCATCCTTTCTCTCTCCTTCCATTTTGCATTCCTTCTACAATGATGTAATGAATAATCAGTGGATTAATTTCACAGAAATATGAAGAAGATTGCATTCTCTAAAAGACTTCCTCCACTATTGTCACTATGGAAACAGCAAGGGCTGGGGGGCAAGTGGGGTTGCAGCTGAACATTGAAGTTTTATGGCATTATGATTAAAATGAAAAGAGACAGACATAAGAAGAGAAATATAGATGGGCAGAGTATATGAAATAATCAAATAGCAGTAATTCAGGACGTAACAGGATGTCTGATTATCTGAATTTAAGAGATAATGAGTTCTTTACAAGATGTATACTGTACTACATATGCAGATATAACTGGAGCAGCGTCGTTCCAGTGTTCGCCTCCAGTGTTTTTTTTCCGGTATTTATAGAGTAAGCACCCATCTTTAATTTTAAAATAATCTCCTTCTCATTTTGCTTCCTTTCATATTAACTACCTCACAAGCTGCATTAAGCACTCATACAGTACATAGCGGTAATGGAAACATTTGAACTGTGGAGGTCTACGAAAGTAGACACCGTCGTCTTCTGTGCCTTCCAGGGCGCTCACCGAGTGTAGTGTCTACTGGGATCGAGAGCTATATCTGGTTTTCTCTAAAGCTGTTTGTGTGATTTAATGTGTATAATCAGCAAACCTTCCCCACTGGAAGTGTTAATATGTCATTAGGAAGGAGGTGGAGTGTCGCACACTAACTCCCCCTGTAGAATTACCACCATTCTTCCAGTTCCACTGATGTGTGACTTCTAATATCCCCCCTGCAGAGACTAAAACTGAAAATTTGCTATATATGTCTCAGCACATCCAGGGACAGAGGAGGAAGGTTGCCTGACTGCTAATTTTTACTAGACAAGCAGTAATAATAATGGGATATATATATATATATATATATATATATATATATATATATATATTATTATTTTTTTAAGTGCAGTTGTATTTTATTTATTCACGGCAAACATTGATTTGTGCCGCTGCTATTTTTAAGCTGTTGAATGAGTACTGTATCAAACAGCAATTCAATTCGCAACCACACAGCCTACAAATTACATTCCCTGCCCTAATGCTTTTAAAACTACACTTGTATGGACCTTTTCCACATTTCTGAACTGCCCACGAGAATGTGCCAAATACCAAACTTGTATCCATAGAATCCTATCCTTACAAAAGAAATATGAATATGCCCTAATATTATTAAGGATGTATTGTCATTCATGGAGTCATTCATTTAACAACCTCACAAACACGAGTGTTGCACTGCTTTTATGCAACATTTCTCCTATGTGTTTGAAGACACCAGACTGTTTTTATTCTGATTTTGTTTCTTCAACCTAAGCTCTAAAAAATAGTTTGTACAGGGTTTAGAGTCAAACGCTGCCAAGCACTTTCTTCACTCCCTAGAGAAGATGATTGGGAGGCTTTTCGCTCACTAATTTGTCGACTCAAGTGAAGGCTGAATGTTTTATGTTACATGGTACATTTTACCTAATTCGTTGGTGTCTCCAAAAATGTTTGAAAATTGCTGCCTGTAGTCAAGCTCGCTCAATTGAATGAATGAAATGCTGATGTTCCAGAATTAAAAGGTTGATGTCTATCCAATGGGGAGTGAGTACGAGTGAGGTTGTGCCAGGATACCCCCATTCATGGAATACAGTACTCCTCTTAGTTAAACCAGAAATTAGAAATCATGCGACTGGATCTTAATAAAAAAACGGCACTGTGCATCAAAAGAAAGGCTGTTTTTGGTTAGAAGGTGCAGTCGAATTAGGCTAGCACCCCTGGACAAAATCCAGCCCCCCTCCTTTTAAATGATAGTTCCAAACTCCTTGGCGTGCCCAAATGAAATTCCAATTGGCTAGCTGTAAATTTTTTTTTTTTTTTAAAGTCCCTTGGATTTATGCCTCCACTACAAGCCCTGTCAAATGTCACAAACAGTGTACTGTACAAACCTTTAAACGTTATTTACCTATGAAGTACCAAATGAAACGACTACACTCAAACTTCAAATGCTCATGCCATGCAAGTCAGTGATTTACTAGTGATGGGAGTCAGTAACCATTCCATAATCGATCATCAGTTTGATTAAACCAATTGACGATCTATTAAGAATCGGTTTAACCAAAAAGTACAATGCTTCTTGTACTCGTTGTGTTTCCTGAAAAAACAATCCCACCAGCATTCACAATTACTGTACCCAGAGTACATTACACCTATGTGGATCAACTATGATAACTCGCATAACCATCTATTACTGAATAAATTCATGTTACAAACACCACACATCTGTCAAAGCAAACAATCTGTCATTTTATACGCACACTCCTTGTGACAGATTTTGCATAACATACTCTTCATGTTAATGTTTTCCTTCGTTGGAGGTTTACTTGTACTGTACTTTTTTTATTATTTTTTTTTTTACAGATGCACGCCCACATCCAGAAGGAACGTGTTTCTGCTACAAAATGGGTGCCCTGGTGTGCAGAAAAAAAACATGGCATATATATATATATATATTAATAATAGATGGCTTGAAATGCACAGGAAATCAACTGATGATTGGCTATAATCGACAATTCTCTCATCAATAGTGACATTTTTAAGCAAAGGTTTATTTCGCTGGCTACAATCTTTTCCTGCGCAGTTGACAAGCCGTACTGAACTCCGATGAACTTCCTGAGTACATTTTTCTTTTTTATGATCTCAAGATTGTAGTGACTCAGATCAAATTCGTGCATGTGGAGAAAGAACCCTTATAATAACAGAAATCAGTGCACACAATGTGCAAAACAATGCATAATTTGTCATATTACACTCAATTGAAGCGAATATTAAAGTGCACCCCTGTGGATGAATTGATAGGTGACCAGAAAGTGTTGCGTCTATGTACCGTACAGCATGAAATCTCAAACAAATCTCCCAGTACAGCTCAATGACTGGCCTTCCCTGCATGGAGAATGCGATGTCTACAGCGGTGCGTAGGAAGTTTTTCCAGGCTGATAATGGCGTGGGAGTTGAAGCAGCATGTTCGACTGCACTCTCAGCAGCATCCAAAAACAAGTCTTATTCAACTCTTGTCAGCTCGCATACTCCTGCTTGGCTCCCAGCCAGCCTAGTAGGATTTGATAGTAATGCTCATGCAATATTTTGCTCAGCACCGGCCATGATAGAATTCACTATTTTATTCAATATTGAAGGACCAGAAAGATGTGGGAGTGTGAGGGATGGGTCAGAATTCTTAGAGGAGTGTGTGGAAGTGGGAATAAGAAAAACTGTCCGGCACACACCTCTACACTTCATATGAAACATATTGTTCATACTGGCACACATTGAACGTAAGCCCATTAAAAGTCCCTTATTTGACCATTTCTTTGACAAGTTAACAAAAGTCCTCGAGTGTGTCTGTTACCCATCCAGCTAAAATACCCCCCCCCCCTCCCCTCCTCATCTTTTTCACTCCTTTTCCTAATGTGCCATTTCAGTGTTTATGTAAATGTGCTAGTGCTGAGACATGCGTCGAAAAATAGCAAAGTCTGTGGAGGAGATCTTATTGTTATATGAGGTCACATAAGAGGGAAAATCTAATTGGTTTGTTTAAGCCATGGCCAATACAAACACTTGGTCTTGTCACATGGTCTTAATTAATATGTAATTTAATTGACCACTGACTGTGGGAGTCATCTAGCCGCAAATATTTTTTAGACAAAAGACAATGTAAGTATGTTTAGCCTTGTTTAACCATCTTTCTACATCGTTATAATTAACTGTGCATTTGACTAATAAAGTAGTAAAATAAAGTAAAGCCTTTATTTTGTCACATATACATTACAGCACAGTGAAATTCCTTCTTTGCATATCCCAGTGTAACTGGGGTCAGAGCGCAGGGTCAGCCATGATACAGCGCCTCTGGAGCAGTTAGGGTTAAGGGCCTTGCTCAAGGGCCCAACAATGGCAACCTGGCTGAGCTGGGAATCGAACCCAGATCATGAGCACATTTGCAGCCGGCATGTGCCGCAGATCTGACTCAAAACTAGCTGAGTAGGATTGGGGAGTCATGATCGAACTCTGCATGTGAGTGGGAAGAAGGGATGGGTGGGCATGATGCTAATAAATGATTAGGTACTACTGAAAGTAGAGATGGAAATCATTTCTTGCATATTCATTTTGTATGTACGATTGTATTGTAAGTGCTTGAGTTAAGAGCTTGCGTGGCAGTGGTATGATTGCATCTGTGTGTGTGTGTCAGCATTTGAGTAAGTGGCGCAGAGGCCAGCAGTATGACTAATGTATATGCTGAAAAAAAAGGAATTAATGTATCTGCATGTGTGTGTGTGTGTGTGTGTGTGTGTGTGTGTGTGCGCGCGTATGTGTGTGTGTATGCTAGATGAGTTAATAGTTTCATTCAAATCCTTTTCACATTGCTCCATCTGTCATTGTCAATTACTCATCTCTCTCTTTCTCTCTCTCTCTCTCTCTCTTTCTCTCTCGCTATAAGATTGATGACAGATTGCAGGAGCCCTGTATTGGCAGATGATTTGAAGTTTGTTAATTACAAACAGAACAGCAGGTGATGATATTACTTACATCTGCGTTCACACCTTCTCTCTGACTCACTCGAATCCAAAAGATGTTGCCATTAATCCAGCTGTTCTGCATCTTAAACATCTGGCAAGGAACACTGTCAACATATGCGGCTGCTCTGTGACCATGTAAAGCACTATACTATACCATAACAATATAAAAGTAACAATTAAATCTGTACCCCCATGATCACTCTGTAGTTATGGCAACAGCAGATTGGGTTGTATGTGTGGGCAAAGACGGAAGAGGCAAGCGCTGGGACCGAACCACAGGTATAACATCCAAACAAAGATTATCAGATCAGAGTCAAGCTGTGATAAGCAAGCTGCATAGTGTAAAAACTATTTCTCCATGTCCTTCAGAATGTGAGTGTGCGTCTGTGTGTGTGAGTTTAAAGTGACAAGGTAAGCAGCAGGTGAAGGTTAATCTCTTACTACGCAGTCACCTGTGGAAAATGTGCGTGCTCCAGGCTGAAGACCAGACAATATCCATATGCGCACACCGTGAGCCATGGCGATCCCGTAACCTCAAGCAGCTCCTGTCACCAAAGCAACAACTGATGCTGAATCTACACAACACGAATTAAGCCCTTGATGTTCCTGTCACTGACTCATTTCCGGGATCTGCAACAAGCCTCCAGGCTCGACGGCGAATCCCTGTTCCACCCCGTTGGTGTGATTTTTCTCAGTTTCCTTTTCTCACAGATTCCCCAACAGTTCCAATTCTGAAATTTTCACTTACAGTAATGTGAGCAAGTTGACCAGCGCTAAGAAATCATATTCATATATATAGAAATATGAGGGGCGTTTAAGTCAAACCAGGACGTGGGATAAAATTTCTTGTGAATGAAAACGATTTACAGAAGACTTGTAAAACTGTAAAACATTCGAATGGCGCAAATGTTTTAAAGACGATCCCGGTCAAGGTTGCTTGGAGCGCACTTCAGTTATCCCTGTAAAACATTAAGTGAGCGGAACGTCTGATAACTTGTTGCTAACATGCAAAAGAGATGCACTTGTCTGTGGGAACGTTACACACAATCATTCACCAACACCACTTGCACATTGCAGGAACTCAGCTGAGAGTTATTGTCACATCACCCGTACAGTCCTGACCTCACTCCAAGCCATTTCCACATGTTTGGGTCATTGAAGGAGTTCCTGGGAGGCCAGTGTTTCAGACATGAAGGAGCCAGTCTGATCCTGTCTCTGGTGTACTGAGAAAACTTTCTACAGTACCTTGATTGTGTCCAAGCACTAGTGGGATAAGTGCATTAGTGCAGCAGGGGATTATGTAAAGAATCAAAGGAAGTTGTTCACAAAACAACAAACTGCAAGTTGTAAAAGTCACAGAGTGTACAGTAAGTCCTGCAGCCATTCTGAGTGATTTTTAAAGTCACGTACAGTAGCGTCCGCTTGGTATAATGAACATGTGTGTGAGCTCCAGCTTGTCTGGGCTCAAGCTTTCACACAAGAAGTCCAGTAATTAGATTACTCGATGTGGTTGTCAGCGCTGAAATGTTATAATTAAAACAACACTTAGCAAAGGGAGATATCAAAAAAGAAAGTTTCAACCAGATTAACAAAGTACAAGCAAAGAACAACCTGAGCATACTGAGAGCTCATCAGACACAGGCTGGACATATTGGAGGTCTGGAGTGTTAGAACCAGGTGCAGAAGTCTATGACTCTCTAACTGGGTAGCACTTGACATTCAGGTTTCTTTAACGTACAGTGGAACCTCGGATTGCGAGTAACGTGGTTTACGAGTGTTCCGCAAACCGAGCAAAGATTTTTAATCATTTTTGATTCGGAAACCGAGCAAGTATTAGTTTAGCCGAGTATCATGTATCACACATGCGACTCTTATTTTGACACCGAGCATCACTCTCCCAACTCCCCCCCTAATTCCACACACACACACACACACACACACACACACACACACACACACACACACACACACACACACACACACACACACACACACACTGCGCGCACCAACCGAAACACTTATCTGTCAGGATTTATTTGTACTTTTTTTTTCAAAGGTAAAGTGCAGATTCATTTGTTTTATTTTCATTTTATAGATTGTATTAATTATTTTTATGTATTTATTTTTTGGGGCTGTGGAACGAAAAATTTGAGTTTTCATTATTTCTTATGGGAAATGATGATTTGGTTTACGAATGTTTGGGAATACGAGCCCACTTCTGGAACGAATTATGCTCGTAATCCAAGGTTCCACTATATATTGTTTAATACATACTGTACATTTAACTGAACAGGCCATCATTGGCAACAGTGGCAAAGTACAGTATCTAAACCTTATATGAATTATGTATGCATGGTTTCATAATAAACCAAATAAGCCAAGTTAACAAGTTCAGTACTAAATAATGTTCATCACCATGAGTTTTCACCCATAATGAATCCCAGGGAGCCCTTATGTCTACTGTATGGTTCCTTCTGCCTCTGACTTATACTGTAGTTATGTAGTCAAAGTTAGTCATACCAGAGTCCCTGCTTGCACTCTGCATTAAATATACGTTCACCTTATACATTACGTGACTGTTACCATATACAGTACCTATCTGTTATCTCTCTCTCTCTCTCTCTCTCTCTGTCGAGCTACACATGGTGCTACTGAGCTCTCAGTGACCCAGACTCCCTCTGCAACCTGAACGTTCCTGACGCATCCTGGTCCCCCGCTTCTGGTTGGAGATCTCGACACATGGAGGGTCTGCTTGGGATGCGTGTGGTGACTGTGGACGGTTTCAGTTTATACCACGGAGACGGTCTTGGACTCGGGTAATGCAGACAGCTGTTCCTCGTGGACATGTGATTGCAGTTCACTCTATAGTTCATGACTGAGGTACACATACTGTATATAGTTTTGTATCTGAGCCTCCAAGTAGACTTTATATTAACTTCTTAATATACCAGTAATATGAACTATAAACATCCGTTGTTATATTGAAATTCCAGCCGTCTAATACTCAGTATGACAGCAGATCGATCCCCGCTATCAATCATCATCCATGAGTCTGGTTCCTCTTAAGGTTTCCTATTATTGCCATCTCAGGGAGTTCCTCCTTGGCACCGTGACCCTCAGCTTGCTCGTCAGGGACAACCTGATCATTTTTATTTATGAATATTGTGTCACACATTTCATACTCATTCCCATAATATTATTTTTTAATTCTGTAAAAAAAAATTCTGCTTTGTGACAATGATCATTTAAAAAAAAAAAGCTAAATATGTAAAAAATAATAATAATAATTAACAGTATTTGATGATGAAAAACATGAACATGTTTGTGGTTGTTAACTGACAAAATTCAGGCCTGAGGCTAAAGTCAAGGTGGCACAGTGACATAGTGGTTAGCACTGTGCCTTTGTACCTCCAAGGGTCAAGGGTTCGATTCCTGCCTTGGGTCTGTGTGCATAGTGTGCACATGTTCTCCTTGTTCTTGGTGGGTTTTCTTCTGGGACTTTGGTTTCCGCCGCCAGACAAAAGACATGCAGATTAGTCTAATTGGGTTTCCCAAATTACAAAATAGTTTGTGTGTCCTGTAATGGATTGGCACCCTCATGGGATAGGCTCCAGGCCGCCATGACGCTGTACCAGATAAGTGGTCACAATATTTAAGTTCAGTAAATCATCAACGTTTATGTGTTCTTCTACTTTATTACTTCACTAACCAAAGTCACGCTTCTATTTGAGTGCATGATCATTAACAAAATACAGTAGAAAGTGGTTAAGTGAAAGGTACTCTCTCTCTCTCGCTCTCCAATAGAGAAACCCACAGCATTGGTCTTCATCTCAGTCACAGACCCCAGTCTCTTTTCAGCGTAGGGGTGAAGAACACAAATACAGGGAGGTACAGGACATCGCATTTCAAAGCACAGGTTTGAGTGGCCACTTTAGGATCCTCTCGCCGAGAGCAGAACCCGCCAATGCTCCAAGTGGAAAACTGTTAGGGCCCCAAAAATAGTGAATTACCTCTTTTTTACCACCACCACCAGTGAAGCGAATTGGACAACTCTTCAATCAAACTGACAGCAAATGCATGTGGGCTGAAACTGGCGTGGTGGGAGTCCACTAACCCTGCGAACTCTCTGGTAAAAATGCCACTAGTCAAAAAGTTGGGACAATTTAAGCTTACAAAAAGCACTTCTTTGATTTGGGAGAGACTGCAAATTGCAAATAGCCTCTTATGGAAACAAACCCACCCCCCCAAAAAAAACAGAAATTTTCACCGCACTCAGCGCGCAGAGTCACCACAGCCATGACCTTTACTTCCCAGTGTGTTATAGACGTGTGTGTTGCATTGTGTTCCCACTTACACATGTTGCACATCACAACATACAGTAGATGCACACATATAACCTTTCCAGCTCTCTTTGGTGTATCGAAAAATCTCACACACAGACACACTCAAAATGATGCAAAACCTTAAGTGTTTTCTTAATATAAACATCAAACCTCATTTTCTTCATGGACCTTTTTTTTTTTTTTTCCCGACCGTGAACCTCATGAAATTCTATTTGTTTTCCTTTGAAACCCCAGGCACTTAACTTTCTCTTTCTCTCACTTTCGCCTTCTTTTCCACCCACCCACCCACACACACACACACACACACACACACACACACACACACACACACACACACACACACACACACAAAGTGCTTTAGGAATAATTGGTGTTAATGTCAACATGCTTTGATGTAATAATAATGAAAAAGCCAGTCTTACATTTCCATTCTACCTGAAGCGATACAGAGTGAGGAAAAATAAAAGTGAACAAAAAATACCCCTTCATTTAGAGAGAGACATGCTGGGTGATGGTGGTGGAAGGGAGAGAGGGAGAGAATGAGAGAGACTGAGCAAGAGAGAGAGAGAGAGAGCAGTGTCATCACTCTGTAGGACTTACAGCGTTAACAGCGCTGTCCTCTTTCTGTGCAGCATAATTACTGTTTCACATTTCATTACGGAATAAAGCAAATAAATTGGCCATGCCCATGGTGGGGACTGAAAAAAAGAATGGTTCGGTTAAAGGATGTAATGGGAGTTTAAAGGACATGTTCACCATTAACAGGAAACAGGGCCTCATAACACGAACACAGTATAGGTGGAAGACGTCATTCCAACCAAAGTGCCTATGGAGAGTGTTTTAACTCACTTTCAGGGTAAAAAAAATGTCTGGTTTAAATTTAGAGCCTGGATTCTATAGTTATGGAACGTAAACTAAAATAACAAGAAAAACTGAAAGTGAGTGAGGGTTTCCTCTGTGATCAGCAATAACATTACCGCATTAACAATGGTTATAAAATATATACCTGCAGTAAACTGATTACAGGATAACAGGCGCCAAAGTCTCAACCATGCCCAAAGGGGGCGGGGTCAGTGCTTAAGGCATTGCACAATGGTTCGGAAGGTCCCTGGTTCGAATCCCACAACCACCAAGTTGTCCCTGTCGGGCCCTTGAGCAAGGCCCTTAACTCTCAACTGCTCAGAAGTATAATGAGATAAACATGTAAGTTGCTCTGCCAAATGCCTGAATGTAAATGTAAAGGGAGCATAGGCCAGCCTGTCTGACCCAATCCCACAGAAAAATCAATTTAGCTCAAATCGCCAGTGAAAAGTCAATGCTCGCCACAATAGAAAGCCACCAGATAACCCAGTGCACCACAGCCCACAGGTGGTCAAAGAGCCCAAGGCCACTGACCCAGCCTCCAAATTCCCCAGATCCAAATCTGATCACATGTTCATCCGTGGAGGCCCTACCCTGCAACCCACAGCAGACAAAGATACCACTCCAAATGTCCTGGTACCAGCTACCCCAGCACAGCATTGATGGCACAACGAGGAACTTGTGAGACTTATAACACATATAACTGATAACATAATATTTTGTGTTGAAATTGTATGACTGATCAGTGTAATGAAACTGTAGAAAAAATGAACTCCTGATTCACAGTTACCATGGCAACGTCAAGATCATTACACCAAGTCAGCAACAATTAACACAAACTGTTTAATTGCTGCAATCATTAGACGCCTCTGTTGGAGAGAAATCAGCTGCTGTGGACGAGCGGAGACAAATTATGCTTAGCCTGATATGGAGACACGTCAACTTTTCCACATCAAAGACCTTTATCAGTTTAATGCCGTACAATGGCACACCTACAGTACGGCATAACAGCAAAGTAGAACATTTTTTACAGAAAATCGAGGCACATCGTGTTTAAATTCACCGAAGGAGCTGGAAAATCAAATCCTGATGACTAAAGCAGGAAAAGCAAATTGACCTTATATTGTATTATATTATACAATGTCCCACTTTACTACTTCAGCTCCTTGAATCCAGTGAACTCCCGCAGGAGGAAATCTCCATTAGAGGAAACAAAAGTTGCAGAAAGCAGAGTGCCTCAATCAGGGAGGGGGCTGAAATCCCAAACAGTCACAGATTCAAATTAGACGTCAGTCTAATAATACAGGATAAAAAAATAAATTTAAAAAAGTGTGGGCGGATTTTTCCTTTTTTTTTCAGGATAATTAACGGTAAAACACTGTGCTTAAAAAGCGTTATGAGACAGAGAGGTAAGTATAGCGATACAGTATGTCTCCGGAGTTGAAGAGGATCAGGCCCGTAGGGATGGAGGAAGGGGATGTCTCTGCTCTGTGGTCGGTCTCCTCGCACCACACGCCAACGCACACCGACACACACACACCTACCCATCTGACTCAGCGCTGGGAGATAAATGTGCCTGAGTGATCCCTTTTAGCATCGGTACTTGATCTAATCTATAATTACATAACATCTGCTCTTTTACACAAGTACATTTGCAATGAGACCATCACACAAGGCGTTTTTTTTTTTTTTTTTACAGAGAGATGCCAGCTTGCCTGATGCTTTGTTGTGTCCCACATGACTCCAGCAATCAGATGCCCCATGAAAATCGCTTTCACTATTCATAGAAAATCTTATTTGTGACATCCCTTATATACAGTACATTAACTATAAAGTGAAAAATCAAGAGACAATCTAATAGAATTAAAGACAAAGATCAGGACGACTGACTAGAGAGGATGGAAGCGGAAAAGCCAGATTCAGAGAAAGAAAGCATCTGTGTATCTATAATCAGCTCTGACAGGCAGCTTTATCTCTGAGAGCTTAATGCTTGTAGTCGCTGTAGTCTAGTGGAAGAGTCTGGGATGCCCTCAAGTCTCTACGGCAGAGATAGCCGGATTAGTCACTCCTGATTATCAGCGCTGACTAAGACTCATCTATTATGTGATCTATCAATACTGTTGCTTTCGTTTTTAACCCCAACAAGAAGGAGAAGAAAGAGCTTCACTCCAGCTCATCTCACATAGTTGTATGTAATAGGTGTGTAAATAGAGGTGATCTTACTGCACAAGAGCTATGTACTGTAATGAGTTGGTTCTCGGAGCAGGAGTGGAAACTCGGTTGTGCCTTTCAGGGTGAAGTGGTGCAATATGCCCTCCCCACCCTCTCGCACGGTAAAGTAGGTTTGCAACACTTCTTCATGCAAAAAAGTAAGCTCTTACCCAATTCCCAGTCTGTTCAAACGGCTCAGCTAGAGAGGAGCGGGGATTCCTGTCAGCGTGATGGGTCACACTGGGAATAACTGCTGCAAAACAGCTTTTTGTCTTAAGTTTCATCACATCTTTTTGCCTTCTACTAATCAGTCATCTCTAATTAGGACAGCGACTGCAGCACCCGGGCACAAACAAACAGCTTCTGCTCAAGTATTTAACTGATAAAGAAAACCATTCTGGCCTAAAAAAAAAAAAAAAAAAACCCCACAATGACGTATAGACAACTAAAGATGAACAGAGATGAATTGAAATGAGTGAGGCGCAGATGAGTAGAGCTGAATGAAGATGAGTGCACATGATTATAAATGGTTGGAGATTTCTGGAGATGAGGAAATGGAAACAAATGGAGACGATATGGATAAATGGAAATGGATCGGGACGAATGGAGATGGGTGGAGATAAACGGAGATGAGTGAAGGTGAATGCAAACGAATGAAGATGAGAAACTGAGTAGAAGAAAGATGAAGATGAATATGACTAGAGGTAAACAAAGATTAGGAAAGATGAGGAAGGATGAATACAGACGACAGGAGATAAATAAGAAAAGATGAGGACAAGTGAAGATACAGTAGGTGGAGATAGAGTAGAGGTGAATGGAATTGAGCAGAGATAAGTAGAAATGGACAAAGATAAATTGAGGTAAATAGAAATAAGCAAAGGTAAGTGGATAAGAGTAGAGTAGATATGGATAGCAATGGTGAGTCAAGATGAGCAGAGATACACAATATGGACAAGAGTATTGGGTCAATCCTGCAATGACATTGTATCCAAATACATATACTTCAATATGGAGTTGGTCCCTCTTTTGCACCTATAACAACTTCTACTCTTCTTGGAAGGCTGTCCACAAGATTTTGGTGTGTTTCCGTGGGAATTCATGCCCATTAGTTCTGTAGAATATTTACGAGGTCAGGAGGTCAGGATGTAGGATGAGAAGACCTGGCTCACAATCTCCATTCCATTTCATTCCAAAGGTGCTCAGTGGGATTGAGGTCAGGGCTCTGTGTGGGCCAGTCAAGTTTTTCCACATTGAACTTAGCAAACCATGTCTATATAACCCTTTCTTCCAAACTGTTATCACAAAGTTGTAAGCATAGCATTATCCCAACACCTCACTCACTCACTCATCGTCTATACCGCTTTATCTTGAATTGAGGGTCGCGGAGGGCCTGGAGCCTATCCCAGGAGACTGACGGTACAAGGCAGGATACACCCTGGACAGTTGCCAATCCAACAGGGCTTTCACACACACACGCATATGATAATTCACACACTATGGACAATTTGGGAAGGCCAATTAGTCTAATCTGCATGTCTTTGGATTGTGGGCGGAAACCGGAGTACCCAAAGGAAACCCACCAAGCACGGGGAGAGCATGCAAACTCCATGCATACAGAGACCTGAGCCTGGCCAGGAATCGAACCCGGACCCTGGAGGTGCAAGGCAACAGTGCTAACCACTACACCACCGTGCCGCCTTGTCCCAGCACCTAAACACCTGAATTTAATTATTAACAGGTTTGGTCGAATAATTTTGTCCATATAGTGCACGTGAGTATACTCATGAATCGAGATAAGTGGGGATGAGCAGAGATGAATTGAGATGAGCAGAGATGATTTAAAATGAGTAAAGATAAGCGACTATGAGTGGAGTGACGAGAAATAAGTGAGGATGGGTAAATATGAATGGGATGAGTAGAGATTACAGTACTGTACAAAAGGCTTAGGCACCCTGTGATTTAGTACAAACTTTCCTGTGGATTTTAAAGTTTATACAGTTAGTCCAAGAACATTTCTGACTTCCAAACATTAACATTCCAACACAAAATTGAATGTTACAGAAAAATATTTATATGCCAGAGACGTAGCACATTATATAAGCAACAACTTTCCAGACAAAAAAAGGAGGCTGTGTTGCAAAAAAAAAAAAAAGCAGAAAAGAAAAGAAGCAGGTGCAACAGTCAAAGTCCTCAGAAGAACTGTGGGTGGTTCTGCAGGTTGTTCATTAAAACAGTAGCTAATTCCCTTATAAAACTGCACAAATTGTTCCTGAGACTAAAGGATCTTCAAAGCATTCTCATGCCAAACACTGACTTTGTTTCAGTAATTACTGGCTTCAGGCATTTATAGATTCTTTTGAGAGAATACCTGCTCTACAGTATATACCGTTCATTTTGTTGCGCCTAAGACGTTTGGACATTATTGTAGGAGTAGACTGGAATGTGTACAGATGAATGGTGATGGGCAGGGATAAACTGGGATTAATATAAGAAAAGTTAAGTGGGGATGAGGAATGATAAATAGAGATAAGCAGAGATTCAATTCAATAAAATTTTAATTGCATAGCGCTTTTAACATTTGTCATTGTCGCAAAGCAGCTTCACACAATCATAAGAATGATTGAAGATTGTATGAAATTTGAATGTGTATGAATCAAAATGACCAGATAGTCCCTGGTGAGCAAGGCAAGGAAAACTCCCTGAGATGGTAATAGGACGAAACCTTGAGAGGAACCGGACTCAACAGGGAACCCATCCTCATCTGGGTGATAACGGATAGCAGGGATTGATCTGCAGTCATACTGTGTGTTAGGAGGCTGGAGGTTCAGTATAACAGGACTTAGAGATGAGTGGAGATAAATGGAGATGAGGAGAGATGAATGGAGATGAGTATAAATGAATGGAGATAAGCAAAGATAAATGGAGAGGGTTGGAGATGGAGGGATCTGAGTAGAGTTAAACAGTGATGAGTAGAGATGAAAGAAAAGGAGTAGAGCTGAATCTAGATGAATATGGAGAAGTGGATAAATGGAGATGAGAAGAGGTGTGTGGAGTAAACACTGGTGGTGTAAGTAGGTAGAAGTTAATACGAACAGAATTGGGAGGAAACGAAGGTAAGTGTTTAAAAAAAAAACCCTAAAAAGAACAGTTTTATGTTTTTGTTTGTTTGTTTGGTTGGTTGGTTGGTTTTCAGCAGATAGGTTGGTTGGTTTTCACTGGCTACAAGGATCACACTTATAGAAAGTTCCTCTTATAACAGTTTTCTGCATCTTTGAGTTCAGATGTTTCTCCAAAACTCGTGTTCGCTTTTAGCAGCCGTGAGGTTTTTAATGGCTGTTAACACAATTTTACAAAGCTTTCCCCTTAAACAATAATAAGAAATAAAGCTTGGTGTGTTTCATTAACTTTAGAGTTGGAGCAGGACGTAGTGTCAATGTTATTCTTAACAGCTTTTCTGCCCCATTGGTTAATTCCGCTCCTAGAGGGCTGGAAATCTCCTGACTCAACATTAAACTCGCACTTTAATCTGTTATTATTTGTAATTACTGTCATCATTATATGTTAGACAGCTTAGTGTAATAAGTGTAATAGTTTGCTTGACTGACTCGTACACTCGGTTAGAAGACTGTGCTTGACCTTTTCACTTTTGGCGGGTTATTTATTCGCCTTTAAGTGGAATTAAATATAATTAAAATGGCCTGGCAAATGGACTACTCAATCACACTGTCTGCCCTGTGTTACAGTCCGTGCTCCAGAGAGACTAATGAACTTTTTTTTTCTGGCTATTGAGGCAGGACTAATTGGCAATCTAAGCAAGTTGTCCAAATATCTGGAAAGCTGTCGATTGTTAAAACAAAACAGTTTTTATCCTCTTGTGAGCAGATTCTCAAGAGCCTGTTTTTACCAGCAAATAAAAAAGAAACATTAGACATCGAACGGATCAATGTTTGTAGATTTTATAGTATTGCAGAGCGCTTAGTCACAACTGCCTTAAAAATATATATTATCTTTTATGAATCCAGTTCCCCTACAAGGAAAGAAAACAAGTTGTTAAAGAAGTTTAGTTAAAATCTAAAACTAAGTAAATGCTTTGTCCTAATCAGAATCGCAGGGGATCCTAAGCCCATCGCCCATACAGTACACTGGGCATAATTTGGGACTACAGTGGAACCTTGGCTTGTTCATTCCGGAAGCGGGCTCATATATCAAAACACTCATAAATCAAAGCGAATTGTCCATAAGTAATAATGGAAGCTCAAATTATTCGTTCCAGCCCCCCCCCCCCCCCCTAAAAAATACATTAAAATATTAAATAAAAAATTTGCCTGCATTTTACCTTTGAAAAAAGTAAAAATAAATCCTGACAGATAAGTGTTTCCGTTTATGCGTATGAGCCCCTCCCCTCTCCCACTTCTTGTCTTACATTCACATACCAGATTACTCACAATCCAAAGTTCCAATGTATACTGCTATTTAGTTTTCCTAGAGTTGGGGAAAATCTTCTAATGTAAAGCTTATTTTATAATACATTATCACTAGCTTGGGAAAAAATCAAAATCCAAGGTATTGCTTTCACACCACCATAAAACATTTGTACTGCAATGCTTAAAGAGATGACACAAATATGATGCTTTAAGGAGAAAAAAATAAGTAAATATTATAATGTAGAATGTAGTTTTTTTTTTCTCAAAAAATTTTTTAGGTTGCAATGTCTAGTAGCCTAATGGTTTTTAAATTATCACAGGAAACCCCAAGTCTTTCTAATTTCGGGCTTTCTAAGGGTTCTTGATGTGGTGAATGATTAAAGTGGTTCTGCTGTAGTACATGGTTCTGCTTAATGTACAAGGTTAATGCACAGTACAAGAACTGTACTTTTTTTTTCCTGAGAGTAAACTTTTGTTGAAAGCCTTAGGGTGTGTAATATTATATATTGAAAAGCTGGTCCATGTCTCAGCATGTTTTCACAAACACAAAAAACAACTATGATACATGTTAAATGAGGAATATACGGCATGTGAACATGTAAAACATGGTATAGAAAAAAAAGTCCATGCAAACTTTGATTATATTGGATATAAACAGTCTCTCAGTAGCATCTCTCCAAAATGCTTGTTACGGTACTGAGAAACCAGAAAATGCAATGTCCTCCATTCCAAAGATTTAAACTTTAGCGCCTTCTGTTATAAACAGCTCTCACTGAACACTTCTTCAATAAGCTTGACCACAACAACTCAATTCGTTTACATGGAAGTAGATGTACAGTTGAAGTCAATGTACAGGATAAGGTATTAGAGTGAACACGTTAACACGGGGGGCGTTCAAGTCAAAATCCTCCCCGGATATTTGATTGTGCAGAATAACAAAAAGCAGTTATGAGAATGCCCTACATTACACAGCATTAAATCCCCTACTACACTAATGTGCGTAACCCAGCGTTTCACTGGAGCTTGGATACCAGCAAGATAGGAAGGTTTCTCAGTGTGACGGAGCTATGATCGGACTGCCTGCTTTATGTCTGAAACGCTGGCCTCTCAGGAACTCCTTTAATGGCCCAAACATATGAAAATGGCTTGGGGTGAGTTCAAAAATAACTCCCAGCCGAGCTCCTGTTAAGCACAAGTGGTGTTGATGAATGACAGATGCATCTATTCTGCAATTTTGCGACAAGTTATCTGATCGATTTTCACGGATCAGGCATTCCACTCGCAGAATGCTCACACCTGGGATCGTCACTCGTAGGGTCTCATCAGCATACTATGCTTGAACTTCTCTGTAATTTTCATGCGTTTTTACCTCTTTCCTTCACAAAACAGTTCATTACAAGTCCCGGTTTGACATGAACGCCTCTGATATATACCCATTGTTTACCTTTCCACGAGAACTACAATCAAGACCTAACAAAGTAACACCCTTTGACTAATCCTTAACAAGAATCCAACAGATTATATTTAGAATATAAATAGAGAAAAAAATCATAGAAGTGACCTGAACCCTAATGTAACCTTGCATCAGGGATCCTTGTTAGTAACATATGCCAGGTGGTATATTTCATTTCAGTGAGCCTGAGTTAACCTGTCAGTCAGTAACACACACAAAACACACACACAGATGGGTCATCCTGTACATGTTAATCATATCTTGCTTTCTTACATAAAGAAACACAACGTGAGATTCCACCTGCATAATGATAAAACAGTAGCGCCGTGGCAGGTGCTGGGGTCAGAGGTTACATAAGGTATGGTGCTGTTTCTCTCTAGGTTACCTCTCTGTGGGTTAATTAAATCAGAGCATACAGTCCTGGATGGCGGTATAATCTACACACCTGGCTTATAAATGGCCCACACACACACATCTGGCTGAACAGCATACTGTTGGGTTTCCAGCTTTTTCTCCCACATTGTTTTTCTTTTTTTTTATATAAAAGCCAATGAAAACATAAATGCACACATTCACATGAAGACCCTGTTGCGGTAATGAGTCTGTTGTTCTCTTTCATACATGATGATTTTGTGCTTCCTACTGCAATCACTAAACATTTGCATATCTCTTCCAGCTAACATTGTCTCAGTATGCAATGAGTTTCACCGCTGCTGCTCACTTGGTTTATAGACGTACTTCTAAATCAGCATTATTCTGGCTGAAAACTTCATACTGTACTGTATGCATACGGTAAATTAAATTAAGACTAAAGTTCTTTAAATTAAGGCTACTTTCATTTAACAACAGAGACACACAAATAATAAGAAAGCTAGACATAGACGTTGATCCGTGATCGACAAGCCAGAGGCAGCAAACTCAATTCGAGACTCAAACGGAAACCAATCCTCTTTTGGATTAGTGGGTTTATATTTTTTTATTCAGAACTGTAAGATATTTTTAGTCTTATTTTAATGGCACTGATTGCTGGGGGATGTGTTAGGCTCTCTACACATTTTACTCTGATTCATATATATATATATATACACAGTCAAAGGTGGGGGGTAATATATATTACCCCCCACCGTTGATTCTCACTCTCTCTCTGTTATATAAGGAGGTCAAGTGCCCTAAGTATACCTATTCAAATAAAGCGTTGGTGCAATTAGGGTTCCTGAACCCCAGGGGTGAAATGTCAGCATTTTTCCCACCTACCACTGTGTCCCAATTACTGGTGAGTGGGACTGCAGTCGCCATGGCAACAGATCAAATTTGTAAGAAAGAAACAGAACAGACAGCCATCGAAACCACCACTTAATGTACCAGTAATGCATTCACTCAGATAAATTACAAGAGGCCAGAAGTTTGAGCCGGTAGTTCACTCATCATCTATACCGCTTGATCCTGTATTCAGGGTCACGGGGGGCCTGGAGCCTATCCCAGGAGACTTGGGGCACAAGGCAGGGTACACCCTGGACAGGGTGCCAATCCATCGCAGGGCACATACACATACACACACACTCACACACTCATTCACACAGTACGGCTAATTTGGGAACGCCAATTAACCTAACCTACATGTCTTTGGACTGTGGGAGGAAACGGGCGTACCTGGAGGACGGCTCGGTAGTTATTTAAACTAATGCATTGACGGAAAGTTGATAGAATTGTTTCGGGTTAGTTCCTAAGGTGTGGAGTCAGTTCTTGAGTTTTGGAGTGTGATGTTGAATTACAGAGTCAGCTCGTAAATTATGCTGTGAGGAGGTTTTTTTTGAATCAGTTGTATATCTCTGAGGTTATGGAGTCAGATCTTCATTTCTCAAGTCAGTCCTTAAGTCGGCTCTTGTGTACGAGTTCATGAGTCAGTTCTGAAATTAATGCTCAGGCTTTGCACTCAGTTCTTGAGTTCTTCAGTACCTAGGCACTGGAATCCATTCTTGAGGTCTGCAATGAGTCAATATGTAAGGTATAACGTCATCCCTGTATTTTTGAGCGAGATATTGAGACATTGAGAAATTGAGCTGTGTTGGAGTGTTGTTCCGAGTTACAGAGACAGTTCTTGAGTTCTGCAGGAAATTACTCAGCATCTGGATCCATGGAGTCAGTGCCTCAATTCTTAATTTTGATAGCCAGTTCTTGTTTTTGGATTCAGTTCTTTTTAAAAACAGAGCTGCATTTCTCAAAAAAATGTCAGTAGTCACACAATCTTCGACGCTATCATGTGACCAGAGAGGCATATATTTTTCATGTTGAAGTGTGTATACACTGTGATTACATTATAAGCTGAAATTACAGCATTCACCGTTATCACTCTCCTCAGGGGTACATGGGCAAACTGACAGGTAGCATTGATGGATTCACAAATTACTGTCCACTCACTCTGTATCTTTCCTTTAACTTTTGCTTTACATTTTACGCGACAAGCAAAACAGAATAATTTTCTCTCCATCTTAGATTATGACAGTCCTACCCAGCTCTATTATAGGGGCTTGAAATAATTTGGACTGGAGAAGTCACACAACTCACAATAATTTATATCCTGCATTGTGACTCTCAGTGTTGTAAACTATGACGTCAAACACTTTCCTAGGACCAGTCCTACTCATCGCTGAAAGTGAGAGTAGGAATAACTTTTATTTCCTACTCTGAGGTAGGAGTTTTTTTAGTTCTAAATTATCTTTCAGAGCGATTCCTAGAAGTGATTCTGAGATGCTTAGTAAATCCAGGGCCAGATCTCGCGTGAGATTTCATCTTTATAATCTGTACTTATTACATTTCACTTTGTGCATAGATTTCCAAATGCCTTCATTTAACGGCTAATAGGCAGAGACATGCGGATAAAAACTGCTTTGCGACACTAACACACTATGTGTGTAATATATCCAGGTTAACTCACCATCATCAGTTCTCCATTTAGGTTGGTGTGTTTTGGATCCTGGTTCCCCATGTCTCCTGGGCCTGTTCTCTGGTTCTGTGGAGCAAAGACAACTGTTAAGAGACACTATTAAGCACAACACAACTGGAATTAAGACATGACCTTGGTTAGGATTAGGTGTTTCTACTATGATTTCCTCTCATTCATGTTTATCTACAGATTCTACTTCCATCTGTAGCACATCCTGGTTGTTGAATCTAATATTTATTACTATGAATGATTACGAAAATAATTATGATGTCCCTGTCTGCCTGTGCTTCTTCATAAGCTACAGGTTTTGTCTGTGATAATTACCCTAATGAAGAAAACTCTTACTTAACTGCATTTTAATTTGTTCAGACATAGCCACCAATATTCCTAGCTTTCTGCTGCCGCATTGCTCTTTTTTCTTTCTTTTTTTTTTATCTGTCTCTTTCCATCCTCACCTGTCTTGTTGTTGTTACCCAGTCCTGCTGAGCTGGATGTCCACAGACAAACAAATAGAACAAACCCTAAACCAATTTCCCTGATATTAGTTCATTCAATCCGATCTTGCCTGGAGCGTGTGTGTGTCAAAATACAGAGCAGCACCACTAGTGGAAAAGACCAACTAAGGCAATCTTCATTTACTTTAGATCTTTATTCTCTCTCTCTCTCTCTCTCGGATTGATTTTGTGGTTAATCTCAGGTGCAGGCTTGCACACCGCTTGTTTTTTCAAATGTCTCTTGTAAATTGATAGGACTGCACAAAGAAAATCTATTTACCAACACACACAAGAGCAAGCATACAAACACCTGTTTTTGCTTGTCGTTCGTGATACTGCAGACTGAGAACTGTGACACTGTGGGACAATAGTGATATTGTCTAGTTCCTCTTTTTTTTCTGTTGTTATAGACATGGACAGTATAATGTTTTCACTGCATATTATAATGTGTATGGTCGTGAGAAATTCTGCTCTATACAATGTTTTCTAAGACAAGAGACATGACAAGAGATATGGCTCGTTTGGACCAAGACAAGATGGCTCTGGGTTAAGAGGGCAAGAGTGTAGGACACAGACTGGGCGCTGATCACTTCCAGCTGAGTCACCTTACAGTAAGTTAAAAGACCTGAAACACCCACAGACCCCTGAAACATCACTAAGAATGTGTCCCAGTAAGAATCCACAGGATGCAGTTTAAAAGCACCACAAAAGCAAACTGCTTACAGTGCTCCAGTTCTGTGAATGTATATACAGTAAATAAGGCATTCCATCTCATCTGTTGTCCAGGTTGTAATGGAAGTGTCACCATAAATTCCAACCAGTCCTCACTTTATCTACACTAAATTAGAAACCACTGAGTTCAAAAGGTCCAGGGATGTGTTTGATTCTCAAGTCTGTGCACACTCAAGTCCTCAAGTCTGGATTAATATATAAAAATCTTATTTTATAATCGAGTTGTAGATATAAGGAATCTGCTTGACTGGTAACGTACTTAAGTCACAGACCTAGCCTGCTTTGAGGCTCTCAGTGTTGTAAACTGTGACGTCAAACACTTTCCTAGGAGCAGTCCTATTCCTCGCTGAAAGTAAGAGTAGGAATAACTTTTATGTCCTACTTTGAGGTAGGAGTATTTTTAGTCCTAAATTATCTTTCAGAGCGATTCCAAGTAATGATTCTGAGATGCTTATGCTCTGAGATACAGGCCCATATCTCATGTGAGATTTTATCTTTACAATATGTAATTACATTTCATTTTTACTTGCCTCTAAACTCCCTAGATCCCTATCTGATCAATCCCCCTATCCCCTGGGATGTGCTGGAGAAACAAGTCTAATTCACAGAGGCCCCGTCCGGCAAACGCAGCACATAATGATCAGTTGCCAACATCCTGGTTGCCAGACACCACAGAACACCCCCAGAAGCGCCGTGGCCAGACCCTCCCCAATGCCACAAGGGGAACCAAAACACCTACAGTATGTGGTTCCAATGTTAATGGTTGTATTCCAATGACTTATTGGTGTATGTTCAGAAAATACTGCATGTTCATTTTTTCCGTCCAAGTGGTCTCTTGGATACAACTTTAAAAAGACCTGCTCTAAGAGAAAATGTTAAATGCATGTCTAACTTCTCTTGCAATTTAAGTGACAAAACTGGTATGCCTAAGCCTTAGGCTATATTCCCACTAGACCTTTTTGTAAGGGAAAAAACAACTGCCAGATGTGCATTTTTTTCCCTAATATGAAAAAAATATAACAGATCTCACCAATAGCTGTCACAGACATTGAAATGTATCTCATTTAACAAACTTTATAGCTGTTTATATTCCCAGTGGCCCTCTATTCTCAAAAGTTGCTACTTTGCACTTTGCAACCTGATTGGCCGAATAAGAAAAATAATGCCATTTAATACCGTTCTGGGCCTTTGTGATTCTTTTTACAAAGAAAATACTGGATGAGAGAGATTTTTTAAAAACCTATTCTACATTCTGACCTCGTCTCATGAAGTTACAGGTAAAGACTGTGCTGGCAGTTGAAAAAAAAAAGTTACTGCAAAAGGAGCTTTAATGTAATTGTAGTGAAAAAAAAGAATGCAGGAATACAACAGCACATTCTTCTATACATCATACCACATTTATGATCCACATAAAGTGAGTAAAGTGTGTGGAACTGGTGTTAAAGTGAAGTGCTTTATAATCGACTATGGGATGCTCATAGAAATTCAGTTTTAATGTTAATGTATCCATTTTCCATAATTCTCCTGTGTATAGTTGTGGTGAGGGGGGTCTGGAGCCGATCCCAGGGATCGATCCCAGCGATCTGGATCGAACCCCCAACCATGGAAATACAAGATGACCAAAAAAAAAGACACCCTGTTCACCAAACATCAAATTCTTCACATGACTGCTTACATACTGTATGCTGCATGCATGTGTGCAAGAGCATGGTTATCGCAGGACCAGTAACACGTACACTATTTTCACGTCACCTTTTTAGCTGTTCAAAAAGTTTCACTGCCTCTTCATTTTAACAGTTAACATGATCACACAACACAACTGCTGAGAGGCTACTGGCAGCTTTTAAGATGAAATAATTTCTTGCACTTGACTGAATGCAGGGATTTACATCGTGAATTAAACGTTACTATGACAGCCTAGGCTATTCCTTTGTTCACATAGATCACTTTGCATTACATTTGCCTGACTGACTGGAGTGTTTGCACTTGCAAACTGTATTCAATTCTATTCAATTTCATTTATATAGCGCTTTTAACAATGGGCATTGTCGTAAAATCAGCTTTATAGAGTCAAAAGAAAATTAGGGAACATAGCAGATTCCTGTTTCTTACAGAGCCCCATCATTTAAAAGATCCTGTTCTTTACAGAACCCTGATTTACAGCAGAACCTTGGATTGCAAGTACCTTGGTCTGCTAGCGTTCCGCAAAACGAGCAAAAGTTTTAAAGAAATTTCAACTTGGTAAACAAGCAAGGTTTTGACATACAAACAATATGGTGGGTGTCGTAAAGCATTTTTTGATACACGAGTGTGCGTGAGTCACAACAGCCATGCACACACATACTGTTTACTGTAAACCCGAATAAGTAGGCAAAACTCAAAAAATGTAAGGTAATCAGTTAATTTTAAGTAAAAAGAAATATATATTTTTTTTAGTTTGTTGTACTCATTCATATTAATCATTCTTTACTTGCATTACTGAGTAGCCTAACTCATACTATTTAATAGTAAATATATATATATACAGTATAGATTATTTTTGTTGTTGTTGTTGTTGCAAATGAAATTGTTGGTTTTTCACCTGATCCCAGCAATGGGTCGCTACAGCAGACAATCCGGTCCGCACACAAGCTTGGCACAGGTTTAACACCAGATGCCTTTCCTGACGTAACACTCCCATTTTATCTGGGCTTGGGACACACACTTCATCCAGTTGTTGGGAATCAACATGGCAGACGAAACACCTACCACTGAGCCACCGTTGCCCTATTGCCCTGATGACGTCAGACACAAAATCACTAGTCTGAAAGATTTTAAGTTGGTGGAACTTTAAGTTGACAATTACTGTCACTTAAGTACTTACAGTCACTTAAAATATCTAATTTGTTCAGCTAACTTGAAAAGTGTCATTTCTACAAACTCATAAATACCAAAAAGTCCTAAATACTCATCAAGGTCTATTCATTTGAACTAATTGTAATAATTTAAGTTAACAGTACTCAATATGTTTAATTACTTTGAGCATTAGGGTTTACAGTGTATAACACTGTGACCACATGTGTGTGCGCGTAAAGCATTTTTTAATTTGGTGTCTGTGTGTGCGAGTGCTTGTGAGTGAGAGTCAATGTTGGCAAACTGGTATGCGTACGTCTGTGTGTGGAAGTCATCCTAAACATTAGCACCAGCTTCTCCTCATCTGCTTTCCCTGGTCTCAATCACTATAACTACGATTATTTTCAAAGGTAAAGTGCAGGTTCATTTGTTTTATGTTTACTTTATATTTTGCACGCTTCTAGAATGAACTATGCTCGCAATCCAAGGTTTAACCTTTGTTAGTAAGTTAGATTACTCACTCACTCACCATCTATACCGCTTAATCCTGTATTCAGGGTCACTGGGAACCTGGACACTTAGGGCACAAGGCGGGGTACACCCTGGGCAGGGTGCCAATCCATCGCAGGGCACACACACATACTCACACTCACACACTCATTCACACACTACGGCCAATTTGGGAACGCCAATTAATCTTTGGACTGTGGGAGGAAACCGGAGTACACAGAGGAAACCCACCATGCACGGGGGGAACATGCAAACTCCATGCACACAGAGACGGGAACAGAACCTGGCCGGGGATCGAACCCGGACCTAGTAATTTTACATTCCTCTGTTTTTACGGAGCCTAATTTTTTACAGATCTCTTTTCTTCACACATATCTGACCTCCATAGATCCCTGTTGTTTATAGATCTCTGTACTTCACAGTTAAATGTAGTTCACAGAGTCCTCGCTTTCTTTCTTTTAAGCATTTAAGGAAAATGTATACTTGTGAATTAATAAGTGTATCACATTATTATAATTATGCCACTTAGGCAGTTCCAACATGGTTTTGGTTGGAGTGTAACACACACACACACACACACACACACACACACACACACACACACACACACACACACGCAAAGGGAGAGCGAGAGAGAGAAGGAGGGAGAGAATTGCTTTCAACCTTCTGAAATCAGAGTTAATGACTCAGCAGGAAAAAAAAATGCATTTGGATTGTGAAACTAAGATGCAACTCCAGCATTTCTCTCTCTCTCTCTCTCTCTCTTGCTTTCTCTTTCAGGTTTAATGCTCAAAAACCACAAAGCATTTCTATAAAATTATATTAGAAAAATGCACACCAACATATTACTGTATGTGAAGATATATAACATATAGTCTGAGGTATATGTGATTCATTCCTATTGACAAGAGACCCATTTGGCACACCTTCACAACCATTGTTTCTTTCAGGGTGAGTGTGAGTGTTTCACTAGCAGGGCCTCAATGCTGCTCCTTAGTCTGGCTTTCTTGCTAACAATGCTGAAGTACTGTGACCATACCTAACTGCCATCTCTCCTTATTTTCTGCTCTCTCTTTCTCTCCCTCTCTCCTTTCCCTCTCTCTCTCTCCCTCTCTCCTTTCCCTCTCTCTGTCTCTCTGTCGAGCTATACATGTTCGCTCCTGAGTTGCCAGTGATCCAGACCCCTCTGCCCTCTGGAGCCGTCTAACCCGTCCTGGAGTCCTGCTTCTGGTTGGAGATCCCGTCGCATGGATGCCCCGTGTGGTCTGCCTGGATGCGCTTGGTGGCTGGGGATGGTTTCCATGAAGACTGTCCTATCATCGATTGATGCTCTGGGGACCTGTGACTTCAGTTGTTCGATAGCTCAGGACTGGAATCTCCTACAGTTTACCTGAGCCTCCAGGAACAAACTGGACTCCTTTTAATTTAAATTTTAACACATCTCCTGTTACACTGAACTTCCAGTACACATTATTATGCTGATCATTCTCTTCTATCCGTTATCACCCAGATGAGGATGGGTTCCCTGTGGAGTCTGGTTCCTCTCAAGGTTTCTTCCTATTACCATCTTAGGGAGTTTTTCCTTGCCACCGTCGCCCTCGGCTTGCTCATCAGGGACAATCTTATCATTTTGATTCATACACATTGCATAAAAACTTATTTCTTTTTATTGTGTAAAGCTGCTTTGCGACAATGTCAATTTTTAAAAGCGCTATATAAATAAAATTTAATTGAATTGAATTGAAGTAGGAACATAGAAGATCATCTGAGAGATGGAGAAAGTCTCCTTGAGCGAAAGCTGGTATGAGGTCCTGGTACGCGGTGCACAAATCCCAGGCACAAAACAAATTCAGCAACATCACTGAGACACCGGTGTCAGCTAAGAAGACCGGACACACACTTAGTCATCATAAAAGGTGTTCAAGGTCCTCCACTTCAGACTTAGCAATCTTTGTTGAGGCTACGAATGCCTCGCCTTAAGGATTTTCGCCATTTTGCCTCGGCATGCGAAGGATTTTAAGCATAAGAGAGACTGAGGCAAACCGAAAGCCAGCTCGCGCCTACGTTGTGCGTATGTCCGGCTTGCACATATGGAAGCTGCTTAAATCATGAAAAGCCACGAAAGGCCAATTCACTTGGCCTTCTGCTGACATTGTAGATAATTTCCTGCTTTCAACTCTTTTTTTTTTTTTTTTAGAAGAAAACAACATTTGGTTGTGATGATCGTGTGCTCACATACTTTTGGCCATATAGTATACTAGTGTCATATTACAGCAGTTTTCAGATGTACAGTGTATAGTGTCAGTGCCTCTGGCCCACAAGCCCCCGTCTCCCAAATCAGCTTGACCAGCTCGCCCACTCCTTTTGAGTCAGGTGTGAGTCAGGTCAAGCTGTAGCATGATGAGAGAACATGACAGGTTTAAAGGCATTTCGGCAGTTTCTAGAATATTTAGACCAGTTCTGGTCAGGTTATTACAGTTTCTGGTGAATTTATGACAGAATGGGGACCAGTCGAAAAACCAGTCACGCCAATATGGAGAAAACGATTTGTAATGTTTTCCGAGTCAGCATTGAGCAGCAGATAACTATGCAAAAACTGCCGAGTGAGCATGTGAATCTTATACTTGAATCATTATCTCTTACAGAATACTGTAGGTGGCCACACACACACACACACACACACATACACACAAACTAACAAGGACAATAAAATAATTGATTAATATGGGAGATAGTGATCCTATTTAATGTACGTGTGTGTGTGTGTGTGTGTGTGTGTGTGTGTGTGTGTGTGTGTGTGTGTGTGTTGGGGTGCTCTAGATAAGGAAAATAGACTCTATAATCCTGTCCTCTGATTCAAGAAATACGCAGCATGCCTGTACACACTACACACCAACTCTCTCTCTCTCGCTCTCTTTCTCTGTTAGCAGTTTACAACTGCGAATAGCTGATAGTAATTTTAGCATTATTAGCCTGATAACACAGATTGTTATTAAGGTGCTGAAATGTTGCATCAGTCTGCAACTCCAGCACTTTCCAGAAGCATGTGGTAAATTACCACTGCTGATATCTTGGTGCTTACGCTGAATAACTCCCTTAAAAATCCCTTAGCCACAAGAGCATCATTTACCATTATCTTCCCAGCAGTGAATCCACAAGCAAGCATATTGTTTAAAGTGTCTGTGAAGCTTTCAGCTTACATAAATCTACACATATTACATTTTCATCATGAGGCTGAGCATACAGACAGATTTTGAGAGTTTGAGGTTTGACAGACAGACTGGGTGACAAAGAGCGCTGTTTACGAGAACAGTGATGGAGGGTCCAGAGTGCTCTGATGTTTTTGTATTGCTCTTATAGATGATGGTGTCAGGCTCACTAGAGGGCGTGATGGATCCAATCGCAGTGAGGAGACTTCTTTGAATTTCCTTTAATTTGTGCTGCTTAGAACTAAGCCTTGACGTGGCTTGTGCGGCGTGCCCTGGGGTTTTAATAACATGCTGTGCACGGTGGTGTTTGCAGCATCGACTGGAAAGCTCAGTGGGCGGAGAGAGAGAGAGTTGTGACGGCTCCGTGCGCAGGAATGCGGAAGCGCGGGGAGCCGGCGAGAGCGCCTTGCCTGCGGCGTTGCTTGTGCAGGAATGCAGAAGCGCGAAGAGCCGGCGAGAGCACCTTGCATGCGGCGTTGCTCGTGCAGGAATGCTGAAGCACGGAGAGCCGGCGAGAGCGAGGAGAAACTGCACAGGTTGGTGGCTGAATTCCAAGTTTCTCTCGTGGCCGGTTGCGAGGCGGTTCAAAGCCGAAGATGCAAGAGAGAGTCCGTGATCCGAGTTAGTAGTCATTAAACACATTCAATGGTCGAAAAAGTCCGTGAGCATGGAAATCCGTGACGTGAGGCAAGAGCGAGGTCGAGAAAACAAAGCGTGGTCAGTAACGAAATACTAGGCATGGAAAATCGCTGGAAAATTGGGCTAAGGAGAGCACTCAATAATCTGGCGACGTGACGGTGACAGAGTGCGGTTTAAGTAGATATGGGCATGATTGGTGATAGAGCACAGGTGTGAGGCGGTGAGGTGTAATGGATGGTTAGGGACGTGGAACAGGAGTGCTTATGTGATCATGGTTGAGCGGTAGCTTGACGGGTCGTGACAGTACACCCCCCCCCCCACCCCTATGAATGCCACCTAGCGTTCTAGCAGGTGTCTCAGAATGGAGTCTATGAAAGTCAATGATAAGGGAGCGGTCCAGGATGAACCTAGCTGGTACCCAACTCCTTTCTTCAGGGCCATAGCCCTCCCAGTCCACCAGGTACTGGAGACCACGTCCACGGCGGCGAGACCTGAGGAGTCTACGGACAGTGAAGGCTTCGTCTCCGTCTATAATTCGAGGAGGGGGGGAGGTTGGATGGGTGGAGATAGTGGACAGGGGACCAGTTGACGGATCTGGGAGACATGAAATGTAGGATAAATTTGGCGCATGGAGAGTGGTAGAGCTAGTCGGACAGAGCATGGATTTATGATCTGGGTGATGGTAAAAGGACCGATGAACCTTGGTGAAAGTTTCTTGGACGTGGTCTTAAGGGGAAGGTCACGTGCAGACAGCATGACCCTTTGGCCGATACGATATCTAGGGGCTGGTGACCGATGACGGTTTGCCTGGCGTTGAAAGGCACTTACGGTCCGTAGTAGCTGGTGTTGGGCATGCTGCCATGTTCTTTTGCAGCGACGGATAAAGGTTTGGGCCGAGGGTACAGCTACCTCCTCCTCCTGGGTCAGGAAGAGGGGTGGTTGATAGCCCAGACAACAGTGGAAGGGGGACATGCCTGTGGAGGAGGTAGGGAGCGAGTTGTGGGCGTACTTGACCCAGGGTAGGAAGCGGCTCCAGGAGGATGGATCCCATACATCTTAAAGATTTTTCCAGTTCCTGGTTGATTGGTTCCGTTTGACCATTAGTTTGAGGATGGAATCCGGATGAAAGACTGGGATTGGCGCCGACGAGGTTGCAAAAGGCCTTCCAGAACTGGGCAGAAACCTGGGGACCTCTGTCCGAAACGATGTCGACAGGGAGTCCGTGAAGTCGGAAGACGTGGTTGATTAACAGTTCGGCTGTTTCCTTTGGGAGCTTTGGTAGTGGTATGAAATGTGCTTAGAAAAGCGGTCCACAATGATTAGGATGCAGGTATTGTTCTGAGATGGTGGTAGGCCAGTGACGAAGTCGATGGAGATGTGTGACCAAGGGCAATGGGGAATGGGAAGAGGTCTGAGGAGGCCCTGAGGAGCGCGGTTTATAATCTTGTTCCTGACACAGGTGTCGCAGGAGGCCACAAAGTTGTTGATGTCCTCCTTCATGGTGGACCACCAGAAGCGCTGTTGAAGAAGGAAGAGAGTCCATGTTGCCCCAGGGTGGCATGCTAGGTTGGAGTTGTGGGCCCAGTCCAACACCTGTGGCCGTACGGAGGCCTGGGACGATGCTTGGGCCTGGTTCTCGTTCGAGGGTCTGCTGGACAAGGTGATCCACATTAAGTCGGGTTGTTGCCACAAGGCATTGAGGAGGGAGGATTGTTTCCATCGTGAATGTGTCCTGAGAGGTGGAGAATTGCTGAGAGAGGGCATCGGGTTTAGCATTCTTAGAACCGGGGCGATATGATAGCGTGAACCGAAAACGGGAGAAGAACAATGACCATCGTGCCTGAGTCTTTTTGCCGTTGTTAGATACTCCAGATTCTTGTGGACGGTCCATACGAGGAAGGGATGGTCGGCCCCTTCCAGCCAGTGCCTCCATTCTTCGAGGGCCAAAAAAGGATGGGAGCAGTGGTGAAGCGATGTTTAAGATCCTTAAAAGCTCTGTCTGCCTGGGGCTTCCATTGGAATGTAATCTTAGATGACGTGAGGGTTGTAAGTGGGGCCGCCACCACGCTGTAGTTCCGAATAAAGCGGCGATAAAAGTTGGCGAACCCTAAGAAGCGTTGAAGCTTGTGCCTTGAAGATGGTACTGGCCAGTCAGTGACTGCCTTTACCTTGGTGGGATCCATCTGGATGCCCTCAGGGGAGATGCAATAGCCCAAAAAGGATGTGGATGAACAATGAAATTCACATTTCTTCGCCTTGATGTAGAGTTTATTTTCCAGTAGCCGTTGTAGGACCTGACGAACGTGGGATTTGTGTTCCTTGACTGAGCGTGAGAATATCAAAATGTCGTCCAGGTAAGCAAAGAATTGCTGAGAGAGGGCATCGGGTTTAGCATTCTTAGAACCGGGGCGATATGATAGCGTGAACCGAAAACGGGAGAAGAACAATGACCATCGTGCCTGAGTCTTTTTGCCGTTGTTAGATACTCCAGATTCTTGTGGACGGTCCATACGAGGAAGGGATGGTCGGCCCCTTCCAGCCAGTGCCTCCATTCTTCGAGGGCCAATTTTCCCGCCAACAGTTCACGGTCCCCAATATTGTAGTTGCGTTCAGGGGGTGTGAGTCTGCGGGAGAAGAAGGAGCAAGGGTGAAGTTTGTTGTCTTCCATGGATCTCTGAGACAGGATGGCACCTACTTCGGTTTCGGATGTGTCTACTTCGACAACAAATTGGAGAGAGGGGTCAGGGAAGAAAAGGATGGGAGCAGTGGTGAAGCGATGTTTAAGATCCTTAAAAGCTCTGTCTGCCTGGGGCTTCCATTGGAATGTAATCTTAGATGACGTGAGGGTTGTAAGTGGGGCCGCCACCACGCTGTAGTTCCGAATAAAGCGGCGATAAAAGTTGGCGAACCCTAAGAAGCGTTGAAGCTTGTGCCTTGAAGATGGTACTGGCCAGTCAGTGACTGCCTTTACCTTGGTGGGATCCATCTGGATGCCCTCAGGGGAGATGCAATAGCCCAAAAAGGATGTGGATGAACAATGAAATTCACATTTCTTCGCCTTTTCCAGTAGCTGTTGTAGGACCTGACGAACGTGGGATTTGTGTTCCTTGACTGAGCGTGAGAATATCAAAATGTCGTCCAGGTAAGCAAAGACAAAAACATTGAGGAAATCCCTGAGGACATCATTAATGAGGGCCTGAAACACTGCTGGCGCATTGGTTAATCCGAAAGGAACCACCAGATACTCATAATGGCCGGTGGGTGTGTTAAAGACGGTTTTCCACTCGTCGCCCTCCCGTATCCTGACAAGGTGGTAAGCGTTTCTCAGATCCAATTTGGTGAACATACGGGCGTCCTGGAGGAGTTCGAAAGCCGACGACATCAGAGGAAGGGGGTAGCGATTTTTGACAGTGACATTTAATCCTCTGTAATCAATACAGGGTCTGAGGGATTTGTCTTTCTTTTCTACAAAGAAAAACCCTGCCCCAGCTGGTGAAGAGGATGGGCGGATAATTGCTGTGGCAAGTGACTCCTTTATGTACTGTTCCATGGCCTCTCTCTCCGGGCGAGAGAGGGAATAAAGTCGTCCCTTGGGTGGAGAGGTGCCGGGGAGGAGGTCAATCGCACAGTCATAGGGGCGATGTGGAGGTAAGGAGACAGCCCGTGACTTACTGACACCTGAGGTAGGTCATGATACTCTGTGGGTACCTTGGTTAGGTCGGGGATTTCTTCTCGAGACAAGGGTAGGGTTCGGCCCATAGGAGCGGAGCGTAGACATGAAGCAAGGCAGACAGGACTCCAATCCAGGACCCTTCTTTTGACCCAATCAATGTGTGGGTTATGCAGCCTTAACCAGGGGAGGCCTAGAACAATGGGTGCATGGGCATTTTGAACGGTTAGAAGAGAAATGGTCTCTGTGTGGTTGCCCGAAAACTGCAGGGTGACGGGAACAGTGCGATGGGTAATCGGGTTTAGTTTTCTGCCATCAAGAGCCTGAACCGTGAAGGGCCGATGCAAGGGTGTGAGAGGAACATTGAACTCGGAGGCTGTAGAAGAGGAAATTAAATTCTGATCTGTCCCGGAGTCCACTAATGCCTGAGTGACGTAGGATTGGTTGTCATGGGTCAGGATAACAGAGAAACATGATCGTTGGTCCGGGGAAGAAACAGATGCGGGGCCCCGTACGGCCATCAATGCGGGTAGCTAGGTCAACGAGTCCCTGGAGGTCTGATGGGAGCTCCCGGGCTGCAAGCTCGTCCTTAATCGGGTCCGAGAGTCCATGGGAAAAACAGTCAAACAATGCCTTCTCATCCCAGCCACAAGAGGGAGCCAGGGTGCGGAAATCTATGGCGTAATCAGAAACAGAGCAAATTCGCTGACATAGCTGGAGCATTTGACTTGCCGCCTGATGTCCTGTAGAGGAGCGATCAAAGACCCTTCTCATCTCATCACTAAAAGTCTTGTAAGTGAAGCAACATGACTCTTGAGCATCCCATAGCGCTGAAAGGAGGGTAATGATGTAGGCAACCTTTGATCGCTCTGTGGCAAAAGACGTGGCCTGTAGTTCTAGGACGAGGGAACACTGGGATATAAAGGAGTGGCAAGTGGCTGGGTCTCCATCATAGGTGGGCGGGTCAGGGAGGCGAGGCTCCGGGTTAGGAGAGAACACCGGAGGGGAGTGTCGAGGAATGTGCGCAGGGGGTGGTTGGTTCTGAACCTGAGTAGATAGAGACCGTAGAGTTTCAGTGATCGTTTGGAGTGTTTCTGTGATTTGCCTTATTTCCTGTTGGTGGGTGCCTAGGAGGGCTACTTGACTCTCTAATGCCCCCCTGAGGTGAGCTGCCTCTGCTGGATCCATTCTTGGCCAGATTATTCTGTCAGGCTCACTAGAGGGCGTGATGGACCACAGGTTGGTGGCTGAATTCCATGTTTCTTTCGTGGCCAGTTGCAAGGCGGTTCGAAGCCGAAGATGCAAGAGAGAGTCTGTGATCCGAGTTCGTAGTTATTAAACACATTCAATGGTCGAAAAAGTCAGTGAGCGTGGAAATCCGTGACGTCAGGCAAGAGCGAGGTCGAGAAAACAAAGCGTGGTCGGTAACGAAATACTAGGCATGGAAAATTGCTGGAAAATTGGGCTAAGGAGAGCACTCAATAATCTGGCGGCGTGACGGTGACAGAGTACGGTTTAAGTAGATATGGGCATGATTAGTGATAAAGCACAGGTGTGAGGCGGTGAGGTGTAATGGGTGACCCCGTAATGGCACTGAGAGTCAGAGTAGTATGAAAAACTCATGTCTGAGTATTAGACAGTATACAATAATGTTCTTGCAAGCTGATCTTTGTTTCCTAAAACAACAATTAAATGTTTTTGTTTTGTATTTATCTAGAACATAGAATATAATTCACTAAACAACAAATATTTAATTAGAGCTTCTTACTGATCATATACTATATTATTATTTTTGTTTGTTTGTTTGTTTTTTTGTTTTCCTTTCTTTTTTTTTTAAATTATCATTAGCCTTAACTAATGTTAGCATTTCTAGTGTGTATATAATAAGCCCTTATGAATGAGCTGCTACAATAGAAACAGTGCATTAGAATCAGTGCTTTGGCATCAATGTGTTACATAAAATTAATCGGCACGTTCACCTGAGAGCACTTGAAATTGCCCAACAGACGATGTCCAAATAACACTCTGCAGCTAGGCTTAGTTAACTACAATCTTTCTGAATGCAAATATTTGTGTGTGTATACTGAAAAGACATTAACCAAGAAAATCCAGCTACATGATGGCGGTCCTCTCCCTATGGGCTCTGCGGTTTTCTTAAAGTCGCCACATCGGATCACTCGGTCATCAAGTTATTGGCACAGATTTTATACCATATACCCTTCATGTTGCAACCCACCCATTATTCCACACATGGCACCATCACTGACAACGCCCCACATCTCCATTGAGTATTAAGTACTGCAACTCAGCACTGACCCTCAACTGTATGAGCCCTGTGTGACCCCTAGTGGCAGACAATTACTATTTTCCATTCAAACATACTTTTATTTCACCTGTGAGTAGGTTTTCCTCTTGTGAGCTGCAAGCATCTGCCCAGATAGATATGTGCAATAGAGGCAAAACCAAACCAAAGCTGACCGAGCTGACACATTTCATGAGTTGGGAAAATAGAGCATTACACTTATGTGCTGTTGTATGTGTATTATAGTGATCAAAACAGCACTAAATAAAATGTTAATAATAAAGAACCCTAACCGGCCTGTACCATCAGGAGCCTCATAAAAGCTGCTCAATATGCGGACACTATTGTAACAATGAATAAAACAATAATTAAAAAACACTTATTCTCTGAATAAGTGTCCGTAGGGGGCACAAGGCAGAGGACAGCCTGGATGGAATGCCAACCCATCACAAAGAAAAAGCATACACACACAACCACCCATTCACACACTATCGGCAATTTGGAAATGCCAATCAATCTAGATTGTAGATCTAGAGTAACCCCAAGGAAACCCATCAAAACATAGGAAGAACACATGCAAACGCTATGCGCACACGACTGGAGGAAAGCTTCAAGGAGCTCGGAGGCAACCGCTAAGCTACAGCACCACCAAATACACTCAGTCACTCACTCACAGGCTGTTCCACTATACCCAGGAGGCACGAAGCCTCCTGGACAGGGAGTTTCAATCCATTGCAGGGCTCACACATACATACACTCACACTCTCATACACAAACTACAGGCAATTAGCCTAATCTGCATGTCTTTGGACTGTGGGAGGAAACCGGAGTACCCTGAAGAAACCCACCAAGCACGGGGAGAACATGCAAACTCCATGCACACATACCTGAGGCGGGAATCAAACCCAGACCCTGGAGGTGCAAGGCGACAGTGCTACTGTAACCACTAAACCAAAGTGCCGCCCTGCCAGATACAGTATTTCGTAATTTTTAAGCAGAGAGAATTTGGGTTTTGCAGCACTTTTCATTTGATCTCAACTCAGTACACACTAATTAAATCAGCTTATCATTGAGATTTGCAATGTAATGAACTTTGTTGTATCATCAGCTTATTTACACTTCAATGTTAAATTCTTTACAGCCCTAAAACGTTTTTAAAAAAGCCCTAAAAGACCATGATTCAGCTCAATCCTCATTATACGCTAAACGTTTTCATCTCGCCACCATTAAGAAGCTGTGTCTCCGTCTGCACTATCGTCCTTTAACCTTGCTGCATGTTAATACCAATCTCCGCTTTCCTCCTCCACTGTCCATCTCCACTCTGCTCTTATCTCTGCGAGCAGTTATTAATGTGTGTGTGTGTGTGCGTGTGCATGTGTGTGTGCGTGTGCGTGTGTGTGTGTGTGTGTGTGTGTGTGTAAGTAGAGCCTTCACTGCACTGGGGAATTAAATCGATGTGTGTTTGACTGTGTATAAAGCCTCATTACTTCCCTGGGGCTAAATTGGCCGTTATATCATTAAACAGACTCTGTGTTCTTGTAGCAACCTTAAGAACAGGTTCAAATGGAAGACACACACTCTGTCCCTGGCTTAAATGAACATTTGAAAGTAGAACATCATGAAAAGCAAGTGTGTGCATTTGATGTGAAGCATGTGAAGATCTCACTGCGCCTGTGCTGTGTTTGTATATGTGTGCATGCGCCCGGGTGTGTGCTGGAAAAGAAATAAATAGGAACAGGTAGACGAACGTCTGACATTTTAAATGCTGCACACTTTTATGAGAACCTGCCCAGTAGTTCAATATCTCGAAGAAAGAAGGAGGGCTGGGGAGGATGAATAGATAGAGGGCTGTTACAGCAACTTTAGGGGACTTAAGTGAAATCCATAAAGCAATTCTCTTTCTGTGTGTGTGTGATTGTGTGTGTGTATGGGGGGGGGGGTCGGGGGGGTAGCAGTGTACCTGAGTATGGTAGTTACTTACTTTGACCTGTTCACCTGTTCTCATAAAAAAGAATTTCAATGGAAAGACGTAGATGGTTTACTGTAATTTCCATCCATTTCCAAGCTCCATCCAATTAAATATTGAACACAATGCAAATCTATTTATTTTACTAGATTCTTATTAAATATATCACTGGAAAACTAACGCTGAACGTTATTGGTACTATGGAGGTCAGGTGAGGACGACACAGGATATGTTTTGTGCAAAGAAAGTTACAATTAAATATAACATCATATATAACTAAGCATTTTATGTATCATTACATACATACATATCCACATTATGTCCGCCCAGATGATGTTGAGTAAGTGCCGCTTTTGCAGCCCTAACCTGTCGTGGCCTGGACACCACTGGACCTCTGAAAGTGAGCTGTGGTTTCTGGCATCAAGCTGTCAGTAGCTGTCCATTGAGATCTGAAGAATTTGGCAGCCAATTCAACACCTCTAACTCGTTGTTGTGTTCCTCGAACCATTCTTGAACCAGTGTGTCAGGGCACATTATCCTGCTGAAAGAGGCCGGCAGGGAATACCGTTTGCATGAAGGTCTGTTTCGTTTACTTGGTTTGCACCGATGTTTTGGTAGGTGGTACAGTACATGCGAAAGTAGCACCACATGTATGAAATTTCCCGAAGCATCACATTGCCTTCCTTGGCTTGGGCTTGTATTCTTCTCATAGTGCATCCTGGCACCATCTCTTCCCCAGATAAGTGACAACCACACACCTGGCCATCCACAAGATGTAAAAGAAAATGTGATTAATCAGACCAGCCTACATTGTTCCGTTGTTCCATGGTCCAGTTCTGGTGGGCTCACATGCCTACTGTAGGTGCTTATGGTCAGTAGACACGGATCAGCATGCAGCCACATACAAAAAAACTGTGATGCGCTGCGTGTTCTGACACCTTTCTTTTTTTTTTTTCTTCCTTGAACCACTTTTGGTAGGTTCTAACCAATGCAGACAGAGAACATACTGCAGTTTAAGAGGGTGTCCTGACCCAGTTGTCTAGACAACACAACTTGTTTCCCTGTCAAAGTCGCACAAATCTTTGCACTTGTTATCTATGTAAAAAAAAAGTAATACAATTATACATTATATATATATACTGTATATACAGTATAGTAGATGCATAAACATCATAAAAGAGGCCCAGTGAGACTCAAATTATTGTAATTAGGGTCATCAGTAATGCTCAGGTTATGTTCTGGCCAGAGGGGCTCATTACCTTCTTCAGCTGTTTTGCACAATAATTAAGAATGCGTTTTTTTTTTTCCCCCCACAAATTATCCAAATGATACATCTGTATGCCTAATAAAGAGGAAAAAACAAGGAAATATGCATATACAGTACATCACATTAATGATGCTGCCTTCCATACAGTACATGCATATATACAGTACCAGAAAAAAAAACCCTAAAAAGCATAAACACCTTGCCAACACATATTTTCCTCTTATTATTAGCAGCGAGTCTACATGTGGCCAGAAATCTGCTTACCTTACCACTACATTACAGGGCAGCGTAAAACACGACCCTCTACCTCATGCATGAGCTCAGGGACACCACTGATTGTTACTATTGTTGCTGTGATTGACAGAGTGGTGGGTCTGCAGTTCCTCACTGTAAATGAAAGCCAGTTTTTCTCCCTGACTGTGGTAGCTGTGTCATCGCCTGGAATCAGACTCGTGGTGTCCTGATGACAGAGTGAATGCACTTTTGTGGTCCCACTCATCACCCAACATCACGGTTGGTAACAGGAACAGATTTAGCCAACACTTAACCCTGGCACTAGTAATCGCTACCAAAATGTTCTTCTGTTTCCTTTGTTAACAGATATACTGCTGATACAGTGTTATTGGATCTCTGTGTTCTCCTCAAACCAATTGTATGTTCCTCTAAAGCGAAGACAAAATCTAGGACAAAAAACGAAGTCTCCACATTCCCAGCCTTCAGTGCTTTAATGAGAGCAGATACTACACAGACGTCATTAGAGCTCGACGAGGCTGAACATCTGTAAGTGAAGTGGTCTGAAGGCATGCTCTTTCATCAGTCTTGATTCTTCAAATGTTTCCCTGTTCAACTTGTTTTCTCTAATTGGCCTTGACACTTCAAATATGCAAGAAATAAGTGCAAATATAAATGACCTATGATTTAATCCGCGTATGACTTCTGATATCAAACGATGAATTCGCTTTCGCTGCACGGAAAGGAGCCCCTGCCCTACTTCGCACAAAACACACACCCTGAAGGTATCATGGTAGTCAACCACTTTGTCCCAGGTTGCTGAGAATACAAAGCGTAATCTTTTTCTGTTTTTTGTTGAAATATTTTCTAATCTTACTGGCAGATAGTTACATGAACAAATAAGAATGATTAAGCTCATAAGATTTAATTTTTAAAAATGTATACAGTTCTGTGCAAAGGTCTTGTGCTGTTAAAGTCAATACAATTGTGAAATGGGAACAAATGTTTAATGGCAAAGGGCAGCAAAGTGCCTAAAGATTGGAGATGGGGGAAAAATCGATTCAGGTACGTATCGCGATCCTTTTGTCTGGCAAAAATGTATCACCACACTGACTCCAGAATTTATCTACAGTAGGATTGCATTTAAGGAAGTAAAATATTGCGGATGTAAAATGTAAAATCTCAGCAGCAGCCTCATTTCCCCTCTCATCTGTTCCAGCATTCAGCATCACCTGGGTACTAATCACCAGCCTGATCATCGCTCATCAGCAGCACCAGTGTCTCACTGGTTTCTGCCATAAGTTAGATGTTGGTGGTTTTTTTCCTAGGTCACTGTGTGACTTATGAAGCAAAAAAAACGTTCTTGGAAGCAAAATGGGAAAAAGTGCGGGATGGCTCAAGACTATTGCACGGTACTGTATGTGCAGCCAAGATACAGTATGTATCCATCTTGGAGAAATAGAGGTGTTGTCATTTCATAGTAGGAACATTTCATAGTTCACAATTTTGAAGAAATTTATCAAGCACTAAAAATCTGACCTCCCAAAATAAATCAAGCGCAGCTGGCATATTCATCTTCATCCTTGAATAACCTGGGACTCCGGGCCGGCACTTCATCTTCCCACTTGTATATCAACTCATCTTTTTTACTTGACTGAATGCTTAAATAGCTGATTAAAAAAAAAAAAAAACATGCTTCTAAATGCATATTAACATTAAACCCCATATACAGTATTTAAGTGTGCGGTTTCTCTACACAGGTTCGAGTGTACTGTTGATAGTAATATATTGATTATAGAAAACTTTGATTTGATCTGCACACAGCAGATATAAATTAGATTCAACCAGATAGCTTAAAGATTAAAATAATGAATATGAATGGAGTTCTCGTAGTCTCCATAAGGTAGTTGTTGCATTATGATCTGATTTGATAAATATAAGCTGTTGTCGCATCATGTTATTAAATCAGGCTGCGTGTGAATGTATTACTGAAGAAATGTATATTATTCTTATTGCTTTTAATCTTTTTAATACAATTTGGTTTGATCTGGTTTAATCTGTCCTCCTTTCTTATAATGAGTTTTCTAAAAGTTTTTTCCTCCTCTTATTCATTTCAGAATGAAGTTTTATTAGTTCTCTTCGCACCCTTGCCTTGAACCTTTGTGGTCGGGGGTTAGAGTCTCGCCTCTGATCCGTGTGTGTGGAATTAGAATGTGCACCCTGTGCTTGGTGAGTTTCTTTGAGTACTTTGGCTTCCTCCCAAAGTGCAAAGACATGCCTTGTAGGCTACCTGTCATTTCCAAGAAGTAGTGTGTGTGTGTGTGTGTGTGTGTGTGTGTGTGTATGCACTTGTGTTCAATGACTGATGGCAAGCTATCCAGCCTGCACTCTGCTGTCTGCCTTTAGTTTCCTGGTATACGCTTCGGGGCAGGTGCGACCCAACACAAGATAAGCAGTCCAGACAAGGGATCGATAGATGGAATGATGGATGCATGGATAGTACTCTCCATCACTTGTGCATTTAATACAATATGTCTGTGTAACTGTGGATTTAAAAAAAAAGAGGAACGGAAATCTGAACGGTTATATAAAATGAAAAAAAAAAAAGAGGCTTTACCCCTTGAATGCTTATTTTAACATGTGATGCTGAGGAAGGGTCAAAGACGAGAAAACAGAAATGTCTAAGGGAAAAGTAAAAGGGTGGATTGCAGGGCTGAAGAGGGTACCACTTCCAAGGAGAACTGAACAAAATAACAAAGGAGAGCAAATGTTTAAGTATTGACAAGCTGTTAAATCCCAAAGAAACAGCCAACTTTACCCTATGAAGCCTGTTAGGACGTAACTATTATTATTTTATTTTTTTTGGTTGCCTCAAAATCAAAGCGCTGAAGAAATCGATTCACTGAGCTCAATGTCTCAGGAGCTTGGCTCTTTGCCAAAAGTCTCTGAATTCAAAACTTAAACTCTTTAAAAAAAGTCTTTAAAAACACAGTCTGCAGATGGCCTAAAAATTAAAACCATTGTTAAAGTGTCATTATACAGCAGTTAGTTCAGGCCGAGCAATCTGATTGGACAAGAGGTTTTCCTGGAATGGTGGTGACATTATGTCCATTCATTTCTAACTATATGTTTAACTATATTAGTCGTTCTACAGCCATTACTTACACTAACCGTCAATCTCAGCATGGGTGAAAGTGAGTCGTATGGAATGCAGTCCTAAGGAGAGAGCAGCTGCCTGCCAAAACTTATATACAAAAGCAAGCATTTTAGCAAGAAAACACATCTGATAACGTTGCCATTTTAAACAGTACTTTGTCTCCTTGATTGTTTTATTAACGCCTATGCCAGGCTAGAAAGCTAACTAGGCTGAATCCGTCGGTAACCCTTAATTGGTGCTTTAAACAAGTGATTGTATGCCCTAGTGCACAAGCTTTCCATTTAACGCTCTTAGAGATTCAACCCCAAAACCTGGAAGTTGAAGGAGCTGAAGGCACGGGCTCCAGCATACTCCCTCGAACAGCTCCTCTTGCTGACTGGCCAACCAGCCTGGTGGCAGTGAAGTCCGGTGGCTGTGCAGCTTTCCTGGCTAAGAACGGGGGCCTTAACATGAAGCGCATAGGAGCCTTTTCCTTTTTGGCGACAGGATCACGAAAGCCGGCTCTGTGAAGAGTGAAGTGCTTCAAGAGCTCATGGAGTCTTCTAGCGGCAGTCCTTAATGCGGCTCGTCGCAGTTAGTATCCGCCGCGCGACTTTGCTTGGAAGACCTTCCGACCTCGGACTGGTCGGCTTCCATCTCGTTTTTATAACGTGGAGGAAGCCCGAGATCCATTAAAGATGATTATCCACCAGCCGTGCCCTTATCCAGGGGCCCTGCCCTTCCCACACCTGCAGAAGGGGAAGCTGCCTAATTGGAGAGCCTACAGAGTGAGTGAGGAGCTTCAGATTGAGGTGCATGCCCTTCACTGGTGCACGCTGTGAACACTGGTTAAATAAACAAATCAGAATCTGCGGATAATAAATGGTGTTTGTGGAACTGTTGGTTAAAAGCAATATCACACTCAAGGTCATGCTGCTGTGCTGGTTATTAGCACAAACAGGACAAGTAAGCAAAAATGTGCTTTGTTTCAGTATGTAGTCTGAAAGTAATTAGAAGTACACATCAGTTAACATTTAAAAAAATTCCTCTGTAATAAGCTTCTAAATCAACGAAGGAATTCGCATTTAACTAGTCTAAAAATATCAAAAAGCAATTTCCCCAAAACAGCTCTGACCCATCGAGGCATAAACACCAGAAGAGCTGTGAAGGTGTGCTGTGGTATCTGGCACCAAGGTGTTAGCAGCAGATCCTTTAAGTACTGTAAGTTGTGTGGAGAGGCCTCCATGGATAAGGTTTGTTTGTCCAGCATATCCCACAGATGCTCGATCCAACTGAAATCTGGGGAATCTGGAGACCAAGTCAGCACCCAGAACTCTTTGTCTTGTTCCAAAACCCTTTCCTGAAAACTGTTTGCAGTGTGGCAGGGGGCATTAAAGGTTGTACTCGGTGTGCGACAATGCCTCGGTAGGTGGTACATGTCAAATTAAGAACCACATGAGGTCATCAGACTAGGCCTTCTTTCATTGCTCCGTGGTTCTGATCTGTTCCTCATGTGCCTGCTGTTGGCCCCTGGGTGATGGAGAGAAGTCAGCACAGGCACTCGATACTGCAGTCTGACACTTTTCTGTCATAGCCAGAACATTAACATACGAGCAGTTTTGATATCTGTTCTTTACCGTATCTGTACGTTACCTGAGTAGGATTATTAAATGATACTTTTTTACTTTTACTCCACTACATACTACAGCAAATGTTTGTACTTTATACTTTGGCATTTCTGAGTGCTGTTACATTACGTGACCACTAGGGGCATTAAGTATCTACTAGTGGTATTACACACACACACACACACACACACACACACACACACACATGGGTAAGTGGTATTTAAATACTACAGTAAAACAGGAATCATGCACACACACACACACACACACACACACACACACACACACACACACAGGTACTTTTTTAACTATGTCTTCAAGGATGCTCAGTAATTTTCTTTGTTAAGTAAATTGAACAGTGAGTGCTTTTGTGCTTTTACAAATTGATGATGTCTACACTGTAAAAAAAATAACCGTAAATTTTACAGTAAAAAACTGGCAGCTGTGGTTGCCAGAAGTTTACCGTAAAAAAATACGGTAGCAACATTTCTTGTTGTACTCATTTTTGTACTCTATATTTCACGGATATTAGTTGCTTTTTTTTTTCGAACCTGGCCAGGAATTGAACCCAGACCCTGGAGGTGCAAGGCAACAGTGCTAACCACTACGCTACCGTGCATGCTACACGCATTGTCATTGAAATTTGTAAAAAATGAAACGATTAAAAGGCGAAAAATATACAGTATAATAAGAGCATTCTGTACAACCAAAAATGCTGCTACCGTATTTTTTACGGTAAAATTCTGGCAACCACAGCTGCCGTTTTTTTACTATAACATTTACGGTTTACAGTGTAACTTGTGTAACATTTTACATATGGTCTCTTTCATTTTATTCAAGCACAGAATTGGTGTACTTTGTCCACCGCTGGTAACCACTGATTACAAGGAACACCCAGCAAGAGCCAGAGTTTTGGAGTTGCTCTGATCCAGTCGGCTAGCTGTCACGATCTGGCTTTTGTCAGCGTCACTTAAATCCTTACACTTGCTCATTTTTTCCAGCTTCCAACACATCAAGTTTGAAAAACGACTGTTTGCTGGCTGTCTAATATATTAAACCTCTCATCAGGTGCCAATGTAATGAGATAACACACACACACACACACACACACATATACACACACACACACACACACACCCTGGAGACAGTGTTTAAAACACTAACCTACTGTAAGCTTCCACCTTTATGCTGAATATATGAACGTTACCAATATAAATTTACATGAATTTTCCATGTGGAAAAACCCACGTTGCCCAAGAAAACACTTTAAATCCCCAAAAACACATTTCACCTATATATCTTTTTTAAATATATACATTTTATCCACCCTATAATCGCTACATCCTCAGGAGGTAAACCCATGTAAACCCCTGCCTACTGTATTTCAAACCTCCAGTCTCCTCTGTCCACTCTAATTTATTTATTTTCACTCTCTCCTGTGTAGATCATTAATATTCTCCAGTTAAACTTCCAATCAACAGCCTACTTGTGGAAAAGCAAACTGCCTGCATCCTCAGACTGTAAATTAAAGACCATGTAAGGACCATATTGCATTAATTACCCCTGCTGTGAATGTCTTCGAGTCAACTGTAACATTTTACATCAGATTCATAAATTCATTCATGCCTCAGTCTGCCTTCTGTGACCTTATTACCCGTGAAAGATTCCTCCACTCTGGAGACACCGGACTACTTACTATATGCAGCACATACACACGGAGCTTTTCCAGGCCGCCCCCTGAGGTGCTCTCTGGCTAGATCGATCAGAGACACAGCAAGGGCTGAACATCATTTTGGGTCGACCTTTTTAAACGTAGATTATTGTAACAATTACAAGAGTTTGAGCTACAAGGACTGTAGAAATCCAGTGGTTGTTTAAAAGCAAAGCTGGAGATAGTGGGACAGCAAAGCAGAGCTGGAGAGCAAGGACTTGAAAGAAGAGTCTGGAGGTAGTGAGACAGGAAAGCAGAGCTGGAGAGAGAAGACATCAGAGCAAAGATGGATAGGTTGAGAGAGTTATACGGGAGAGCACAGCTGGCGACAATATGACTTTGAGATGTAGCAGGTAAGACAGGAGAGCATACGTTAGGAGGGTGAGAGGCGGGACAGCGGAGATAACGTCTATAAGTAAGTAAGACAGGAGAGCACAGGTTAAGAGAGTGAGACATGAGAACGGAGTTACAGGGTTTAGGACAAGAAAGTGATACAAAGGAGCATTGCTGAGAAGAGCAGAGTTAGAGAAAATTAGACATGTAAGTAAAATTGGATTAGATAAGATAGGAGAGCGGAGATGTAGAGTAGAGCAAGACAGTAGACAGGGAAAGATGACTAAAGCTAGACAGCATGAGACAGTACAGCAGAGTTGGAGAAAATAAGACAGGAAAACAGAAGGATGTGGTAAGATGGTAAAATAGAAAAGTTGAGACAGGACAGCAGAGCTGAAGAGAGTGAGAGGAGAGCAGAGCTGAAGAGAGTGAGAGGAGAGCAGAGCTGAAAAGAGTGAGACATGAGAGTAGAGCTGAAGAGAGTGAGACAGGAAAGCTGAAGAGGGTGAGACAGGAGAGCAGCGCTTAAAAGAGTGAGACGGGATAGCAGAGCTGAAGAGAGTGAGACATGAGAGCTGAAGAGAGTGAGACAGGAGAGCAGCACTGAAAAGAGTGAGACAGGAGAGCAGAGTTGAAAAGAGTGAGACAGGAGAGTTGAAGAGTGTGAGACATGAGAGCAGAGCTGAAAAGAATGAGACAGGAGAGCAGAGCTGAAGAGAGTGAGACAGGAGAGCTGAAGAGAGTGAGACAGGAGAGCAGAGTTGAAAAGAGTGAGACAGGAGAGTTGAAGAGTGTGAGACATGAGAGCAGAGCTGAAAAGCATGAGACAGGAGAGCAGAGCTGAAGAGAGTGAGACAGGAGAGCTGAAGAGAGTGAGACAGGAGAGCTGAAGAGAGTGAGACAGGAGAGCAGAGCCGAAAAGAGTGATACAGGAGAGCAGAGCTGAAGAGAGTGATACAGGTGAGCTGAAGAGAGTAAGACAGGAGAGCAGAGCTGAAGAGACAGAAAGACACTGACAGCAATAGATAGATGGAGGTTCATGTTCATCGCCCAGAGTATGATGCCAGACAAGAATTAGGCACCTGAGTCTCTTGCCTTTGGTCTTAAACAAACACACACACACACACACACACACACACACACACACACACACACACACAATTTAGTCATGAAAGATCATCTGCAGAGACAATAGAAAACTAGGAAGATAATAAACACCCACACATGTGTATGCAGGTTCTGCACCACTGAATGTGTTTCTTAGTTTCAGAGTGGGTTTCCAAGGAAACAGACTTCTTCCAGAATCAACCAGCATACTGATCAACCGCATATACACTAAAACCCACACACACACACGCGCACACACACACACCACACACACACGCACAGACGCACACACACACACACACACACACACACACACACACACACACACACACACACACACACACACACACACAATCAACCAAACACACATATACACACAATCATCCACCCACACACAGCTGGCTGTTTCCTTGCTTTAGTAATGAGTTTCGCACTGCTCAGTTCTTTCAAATATTTTATTTTCATTTTAAACATTGCGTATTGGCCAACTGTAGGTGTGTACGTGCATGTGTGTGTGTGTCTGTATGAGTGAGTGACCTGGTGCAGGACTGGGTACCATAGCTGAACAAATATTATCACTCATCCGGAGCTAATGAGGAGATTTACAAGGGATAAATACACAGACAAACTCACACACAAACACTATTAGAGGGAATTCCATCAGGAAGCGTACGGTAGCTCTATACGGTAGCTCTATCAGGAGTGAGACAAAGTTCTTTCAGGAAGCAGACACACGGTTCCTCCAGACATGTTTGCTGTCCATGGTGCTGAAGCTCCTCACCCCTTCGTCTATCACTAACAGTGGTCATGTCCCATGTTTGTTTGTGGGCAAGTTACATTGCTTTGAGATGCCATGGCTGATTAAACTCTTTTTTGGCCCTTCTCTCTGCCTGTAGTTTGAGAGCGGCCTAATGGTCCAACACTGAGAGGAACTTACTTGCTGCACTCAGCTTCAATATCCCTGTGTGATGGATGTGTCTTTGGGCTTTAGGAAATTGCCCTGAAAATCCACTTCCCGAGAGACAGCAGAGAGCGTCAGAGTGTGGTAAGAGAGACAGACAGTGCGTGTGTGCGTGCATGTGTGTGTGTGTGTGTGTGCGTGTGTGTGTGTGTCTCAACGTAAGAGAGTAAGAGATACTAAAAGAGAGAAAGAGTTATCACAAGTAATCTTGTATAGAATATCACCACGCGTTTCTAATAACCAAGGATGCATTTTAAATGTAAAAAATTTAAACATTAAACATCTACCAAAAAAAGAAAAATCTATTATGTCAAGGAGAACTAAATTCATCAGTAACAGGGGGCAAGGCTGTACTTGCTAGGACAGCTCATCCTTAGTCAATCGCTTTTAATCATTAAAATATTCAGGAAAAATGGTTCAAATTGAAGTGCACCAACTCAAGAAATAGACAAAAGGCTTTAACTTTGTGATAGTAAAAGCAAAAACTGTATTAAGAAGAAGTTAACGGGCATTGATATCTATGATTCAGAAGGTCAGAGGTTCAAACCCCAGCACCACCATGTGCTTTTTTTCTGTTGTATAAGATGCTATTTGTATTACCATCAGCTCAACCCAGTTAAGTAAGTGAAAGGAAAGACCTAAACCTAGACTAAATACATTTTTTTGCAACTCCGCTGGAAACACCTTAAGGCCTTCAAAGCCTTCAGTGAAGGCATTAATGCATATTTCTAAATAAAACAAATAGTTGTCACTGTATTATAATATTTGTAAGCCAATGGCAATTTTCCAATGAAATGTCTCCATCTTTAGGACCCCTTATGGGAAAACAAAAAAAATGTGTCAATATATTGTAAAAAATTAATGCAATATATTAAGTAATACATTTCCATACATAGGAAACGAGTGCTTATATTTAATACTATATTGCAATATACAGTATGAATGGACCATGTACAGTATGTAAAAAGTGACCGGTTTCCTGCTTAAACATAGATAATTTGATCTGACATACAGACCTAAATCTCTGCAAGTGTAGTCCACCCGCATTCACACACAATAAGAAAAGAACAAAGCATGGCTTGTACAGAGCGTGTAAGATGGGGGATGGAGGTGTTATGTAGGCCTATGCCACGGGTTGGCCAATGTCACCGTCTCTGTTCAGTAGCTGATAAGAGAGTCGAGGGAATGCTCTCTGACCTTGTCAATCCTCTCTCTGGCACACACTCTCTTTGTCACCCTCGCCTCAGTCGGTGAGAACAGACTGAAGGTCCCCAAGGGTGGCTCGAGGTCAGATTTCACTACGGCTAGAAGCATTCATATGGGATTTTTGCATTTGATAAAAGCATGTTCCCTTCAGGACACAGAAGTCTGATACGGCTTCATAACACTGCTGCTGAATCAGGCTAAATTTTCAAGATTTTCAGCACATCTCATATAATTACACCTGGCTTTAAGGCTATGGTGCTATATAGTGAATGTTTTCAAATTTGCTGTATAGTATGTGGTACATATAGTATGCCGTATTGTATATTACTTTTCTCTTCAAAACACATAGACTCACTCGGTGACGTTTGGCCTCCAGCTCAGTACCGACCCTTGGGCTGTCATCCACATGGATATGAAAGTTGGTTCTGAATACTACTATTACTACTGTACTTAAACTGCTGCTGCTGTGGCGGGCACAACAGCATGACTCTTCTCCTTCTCTTTTCCCAGTTCCACGCTCATTATACACTGTATGTCCGGAAAGTATGCAGCCATGCTATGACTAGATTAGATGTACTGTAATAAACTCCTACTCGCGCTTTTAGGTCTCGTAATGTCATCGTACATATACTCACTTACCTAGTATAGTGAAGTCGTCATTATGCATGCATTTGCATTCCAGTCCACCTGAGTGTGATATAATATCTCTGTATAAATACAGCTGTTCTGTGAAGCTCTCAGAGGTTTGTTAGAGAACATTAGTGAACAACAGCATCATGAAGCCCAAGCAACACATCAGACAGATGAGAGATAAAGTTGTGGAGAAGTTAGATTAAAACAGGGTTCGATTATAAAAAATATTACTTCAGTTCAATCCATCAACTGAAAATGGAAAGAGCGTGGGACAACTGCAAACCTACCAAAACATGGCCGTCCACCTAAACTGACAGGCTGGGCAAGGAGAGCATTAATCAGAGAAGCACCATGATAACTCTGGAGAAGCTGCAGAGATCCACAGCTCAGGCTATCCTACAAATCTGCCCTTTATGGAAGGGTTGCAACAAAAAAAAGCCATTGTTGTAAGAAATCCATAAGAAGTCACGTTTTAAGTTTTGCGACAATCCATGTGGAACTGCAAATGGGACTTCTTATCACTTTCTGTACATGCTTTATCACTGTCCATGCTGACAATTTATCAGATCAAATTAACCAAAGTGCCATCAATGCCATTCCTATAATTTCCAGGTTTTGACATCCCTCAGGGACGCTGGCGAGATTTAATAAGCAGAGCCAAAATGAAGTGCAAATATGGCTATTGCAAAGATTTGAAAAGGCAAGTTATTACATTATGTCCAACCTACACGAGGCACCATGCAGTGCTGAAGGTGCATTTCAGTGAGTCAAGTAATCTCAGAGGGTTAAAACTAGAAATGAAATGTCAGAATACATTTGTACAATTCCAATTGGAGAAACCACACGAAGAACTATAAATAGTATATTAGAAAAAAAAAAAGAAGAAAAAAAAAAAGCAACAACATGGTGGTGTGATACATAAGACTTAGACTGGTTACACCTGAAATTTTCCCTAAGTGTTCTTCCTCTTTTACCACAGCCTTTTGTCTACAAAGGACAAAACAATCAAAAGATTTTTGTTTACAAAAAAGTTGCATATATATATTTTTTTCATTTTCCACCAGCATGCTTTCGCCTTCTCACATGATGAATACCAACCAAGGAGGAGGACGAGGGATGACGGGATTCCTCCAAGGCGCACACTGCCAAAAGTTATATCTTAACAAGTAAAGATATCTTGTGCCTACTCGTATTTTTATAAGATTTCCAAATACAGTGGACTCTCAGCATACATACTTGAAAATTTTCGAGTAATGAACGAAAATTTTAGCTGCTATTTCACTATTTGAAGCAGTTTCAACATGCGCGAGAAGCTGCGCATGTATAACAGTTTCTAAGTGCGTGAGCCGGTGAAGCATACAGTACAGTACTTCCGGTCTCGCACACGTCCCTTAGCTGACCAAAAACCTGACCTCCTTACAATACAAAATTTACAAGGTTCACACGTCTTCTTAAACTTTCCCTGGAAACCAGCATGGGGCGTGCGATCATTAAGAACCACTGGTTAGCTTCAGTAATAGTGCCAAGTTCAAGAGAAAGTCAAAGCCAAAGACAAGTCCAAGGCAAAGACAAAGAGAAGAAAAGTCTGCATGACAAGAAAGAGAAAGGAGCACACGAGAGAGAAAGCTTGCCCCAGACAAAAAGTGAAAAGGTATAGAAAAGAGGAAAAAGGTGGTATTCGAAAAGCTAAAGTGAAATGATAAAGTAAAGGGAAAGCTGAAAAGAAAAGAAAAATCAAAGTGAAAAGATGAAGAAAAGAGACAACCCACTAAACGGATGACCTCGGCTCGGGCAGGCGAAGGAGATTTGCGTTTCAGTTGTAAAGGATAGATGTGTCTCAAAGAGATGAGGGAGTTTGTTTTTTCTCATTTGAGTTGTGTTTTAATTATCATTTGGGGTCTTTTGTGTTAATAACCTTTAATAAACCCAATTAATAAACCCAGGTTTTCTCCGAATGGTAAGGTCTTCCCGAAAGTGCACATCACTCACACAAGCTCACATTACACTAACCTCCTCCAAAGCCCTGCACAAGGACTCTCACATTCACTATTACTGTTAAGCCCACAATAAACACTTATTTTTAAAAATTTTGAAATATTTTGTCTAGACTCAAGCTGACACGGTGGCTTAGTGGTTTGCACTGTCGCCTTGCACCTCCATGGTCGGGATTCCATTCCTGCCTCGGGTCTGTGTGCATGGAGTTTGCATGCTCTCGCCATGCTTGGTGGGTTTCCCCTGGGTACTCTGGTTTTCTCCCACAGTCCAAAACATGCAGATTAGACTATATGTATACAGGATAAAGCGGTATAGGTGACGATGCATCACTAGACTCAAAATATTTTCACTTGTTAAGATATCACTTTTTGTAGTGCATGAAGTCAGCCTCTGCATCACTTTAAACTGCGGTTTGTGATGTGTCACTTTGCAGCCAAACACACTTGGTGGAAAGTGTTATCTGCCCTCTTCTGCAAAATAATCTCACAAATACTTATTATTACTTAGAGTCACTGATTATTTGGGCATAGGAGCCTTACTTATCAATCTTTTAATAAATATACTGTGGGGAAAATAAGTATTTGTCACATCAGCATTTTTATCAATAAGGGGGCTATTGACACAAAATTTCCACCAAATGTAGCCATCAAGCCAAATATTGAATTCATACAAAGAAATCAGAATATTTAAGTATACATGTTGAGTCATAATAAATAAAGTGGAATGACACAGGGAATAAGTATTGAACACATGAAGATAACAAGGTGCAAAATGGCATAGAAAGTCAGGAGATCACCTGAAATCTGTCTGTATTCAGAGAGAAACCCTGCCCCCTATCAGTACTAATTGATATCAGCTGCTTTAGTCCTAATTGATGGCCTATAAAGGCTTCTCATTACCCAGGAGGCACACAGGAAAGACTTCATGATGGGTAAAAGCAAAGAACTCTCCCAAGACCTTCGTTGAAAAGCATTCTGGTGGTAATGGTTATAGGCGCATTTCCAAAATGCTGAATGTTCCTGTGAGCACTGTGAGAAATGGAAAGAGCATAAACCGACCATGATCAAGTGCTCCATGTAAGATCCCTGTCCGAGGAGTCCAAAGAATAATCAGTAGAGTTCTCCAAGAGCCAAGAACCACTCGGGCAGAACTTCAGGAAGACCTTGCATCAGCAGGTACTGTTGTTTCAAAGAACACTATAAGCAATGCACCGAACCGCCATGGCATCCATGCACGCTCACCAAGACTCCATTGCAGAACAAAAAGCATGTTGAGGCTTGGTTAAAGTTTGCAAAACAGCATTTGGAGAAGCCTGTGGATTATTGGGAGACTATAGTATGGTCAGATGAAAGCAAAATTGAACTTTTTGGCAGTCATTCTACACAACATGTTTGGAGAAGAAATGGCAATGCCCACCACCCCAAGAACACCATACCAACAGTTAAGTTTAGGGGTGAAAGCATCATGATTTGGGGCTGCTTTTCAGCAAGGAGTCTGGCAGACTTCGTATTATTGAAGGCAGGATGAATGGAGAAATGTACCGGGACATTCTGGATAAAAATCTGCTGTCATCTACCAGAAAGCTGAAAATGAAAAGAGGGTGGACATTTCAGCAAGACAATGATCCCAAACACAAGGCCAAGGAAACAATGAAGTGGTTTCAAAGAAAGAAAATCAAGTTGCTTGAATGGCCCAGTCAATCACCTGCTTTAAACTCCACAGAAAATCTATGGCGAGAACTGAAGATCAAAGTTCATAAAAGAAGCCCAGGGAACCTTCAGGATTTAAAGACCATTTGTATGGAAGAATGGGCCAGAATCACTCCTGAGCAATGCAGACGACTGGTCTCTCCATACAAGAGGCGTCCAGAAGCTGTAATCACCAACAAAGGCCTTTCTACAAAGTATTAAATAAAGTGTGTTCAATACTTATTCACTGTGTCATTTCACTTTATTTATTATGACTCAACATAGCCCACTTAGAAATCCCCTTACTCATAAAAATGCTGATGTGTCAAATACTTATTTTCCCCGCTGTATGTGTGTCAAAGTAAAACTTTTTTGCCAGATTTACACAATTTCGCAAATTTCTGTGTGCCTAAATATGCATGTTAATCCCATACTGTATACATTCTCTATACCGCTTATCCTGTAAAGGGTCACCAGAGGCCTGGTGCCAATCCATCATAGGACAGACACTCACTCACACACTACCAGCAATTGGGAAACATCAATCAGCCTCCTCTATATTGTACAGTATGTCTTCGAACTGTGGGAAAAAACACAGTACCTAGAGGAAACCCACAAAGCACAAGAAGAACATGCACACAGACCTGAGGTGGGAATCGAACCCTTGACCTGGTGGTGTTTAGCCACAGTGCTAACAAATATGCCATACCAAGCACATCCTGAAACACCTGATTTAAATATAGAGACCCAAAAAAGTCCACAGACATCTGGGAACACAAAATTATTAGAGAAGAAATAAACATGCATCTATGAATCACAGCTACAGGATGTGCAGACGTATTCCTGTAACAGCCAGTGCTATGCATGAATGCGCTAAAAGAGCGGCGTCCATCGAACAGGCTCATGTTTATGTGAATGATGAACTGAACAAATCAGTCGGCAAATGAGAAATGTGAATGTGAACATCATTTGCATGGTGAATGGTGAACATGAGCGACGAAGGCTTGTTCGTTACATTTTTAATATTGTTTATATTCTGTGAATGCACAGTGCATGCAGCGTTGTCAAAATAGTTTGAAGGGGGGTGAACAAATTTTGGGATGGTCTCAAGTCAGTCACACCATACATCGTATTGACTATTTGTAAACAAAGTGTAAACTAAGTAGCCATACTCCATCCAATCAGTCACCATGATGTTTTAACCCACAGGCAAGTCCAATCCCAGAGTCATTAAGGTTACCAGAAACCATCTTTCTTGCTTTATTTATTGGTTATTTGTTTGTTTGTTTGTTTCACTAGCAGATTGCAGTATAACGTTGTGCAGATGCCAAGATGACAACACATTCTGCATTTTTACTTGTCTAATCTAAAAATGATAATTACTGTATGAATTATTGTGTCTGTCAGTTATTACCGAAAAACCAGGGATAAACCTTCAACAAAAACGAAGCATACACACGTGGACAAAATTGTTGGTACCCTTCAGTCAATGAAAGAAAAACTCACAATGGTCACAGAAATAACTTTAATCTGACAAAAGTAATAATTAAAAAAAATTCTATGAATGTTAACCAATGAAAGTCAGACATTGCTTTTCAACCATGCTTCAACAGAATTATTTAAAAACATAAACTCATGGAACAGGCCTGGACAAAAATGATGGTACCCCTAGAAAATACTGAAAATAATGTGACCAAAGGGACATGTTAATTCAAGGTGTGTCCACTAATTAGCATCACAGGTGTCTACAATCTTGTAATCAGTCAGTGGGCCTATATAGGGCTCCAGGTAGTCACTGTGTTGTTTGGTGACATGGTATGTACCACACTCAACATGGACCAGAGGAAGCGAAGGAAAGAGTTGTCTCAGGAGATTCGAAAGAAAATTATAGACAAGCATGTTAAAGGTAAAGGCTATAAGACCATTTCCAAGCAGCTAGATGTTCCTGTGATTACAGTTGCACATATTATTCAGAAATTTAAGATCCATGGGACTGTAGCCAACCTCCCTGGACGTGGCCGCACGAGGAAAATTCATGACAAATCAAAGAGACGGATAATGCGAATGATAACAAAAGAGCCCAGAAAGACTTCTAAAAGAGATCCAAGGTGAACTTCATGCTCAAGGAACATCAGTGTCAGATCGCACCATCCGTCGTTGTTTGAGCCAAAGTGGACTACATGGGAGACGACCAAGGAGGACATCATTGTTGAAAACAAATCATAAAAAAAGCCAGACTGGAATATGCCAAACTACATGTTGACAAGCCACAAAGCTTCTGGGAGAATGTCCTATGGACAGATGAGACAAAAATGGAACTTTTTGCCAAGGCACATCAGCTCTATGTTCACAGATGGAAAAATGAAGCATATGAAGAAAAGAACACTGTCCCTACTGTGAAACATGGAGGAGGCTCTGTTATGTTCTGGGCTGCTTTGCTGCATCTGGCACAGTGTGTCTTGAATCTGTGCAGGGTACAATGAAATCTCAAGACTATCAAGGGATTCTAGAGAGAAATGTGCTGGCCAGTGTCAGAAAGCTGGGTCTCAGTCGCAGGTCATGGGTCTTGCAACAGGACAATGACCCAAAACACACAGCTAAAAACACCCAAGAATGGCTAAGAGGAAAACATTGGACTATTCTAAAGTGGCCTTCTATGAGCCCTGACCTCAATCCTATTGAGCATCTTTGGAAGGAGCTGAAAAATGCTGTCTGGAAAAGGCACCCTTCAAACCGGAAACAACTGGAGCAGCTTGCTCATGAGGAGTGGAACAAAATACCTGCAGAGAGGTGCAGAAGTCTCATTGACAGTTACAGGAATCGTTTGATTGCAGTGATTGCCTCAAAAGGTTGTGCAACAAACTATTAAGTTAGGGGTATCATCATTTTTGTCCAGGCCTGTTCCATGAGTAATTTTTTTTATATATATAATTCCGTTGAAGCATGGTTGAAAAGCAATGTCTGACTTTCATTGGTTAACATTCATAGAATTCTTATTTATTATTACTTTTGTCAGATTAAAGTTATTTCTTTATAACCATTGTGAGTTTTTCTTTCATTGACCGAAGGGTAACAACAATTTTGTCCACGAGTGTATGTTTAAAGCATTCGGCGATGCAGAGACACGCCAATATATCCTTTGTTCGTCATAATTGAATGATTGTTCCTAATTGTGTTGTGTTGGCATTGTCTTCATTTTATTTTACCTTTAAATGAAATGAAATAATAATAAATGACTAGTTATTATGAAATGTCCTCAAAGGTATAGTGAGTTCCTTTCCTTGGGAACGTGCATAAGGATGGGTTTTTGAGGTGTATGTTTTGATGATTAGCTTTCACCCAATGATTAGTTGTAGAGTGCATGGAGGAGATGAAGTCTTAATCCCGCATGACGCTTCAAACATCATTGTAAGACTGCTCCAAAGTAAGACTGGCAATAACGAGTTACAGGCTGAAGATGGTCCCCATATGAACAAGGGCCCAACAACAGGGTAAGGCACTGAGGTTTCCAGTGTGTCCAGATGGATGTCCACAGAGAGACTACCCATGCCTAGTCTCAATCAGAGCTAAGTCTCTCTCTCTCTCTTTTTTTTTAAATCATGCCATTTTGCTATCATGCGAAGTTGGGTTTTATACCATGCCCTGTTAGCCCAGAGGTTTCCTGTTACCTTTATCAGAACCCTGTTCTTCCTTGACTGAACCTCAGTTCTGTTCTGCCAGAGTAATCCTTGCTTCATGCCAGCCCCAACTTCTGCCTTCCTCTGTGCTCTGCTGTGCCCAAATAATGCCATGCTGTGCCTAAACCATGCCCTGCTCCATGCCATGCTGTGCCCAGATCATGTTCTGCACCCATGCCATGTTGTTACATAAATCATACTATGCTCTACCCAATGTAAGCCCTTTTCTGTCTCTTCACCATCTCAGCCTAGCACAGCAGCACCCTCTGGCACCACAGACGTACTGCTGTGTCCGCCAGCTGGGTTTGAGAACAGTGCGCTTCTTACACCACCTGGCTTTGATGACGTTGTGCTCACTCCATCATCAACCCCTGCACTGCAACCCAGGTTTCAGAGCGTCATGCTGACACCCCCAGCAGGTTTCCACAATGTCATGCCTGCAGCACACCCTGGCTTTCCTGAAATCAAATGGGCTTCACAGCCCCCATGCCAAGTCTCCCCTCAGCCCTCAGGGCTCAGCGTTCACATAAACGCTCTTCTCGATTTTTAGGAATTTCATGGGTAGCACATTTCTTGTTTAAACAAACACTTTTGAGAAGAACGTGTAAATGAATCCGCACATTTATCTGTTTGATAAATGAGGTCGATGGTTACAGAATGTTCTCAAAACAAGCTCTTTTCTATAATTGCTCAGATTATAAAAAGACTTTCCTTCACTTTAATTAAATAGTAAAATGCAGCTTGTCATGGTACTGGCAAAATAGAAAGTCCTTCATCCTTTAAACTTGTTTTTGTGGCATAAAACTGAAAAGAACAGTTCTTCCTTTATGACTTTATTGCTGGCATAAATGAAGGCAAACTATAAAAGAGGTGAGAAGTTTCTTCACACTTCAGATTAGTCAAATAAACAGAACAACAGACACATACCACATATATGAATCAAATTTATGTCCCAACAAATCAAGTCAGGTATGAAGTCATAAGTTAGCTTTGAAATGTACGGCATTTTCAATTGGATTGATAAATCCCTTATCCTCCTGATCCTCCAACTGAATGAATAAAGTTTAATACATGACTTGGTGTCACAGTTCATATACAGTGTATTTCTAGCATAAAAGCTCGATTCCAGCTGGTCAAAAGGTGTTGCAATAAGGTTGATCAGAAATTGTTGTAAGTGATAACAAGAAATGTCATGTGTATTGTGGATTTTCCACAATATTGGAAAACAGATTCAAAGGACGTGTCATTCTTTTCATAAAATAAAAATGTTAGACTTGGCCGGCATGGTGGCATAGTGGTTAGCACTGTCGCCTTACGCTTCTAGGATCTGGGTTCGATTCCCATCTTGGGTCTGTGTGCATGGAGTTTTCATGTTCTCTCTGTGCTTGGTGGGTTTTCTCCAGGTATCCAGTTTCCTCCCACAGTTCAAAGGCATGCAAATTAGGCTAGCTGGTGCTCCAAAATTATAGTGTGTGTGCCTTGCAATAGATTGGTACCCCATCCAGTGTGTACCCTCCTTGTGCCCAAAGTCTCCTGAAATAGGCTCCAGGCCCCCGCACACAGGATAAGCGCTTTAGACAATGAATGAATGAATTAACTGTCAAATTACGATTCTCCCTCACTCATCTTCTGTACCACTTTATCCCGTATTCAGGGTCACGGGGGGGCTGGAGCCTATAGCAGGAGACTTTGGGCACGAGCTAGGGTACACCCTGGACAAGATGCCAATCCATCGCAGGGCACACACACACTACGGGCAATTTGGAAACACCAATTAGCCTAATCTGCATGTCTTTGGACTGTGGGAGGAAACCGAAGAACTCGGAGGAAACCCACCAATAAGCATGGGGGAGAACATGCAAACTCCATGCACACAGAGACAGGAATCAAACCGGGACCCTGGAGGTGCAAGGAGACGGTGCTTACCATTACACCACCATGCCGCCTCTGTGAATTTCTGTTACAGAAAAAGTTAGGGTGATAAGTGTAACCTTGCTTCATTTCATGCCCAACTCAGCTGTTGTTGATTATTTTCCTATAACAGCACACTCTCTTTGCCTTTGTTGTTGTTGTTCTATAAATGTTACATGGAGTAGCTCAGTGGTTAAGGCATTGGACTATGGTTCAAAAGGTCCCAGGTTCAAGTCCCACTACCACCAAGTTGTCCCTGTTGGGCCCTTGAGCAAGGCCCTTAACCCCAACTGCTCAGATGTATAATGAGATAAAAATGTAAGTCGCTCTGAATAAGGACGTCTGCCTAGATGTAGATATACATTTTAGCTCGCTGATCAATAGGCAGGCAGTGAATAAATATGACAACAGGGCTGCAGGAACAGGAGGGTGAAGTACCAAAGCCGTGTTATTCAGGGCAGCTGGCGTGAGATCTCAGTGTGAGAGTGCGAAACTTCTAAGCGATGACAGACTTATTGTACAATTTGGCTGTCTTTGATCAGCATTATCAAGTGAGCTGTACCTTTCTATTCACCCGTCTACTGCATGTCAATGTCTCTTAGCCTTGCTCTTTCTTTATCCCTTACAAAATATATCTCTAACACTCACACATGCACACATTAATCTTTCTGAGGTTATTGCTCAACTGGATGCACAGCACAGATTAAGATCAATAACATACTCTACTGTATAAAAACACAGATTCCCCCATGTGATTCCATTTAAACAAGGAAAGACGCAACACACCCTGACAACACATCGCCATACCTTTGTCTTGTGCTTTGCTTGGGACCCAGGTCCTGACGTAATCATCCTATGGAAAGACCAAACGAGACTCCATTAGCTTTTAAAAGAAAAATCGTACACGTGTGTAAAGATAGTCACAAATATAAACACTATGTGTGGGTGTCTGTGGATCTTTTTGTTTGTGTGTATGGAGTTAAAACTCTGTATGAAATCTTCATCAGCTTCATTCAGTTGTGACTATTGTAGACCATACATATATAAGAAGCAGTCCATGATCGGGTCTCATTTGTGTCCCTTCGGTATTCTGAAAGATTAAATTAATGCTCAGTGCTCTGTTTAGAGACTCACTAGGGGTTCAAATCTCACCTGCACAGTGCAAAGACGTACACTACAGACTGATTGGCATTTACTAATTGCGTATAGTGTATGATTGTGTATGAGCATGTGTATGCCTGAGGGTTGCTGGAGGTTGGGGTCCTCAGCAATGTAACTTCCCCTACAGCAATAACTGCCAGAGTCACTACAGCCAACCATTGCTTCGGGATGTCGGCTTGGATAGTCGGGTGAAAGGATGGATGAGTGGAATTAATGTTCTGTTAGATTCAATACTATAAATTTATCAGAGGACTATAAAGTTATAAGACTTACATCGGCTAATTTGCCCCTTAACCATAATCGCACTCGTAAGACCCTTTCTCAGAATTTCGACAAGGGCTGAGGAGTGTCTATTTTTTGTACAATATACATGAGCTACTTCCACCATTTGTTCACATCTATGAATGTTTGTAGATCTGCGGTCTGTTCGTATGCAAAAATTTGTAACTCAAATGTTCATAAGGCGGGAACTTGCTGTATACACCTTTTTGTTAGGAAAAATTATTACCCTAGATGGGTGATGAACCATATATGATAACTTCACTGACAAAGAGTTGCAACATATAATTTACAATAATAATAATAATAATAATAATAATACATCAAAAAAGTAAAAACATTCTTCAACTAGAATTTTTACTACTCACAATAAGTTAGTGATATTGCGAGAGACTAAGTGGATGTCATACATAGAGTGTTTGCTTCACATCAGACATTTTTGGGATAGGGAGGAAATTGTATATTGTGATAGACACACCTCATTTTGTGTTTTCCATGTAATGGTCTCACTGTGTACAGGTGTACCTTATATTGGCGCCAATACCAAAAGTCAACCCTTTTCAATGTGGCATCAATTTCAATTTTCTGTGGGTATAAAAAGCTGGTATTGTCAAATTCATCATTCAAACAGCCATGAACACACGACGTCACTTAACAGACGAGCAGCGCCACCGGGCCATGGTGCGCATTCGGGTCGGTGGCAGGCAGTCAGATGTTGCTCGTGAACTTGGTGTGTCTCAAAGTGTCATCAACAGACTTGCATCAAGACATAGAACTACTGGCAGAGTTCATGACAGATCCAGGAGTGGAACCCCATGAGTGACAGACCAGTACCTAAGGACCCATGCACTCAGACATCGTTATGCAACTGTCACACAGCTGCAGGCCCGTTTACGAGATGTGAGGGGCTTCCAGACAAACCATTCGCAACCAACTCCACCGCTTTGGCTTGAATACCAGACGACCGTTGCAGGTTACTCCACTGACACCAAGACACCGCCATGAACGTTTGCAGTGGGCACAAGACCATGTGACCTGGACAATGCAGCAGTGGTCTACCGTCCTGTTCACTGATGAGTGTCGGGTCACCGTTGCTGGAGAAGGCGAGGTGAGCAATACGCTGAGGTCAACATGGTCCCCAGGGTTCGCTTTGGTGGTGGGGGTGCAACAGTCTGGGCAGGCATCAACAGTCAGTGCTGACAGATTTGGTTATCATAGATGGCTCTGTCACTGCACATTCTTACCTCAGAGACATCACAGAACCCATCATCAGCCCCCAATTCCACCACCACACACCCCAACTTTCTGTTTATGGATGGTAATGCTCCACGACATCGTGGCAGAATTGTCACAGCTCGACTTCATGAAGTTGGAGTGCCTCATATGGTATGGCCATCAATGTCCCCTGACCTGAACCCCATAGAGCATGTCTGGGACCAGTTGAAGCAGAGACTGGATGATCGTACTCCACCCCCACGTGACCTGGCAGAACTGCGTGTAGCACTTGTGGAAGAGTGGAACGCATTGCCTCAGAACAACATCATGAGGCTAGTGAGGAGCATGAGACGTCGCTGTCAAGCTGTCACTGCAGCAAATGGTGGAAACACCCGCTGCTGACATTGTCAATTTTTGTTATTTGGGGCTATCCATGTTATTGTCTAAATTTTTGGGTAATAAATATTAAACTAATGAAAATGGTGTTTCTTCTCATACATTATTAGTAATATCAAAGGGAACGTTTACTTATTCCATTAAAATTCTGAGCAAATATGAAAAGCACTCATGTAAATAACAATATCCCTAACTTATTGTGAGTAATGTGTATATATATATATATATATACATTTGTTAACATTTGAAAGTAAAGAAAACTCCTGCTGTTTCACAAAATCATATACTACCAGTCAAAAGTTTGGACACACCTTTTAACTCCATGAGTTAAAATAACTCATTCCTAATGAGTTTCCTAAAAATAAAAAAAAATTCCCACGCTGTAAAACATGGATGGATGGATCTGATACTTCTGCTCTGTAAATCCTTCATAACTGAAGTGCTGGTTGTTAATTGGTGATTCCTGAGGCTGGTACCTCTAAATGAACGTCTCCTCTGCAGCAGAGGTAAGTTTTGGTCTTGCTAGACAGTTTCATCATGGTGCTTAATGGGTTTTACAAATGCACTTGATAATACTGTTCTTGGATTGCAGAACAGCTGACCTTCGTGTCTTAAAATAACAACTGACTGTTATTGGTGTGACTTCATTACCTACTTCCATATGTGTTATTTCACAGTTTTGAAATGTAGAAAATAAATCATTAAACAAAAACCATTGAGTTAGAGGGTGTGCGCAAACAGGGCACTGGTACTTTATAATGTACATTAGGACAATAATGTCTGTTAAATGAATGATATTCCCCAAATGTACTGTATATATAGTGGGTCGTTGTAGTTTTTTTTTTCTTTTGATAGAAGAAATAATAAGAAATAAGTGAGTCTGTATGTAAGGTTTTGTAGACGAGTGAAAGCGAATAAAGGCAAGCAGAGAGTCAGAGTGAGAAAGAAATACATATACAAGAGAAATATACATATAAAAGAGCAGAATAGAGTACAGAATAAGCAGGCAAAAGTCAGACCGTGTCTAAATCGAGGTTCCATCTTCCCAGGATAAACTAGGCCATGGCTGACCACCGGCTTACAGCCGAGATTGACACTGAATCATGGGTAAAAATAGGACATCACTGAACTCTATAACTAGCAAATCATTTTCAGCCAAACAGCACTTCAGGCCTCAGGCCATGTGAATGCCCTTCCATCTCTCTCTCTCTCTCATACACACACACACACACACACACACACACACTTAAAAAGTTTCTGTGACCAATGAAAAATCTCTTTGAGTATGTTTCAGAAATATTGAGCCACAGCAAAACTTTTCCACATTTTGAAGTCTACAACCTTGAAGTGAACTGGATTTAAATAGGATTTTTTTTTTCTTTTTTTCTTTTTTTCCAATTTCATGTACACAATACATCTACTGTAGCATTTGAAGGTGAAAAAGTTATTGTGACACATATCTGCTGGTTGCAGTAATATTTATCACCTGGGGGAAAGACTTGGTCGCAACACCTTTGGCTGCAACTGTTTTATATTTTTTCGCAGCTATGTTGTACTGATTCGATTTCATTTACTCCCAATGAAATCGATTTTTAGTTCAAATGCTACAAAATGTGGGGAGAAAAAAAAGAAGAGCGAGTTGTGTAGTGATGTCATACTGTAGATCCTCTAACAAGATGCTGGAATAAAGTTTGACATGCCCCGGAAATTAAAATTGGTGTTCCAGAGAGTCTGTAGCTTGGATTTTCATTTTTTATTTTAAACTTATATTTCATCATGCATGAAATTTGTTGGAAATTTTATATTTGTGGAAATCTTGAAGTCTCTAAAACCACATGCACTCCACCCTGAAGGCCTGCCTTGCGTACAGTAGATAATAGTAGAAGGTCTGTGGTATGTGGTCTATTTATTGTTCATGCAATTTATTTAAGTATTTATTTTGTTAGATTTGATTAAGTGAATTGAGGGGTCAGATTTCAATTCAGAATTGATTCACACTTTTTTCTACACAATTACTTACTGTACTTACTTAATGTAGGTGAACTGACAAATGATAAATGATCTAAAATGGCCAAATCCCTTGAAAATATAACATCGTTTATGGAAAGTTTTTTTTTTTTGTATTTTTTTGTATAGCATACAAATGATTATTAAATACTTTCAGTACTTTTTAATACTTAAAAACTATACATATAGCTACTTGAGAGAAATCAGACTGTCACGCCACGCCAGGTCATGCCCCATGTCTCCAGACAGGCCATGCTCATCCAATCCACACTCCACTCCACTCTTTCCATTTTGCCGCCTCAATCTCTGCTTTCTGCACACCTGTTCTCTATCTCAGTTTATCACCTCTGCCTATTTAAACTCTTCGTCAAGCAACCATTAGCTGCCGAATTATTGCGTGCTCATAGCCCAGTTTTCTCGTGCCTCAAGCCAAGTTTTTGTCCTCGCCTTTACGTTGCCGACTTCGTCCCCTCTTTTCACGCCTCTCGTCTCACGGATCAAACTACGCTACGCTGATTGAATTCCCGGCTTTGATCTCCCTCTTCCGCTTCACGACCAAGATTTTGTCTAGCCCATAGGATTCATTGCAACACGGACTGCAGGTATGCGCTCCAGGAATTAGAGCTCTCCTCTTCAGCGATTCTGTCCGCAACTGCCTTCACGCTGCACGTTGGATGCCGCATGCACCCTGTCACTCTGATCTCCAGTGCCTCCCGCTCATCACCACCTTTATTGAATACTCAAGCTTCTCTTTATCTCTAACTAGAGCATTATGTACATTTAAACATAAGTTTTTAAGTAATAAAAACTTCCAGTTCAGTTGTTGTCTGCTATTGGGTCCTCCATTCCTGCCCGACGCGGACCACCCGTGACACAGACATGCCAACTGAATCCATCAAAGTGAAAATTGAAATGGCCAAAATGGTAATCAAATCAAAGGTCTGTCTATCTATGATTTACAGCTCTTGATACATCATTGGATGTCTGCCTCCCCTCTCATCACTTACTTGTTTATCCCGCTCTTAGCTAATACATAGAACAATTGTTTATTTCATTCAAACCTGAAGTGTGTATGATTTTTTGGGAGGGTGTAATTTAAAACCTTGGAACTCTTCAGTCCTCTTATATGTCACTTCCTAAGATTGAGTGAGAAGGTGATTCTGTCATTAAATTGTTGAGAGTTCTTTATTCGTAATAAAAAGTACAAGGTTCTCAAATCTCTTTCATGTTGCTCATATTTAGCTTGCCAAGATACTGTTAAGTTTATTAGCCATGGAGACCATTTCATGGGTTTTGCAAGGAATATAGAAGGATACGTTTTACTTTAAATGTAAATTATTTACTTTCCAGAATGTAAGTTCGTTTTGCATTTTTTTATTATCTCTGTAATATTTTACTTCTTTAAGGTAAATCTGTTATAGGTACATCAGCAAAGCCAGAAACATGAATTTTCCAACTTGCCAACTTTCAGTTTTGGTTAACTTTGTGTACATATGTTAACAATTGTAATAATAATAATAATAATAATAATAACAATAATAACTAGAGACTTACTTTTCCTGAAGAAAATGTGGTGTTTGCCGTGGCAAAACATTGGAGTCATGCTAGCAACATGCTAATCACTCTAGCGTGATGTTAGCAATGTTCTATTGATGTTGCTAGCAACATGCTAATATAGTTAGCATAATGAAACAACATGCTTTTCAGGCATGCTAGCAACATGATAATCACACTACCATCATGGTAGCAACATACTAATCATATTAGCATCATGCTAGAAACATGCTAATTATGTTAGCATCAAGCTAACAACATGCTAACAATGTTGTTAGCAAAATGCTAATATAGTTAGTATAATGCTAGCATCATGCTAATGATGTTAGCATCATGCTAGCAACACACTAATGATCATAAAATCATGCTAGCAACATTCTAATCATGCTGACAGCATGACAATGACGTTGCTAGGGGCGTGCCTCATGAGCATCTACATCCAGGCATTTGGCAGACGCCCTTATCCAGGGCGGTTGGGGTTAAGGGCCTTGCTCAAGAGCCCAACAGGGACAACTTGGTGGTCGTGGGACTTGAACCTGGGACATTCCAAACCGTAGTCCAATGCCTTAACCACTGAGCTACCCCTGACCTCGTGGTCAGCATCATGATGAACGTGGAAGATTGATTGGTTGCCTGATTTAAATTTGGGTGCCTCTTGTGCCCCAGGGGTACAACCAGGGCTACAACTTATACCCTGTTGCAGGTTATGTTCTGACATAGCTTGCAAGCCTCTTCAAATGTGTTTTTATATTTCTATGAAATTCTCGCTCTGTGCTAGAATCCGTCAAAAAAAAAATTCAATTATTAAAATTACCCTTTTTAACCCCACCTCTTTAGAAAAGTCATAGCACCCCATTCCCAAATAAGCCGCATGATTTGCCACCTCTTTCATGGGTCTACGATGAACGGTACAGGAACGGTACAGGGTAAATTTGGGCACCTTTTGTGCCCCGGGGGTAAAACATATACCCTCTTGCAGGGTATGATCTGACACAGCTTCCAAACCTCTTCTATTGTGGTGAATTTGAGATTTGGACAATCTGTCAAAGTTGGTCTCATATTTTAAGTCTATGGGACCTCTTAGAAAAGTAATAGCACCCCATTCCCGAATAAGCCACACGATGGGCCTACCTGGGTCTGCTTCAAAAAACTTTTGTACGGAAGAAGAAGAATAAACCAAAAATAAATAAATAATAAGCCTGTGAGATAATAACAGTAGTACTTTGCTTCGCAAGCACCACTAATAATAATAAGTTAAAAGAAATACAATAGGATGCCATATATTAATCTGGCAATTGCTGTTTCATCTAAAAGTTTACATTGTATAGATATAGACATTCCACTCTCTCTCCCACACACTGTCTTCAACACACAATACGAAAAACATACATTTGGCATAAAAGATGAAAGAGGACCTAGAAAAACTGCTTGCTAAGGTTTGTTCTCACCAAATCTCAACTGTTCTAAATTAATAATAACATGGCTCTGTGTTTTATTCCCACAGGCCTCTGTGAAAACTGGAAGCTGCACAATTCATTATTCATTATTATAATGATGGAACAACAATGGGAGCTTTAAATGTTGCACTGAGAGATAAATCACAGCTTTGTGTTTTTATTCTGGTTCCTGGATCGACTCTAAAGAGAGAAAATTTAGTGGAGGTCATTCCTGTCTAAATTAGCATCAGCATTAAAAGTGCTGGTCCATAATAACAGCCATTACTCCTATTGCTAAATGTGTTTTTGTACAAAATGAAGAATGGTTTCATGAAGGATCTACTTGAACATCATGAAAAAAAGTTTTAGTATTTATCTTCCATTCACAGTAGACAATCAGTTTGTCAGGTGGGCACCAGGTAGGTGTTGGCATACAGTTCCCATAATACAAACCTGGTCAAATGCCGCTGATTACATCTGCACTAGGTCCTGGTTTTCTGTTAGTTCTTGTCTCTGCTGAGTTTAGCATGCACTTTGCTCATATTCTGGACCCCAGCTATAGGTCCTATCGCTGCGTTTTTTTTTTTTTATGCCTGTATTTGCCTCCTTGGCTTCTCCAAGTCATGTCAATAACTAGACACAATGCTAGAATATGCCTGTGTCAACAGGGATGAAAAACCTCACGCCTAAAAAAAAAAAAAAACCTAACCTGGTCATTCAGTCCATCCCAGTCGTCAGCTGATTTTATTTTATTGCCACATAACTTATAAGCCTAGACCTGACCAACTGAAGCAACCCCAGATCATAACACTTCCTACAAATGCTTGTACAGTGGACACTACGGGTGCCATGTTCTTCCCTTCTTATCTTGACACGCCCATCACTCTGCAGTAGGCTCAATCTGGATTCATTATATCAAATTATTATATCTTCCAGTGCTTCCAAGTCCAATCTTTAAACACCCTTGTGCACGTGAATGATTAGTCTTATTAGCAAGTGGTTTTCTTATGGCCACACAGCTGTTTAGTCCCAGTCCTGTGAGTTCCCTTCACATTATGTGCATGTACTGTAGAAATGCTCTTAATTATACTGTTAAACATACGCGTGATTTCTACTATTGAATTTTACAATGCTGCTTGGGCAAGCTTCCAAGTAGTGCCTGATTGTAGTCATTCGTTCCAACCACATATCCTCCATAAGGTGTTATGGGGCTGTTTCAGTTGGTCAGCTCTAGACTCTGCAGTGTTATGTGGCAATAAAATGAAGGCAGTTGAATGTACGACCTGAATATATTAAATGACCAGGTTATCACATCTATGAAGTTTTCCATCGCTGATGGCACAGGCATATTCCAGGACTCCATGACTTGGAGAAGCCAAAGAGGCAAATGCAGGTATTTATGTAGAATAAATAGATAAATAAATAAATAAATAAAAGATAGGATCTGTAGCTAAGGTCCAGAATATGGGCAAAGTACAATCTAAACACAGCAGACTCAAGAACCTACTGAAAACCAGGACCTTAAATGGACCAAACTATTAAAATCTAGCACAATCTATTCAGGTGTTATTAATGAACCCAATTCCAGTCATTACAAGAAACTTGTAAGCCTTTTTTTGTCCTTGATGCAGGCCCTTTAATATTAATAAAATTCACCTAATCACATGTTAGAGATCATTTAAATACAGTGGAACCTTGGCTTGCGAGCATAATTCGTTCTAGAAGCGGGCTCATATCCCAAAACACTTAAACCAAGACATGCTCGTTTTTCAAGTCAAAACTTATTAAAAATCTTTGCTCACCTTGTGGAACGATCTCAAACCGCATTACTCGCAATTGAAAGTTCCACTGTATTTAGTTTGATCAGGTTGCTTAAAATGCAGTTAGTTGAGGCAATGGGACATGGAAAGAATGTCGGAGTGTGAAAAATGCTGAGGTTGAACTTTAAAAAAAATGAAGGAGTGAATGAAAAAAGGTGAAACAGATAGCAAATCACAATGCAAAATGGTGTTTTATTAGTTAAATTACTTATAAATGACTTACCTCGACCTCCTTTGAATATTAGCAGAGAGAGAGAGAGAGAGAGAGAGAGAGAAGCTCTTGTTATTGGTTGCTGGCAAAACAGCAAAAAACATTCTTATATATTTATTTCATTTTTATAGCCTTGTTTTTTTTCTTTAATATCCAGTCCATAGTTGATCAAATATAACTTACAAAGGTTATTTTTCAGTTCAACTGCACTAATTGCAAATTACACAGAATAAAATGTTTTTTTTCTTCTAATTGTACATGCTTTTTACAAGTCCTCACTATTTGGTACACCCTATTTTTGCTTTAATGACAATGCGCACTCAAGCTGACACAGACTCTACTAGTAAAACCTGACCATCTATGGAATAAAATCACTGTCAAAAATAATCGTGCGTAAAAAAAAGTTTTGTGTGTAATTCTGTGTTTTGTCCGAGTTGGATTCCAAAATCTACGGCCACGACAGCTTACAGATACGATATTTAGTGTGTTTGTTAGAGTACAACTCTGAAATATACGACTCTGACCTGCTATAGTTAAAACATCTCTGTAATTTTACTTCTCTTAAACATGTACGAATCTGTGAAAAAAAGAAAACTTATCTGAGACGACGAGAGAGCGCTCGGCTGCTGATATGCCATTTTGGCACAGGTGGTTTAAAACGGTGGCCGAATCGATTCCTCTTCCCTCGGCTATTAATGCCTGTGCATGTGGTCTTGATGACGTATTTTTGACAGCGGTCTAACACACTACATTCATGTGCGTAATTTCGCAATTCGTCCGTGTAACAGACGAGACGTAAAAACGAGTTTTGTGGCTGTAAGCGGTCAGAGTCGTATATTTCAGAGTTGTGGCCGTAGATATTGGAATCCAACTCGGACAAAACACAGAATTACACACAAATCTTTTTTTTACGCACGATTATTTTTGACAGTGATTTTATTCCATAACCATCCATGTTAGATCAGATCCAATGGTGTGTTGTCTGAACACGTGCTTCAGTGGAAGGGATGGGATTCCCCGAAATCTGACCTTTTGTACCAAAAAGTTAATATGTGTCACGGTTCTGGGTGCGAGGCATAAACGCAAGAGGATCCCGGTGGTTCAGGGAAAACGATGTTTTATTGATTTATAAACATAAAAACATGGAAATGAACAAACAAAACAGATATACTTTAAATAAAACGAAACCAAAAACACGAATAACCACGAGACATACACTTTAAACTCATTGTAACAAATGCAAGACACAAACTAGAACTCAAACACAGCTTTTATAATGAACTTAATGATCAACTCGGATCAGGTGCGCGCCCACGTGACCTGACCGAGTTGAGAACTGGGAAATGAAGTAAATAAAATGAAACTTAAAAGAACTACACAAAAATGTCTTAGGGCGCTTTGGCGCCCTCTAGGGGTTATCCCTGACATAACCCCCCCTCAAAGGGCGCAACTCCGGGGCGCCACAGGAGGTCCAGGGCATCCCCCCCAGGGTCCAATGTCCGCCCCTCTCACCCAGAGGCTGGCACCTAAGTCCTGTGGGCCAGGTGTCTTCATGCCCCCGTTGAAGCAGGGCAGCGGAGATGGAGGAAGCTCGCCGTCCTCGTTGACGTAGGGCGGCGAAGGCAGTGGATGCTCGCCGTCCTCATTGACACAGGGCGGCGGAGGGAGAGGAAGCTCGACGTCCTCGGCGGCGCATGACGGCGGCGGCGGAGGAAGAGGAAGCTCGTTATCCTCATTGGTGTGTGATGGCGGCGGTGGAGGAAGAAGAGGCAGCTCGCTGACCTCAGCGGTGCATTCAGGCGGCGGCGGAGGAAGAAGAGGCAGCTCGCTGACCTCAGCGGCGCATGAAGGCGGCGGCGGAGGAAGAGGAAGCTCGCTATCCTAATCGGCGTGTGACGGTGGCGGCGGAGGAGGAAGAGGCAGCTCGCTGACCTCAGCGGCGCATGAAGGCGGCGGCGGCGGAAGAGGAAGCCCGCTGTCCTCGGGGGTGCATGAAGGCGACGGCAGAGGAAGAGGATGGAGCTCGTGATCCTCAGCGGCGCATGAAGGCGGCGGCGGAGGAAGAGGAAGCTCGCTGTCCTCGGCGGTGCATGAAGGCGACGGCAGAGGAAGAGGATGGAGCTCGTGATCCTCAGCGGCGCATGAAGGCGGCGGCGGAGGAAGAGGAGGAAGCTCGCTATCCTCGGCGGCGCATGAAGGCCGCCTTCATGCGCCGCCGAGGATAGCGAGCTTCCTCTTCTTCCTCCGCCGTCATGCGCCGCTGAGGATCACGAGCTCCATCCTCTTCCTCCGCCGCCGCCTTCATGCGCCGCTGAGGATCACGAGCTCCATCCTCTTCCTCTGCCGTCGCCTTCATGCGCCGCCGAGGACAGCGAGCTTCCTCTTCCTCCGCCGCCGCCTTCATGCACCGCCGAGGACAGCGAGCTTCCTCTTCTTCCTCCGCCGTCATGCGCCGCTGAGGATCACGAGCTCCATCCTCTTCCTCTGCCGTCGCCTTCATGCACCGCCGAGGACAGCGAGCTTTCATGCACCGCCGAGGAGCTCCATCCTTCCTCTGCCGCGGGCTCATCCTTCGCTTTCATGCACCGCCGAGGACAGCGGGCTTCCTCTTCCGCCGCCGCCGTCACACGCCGATGAGGATAGCGAGCTTCCTCTTCCTCCGCCGCCGCCTTCATGCGCCGCTGAGGTCAGCGAGCTGCCTCTTCTTCCTCCGCCGCCGCCTGCATGCGCCGCTGAGGTCAGCGAGCTGCCTCTTCTTCCTCCGCCGCCGCCGTCACACGCCAATGAGGATAACGAGCTTCCTCCATCTCCGCTGCCCTGCTTCAACGGGGGCATAAAGCCACCTGGCCCACAGGACTTAGGTGCCAGCCTCTGGGTGAGAGGGGCGGACATTGGACCCTGGGGGGGATGCCCTGGACCTCCTGTGGCGCCCCGGAGTTGCGCCCTTTGAGGGGGGGTTATGTCAGGGATAACCCCTAGAGGGCGCCAAAGCGCCCTAAGACATTTTTGTGTAGTTCTTTTAAGTTTCATTTTATTTACTTCATTTCCCAGTTCTCAACTCGGTCAGGTCACGTGGGCGCGCACCTGATCCGAGTTGATCATTAAGTTCATTATAAAAGGTGTGTTTGAGTTCTAGTTTGTGTCTTGCATTTGTTACAATGAGTTTAAAGTGTATGTCTCGTGGTTATTCGTGTTTTTGGTTTCGTTTTATTTAAAGTATATCTGTTTTGTTTGTTCATTTCTATGTTTTTATGTTTATAAATCAATAAAACATCGTTTTCCCTGAACCACCGGGATCCTCTTGCGTTTATGCCTCGCACCCGGAAACGTGACAATATGCTCAATATCTCAATCAAGTACAATTTGCTTCCATTTAAACAGGAATCTAGAAAAACAGCAACAGTTTGAATGCCGACCAGTATTGAATTCTTTCATTTTAGAAGTATCAAAAGTTGTATTCTTTCTGTTTATTCCCAGTTTCTAATAAAACTTTTAAAAATCCCAGATTTTTAATGTTAAGGCAGATTTTTGGATCCCCTCTGTATAAATGCTGCTTAGTGTGAATACAGTCTTACAGATGATATAGAAGAACAGTATAATTCTACTGTTCTCCAGCTGGCTGTAACACACACACACACACAAATAAGTAATAAGTATTGTCACTGAATAATTCTACATCAAAAGTTAAAACTGCAAGAGCTGAAAGAGGAACATTTAAAGCTGTGTTCACATTTGATCAGAATATTCCTAACCTCAAATAAATCATATCAGTTATTAATACAAACCCACCGGTTCATCAAAACGCTCCGCATGCACCCATCAATCTTTATTGTTTCGCCATAGGTTCCTTCCATTATAACTTGAACCAATTCTGCAAATATCAAGTAAATCACTACTTTCGTTTCACTGCTGCTGTCCTTTATTGTTGTTTTGACAATGATATGCACGTTCACGCACAGTGGGGGAAAAAAAGCCATATGAATTCCAATTTGACCATTCTCATTCGTATCGCATGGCAGCTGGCTCAGGTCTGATTTGGAAAAGATCAGTGTCCATGCAGTCCTATATAACATCTGCTTAACCTCAAAAAATCAGCTTTGTATCATTTCAACCAGAACCACAGAATAAATGCAGAGAGAACTACACACACACACACACACACACACACACACACACACACACACACACACTGTTTCCTGGCATTAGTCACTATTGACTTAATGTTTACAGAGCAAATTAATGTTACTCATCAGCAGAGAATGTGGTGATGTTTAACGCTGGCACGGTGATCACATACACACTGTGCTGCTTGCCTTGTTCAGGCTTGTTCGATTTCCTATGAAGAGCTTTTAACAAATTTACCTTCGTGCTCTTCGATTTCCTACAAAAATGTGACACATTTGATAAGAGCCCCATTATCACCAGTGACATTACGAACCATTAAACTGTGATTATCCACACTCTCCATCTCTCTCTCTCTCTCTCTCTCTCTCTCTCACACACACACACACATGCACACACCACCTCCTTTCAGCTTCTGTTCTCGTCTCAGTACACCATCACAGTGAACAATGACTGGATTTTATGCTTACTCCTTTTTCCAGCGAGATAAAAAAAAAAAAAACATCTCTCTCTCTCCCGCTCTCTCTGAAAAAATGTCTGTCCTGCTTCCAACAGCCATTAGCACTTACATGTGTAGAACAAACACACTCATCTTTATGCGGAGGGAAAGAATGCAGATCGTTACTAATGTCTGGCTGAGTAGCAATATAATTACAGTAAGCACATCACTGTGATGTTTTTGGACTGTTGCATTCACTCTTTGAAAGCACGTCACACAAGGTGTTGCATCTTAAAGTTAAAAAGAATAAAGCACCATTTAGCACCTGATCTCCCTCTGAAAGCGTATATACTGTAATCTTAAAAATGTCCTTTGCCCATCTGAGCACTCATATACAGCACGATACTGTCCTACTAAACATCTTTCATAAATACGACACATTGGTTGGACTTTACAGTGTACATTTGCAGTAGAGTAATGATTCATGATCTCAATATCCAGCATCACCCTGAAGATTATAAATCTCCCCTGCATACTATATCTTTTTTTATAAGTCACTGTTACTCTGGCTTACTCATCACACACAAATCTATTTCTATATCCTGATTGCTATTAAGCTGGTTTGTGATGTCTATGTTATCTACTATCTACTGATAAAAGGCTTTGTTATGTCTATTTGTTAATAGTGCTTTATAAACAAAAGACAACTCAATTGAATGCATATGGGAGGGTGAGATTAGGCATTGATAATCATTGAGCTGCTTAATCACATTGTATTGCAGCATAGATTAGATAAGATTAGATTGGATTAAATGTGGCTTAGTGGTTAGCACTGTCGCCTTGCACCACCAAGCCCCCTGCGACCCTGTAAAAAGGATAAAGTGGTATAGGTGATGAGTGAGTGAGATTAGATTAGATTAGACTAGATTATATTAGATTGGATTAGGCACTGTGGCTTAGTGGTTAACACTGTCGCCTTGAACCACCATGCTCCAGGTCCCCCGTGACCCTGTATACAGGATAAAGTGGTAAATGCGATGAGCGAGATTAGATTAGATTAGATTCGATTAGATTAGATTTGCTGCAGTATGATGGTTTAGTGGTAAGCACTGTGGCCTTGCACCACCAGGCTCCAGGTCCCTCGTAACCCTGTATACAGGATAAAGTGGTAAAGGCGATGAGCAAGATTAGATTAGATTAGATTAGATTAGATTTGCTGCAGTATGGTGGTATAGTGGTAAGCACTGTGGCCTTGCACCACCAGGCTCCAGGCCCCTCGTAACCCTTTATACAGGATAAAGTGGTATAGGCAATAAGTGAGTGAGTGAGTGAGTGAGTGAGTGAGTGAGATTAGTTTAGACTAGATTAGATTAGATTAGGCACTGTGGCTTAGTTTTTAGCACTGTCGCCTTGCACCACCATGCTCCAGGTCCCTCATGACCCTGTATACAGGATAAAGTGGTATAGGCGATAAGTGAGTGAGTGAGTGAGTGAGATTAGATTAGAGTAGATTAGATGTGGCATGGTTATTTAGTGGTTTGCACTGCCACATTGCTCCACCACATGGCCCCAGCGACCCTAGATACAAGATAAAGCAGTATAGGCGGTGAATGAGTAAGTGAGATTAGATTAGATTAGATTTGCTGTGGTATGGTGGTTTAGTGGTAAGCACTGTGGCCTTGCACCACCAGGCTCCAGGCCCCTCGTAACCCTGTATACAGGATAAAGTGGTAAAGGCAATGAGCAAGATTAGATTAGATTAGATTAGATTAGATTAGATTAGATTTTATTAGATTAGATTAGATTAGATTAGATTTGCTGCAGTATGGTGGTTTAGTGGTAAGCACTGTGGCCTTGCACCACCAGGCTTCAGGCCCCTCGTAATCCTGTATACAGGATAAAGTGGTATAGGCAATAAGTGAGTGAGTGAGTGAGTGAGATTAGATTAGAGTAGATTAGATGTGGCATGGTGATTTAGTGGTTAGCACTGCCACATTGCACCACCACATGGCCCCAGCGACCCTGGATACAAGATAAAGCGGTATAGGCGGTGAATGAGTAAGTGAGATTAGATTAGATTAGATTTGCTGCGGTATGGTGGTTCAGTGGTAAGCACTGTGGCCTTGCACCACCAGGCTACCAAGTACATGTACAAAGCCAATAAAATGTATCTTACAATAAATAACACATGAGGTAAAATAAGGTTATAGAGGTTGAATAGGTATTATTAATAGGGTATATATGGAAATATATCGTATATTAGGCCAATTCCTCCCAGACTGGTAGCTAGAGTTTAACAAGAACACTGTAAAATATCTTAGCATCTAAGCAAGTGAAATATTCTTCAACATTAGCCAAACCTATAATTGTTAGTCTTTCAGCTGCTCCCGTTAAGCGGTCGCCACAGCGGACCATCCGATCCGAAAACAACTTGCCACAGGTTTGTTTGTTTTTTAATGCCGGATGCCCTTCGTGATGCAACCCTTCCATTTTATCCAGGTTTGGGGCCGGCACTGCATCCAATGGCTGATGGTTGAGCAATTGGTGAGAATTGGACCAAAATTAGCCAAACCTATCAAACATTTTCTTAAAATAAGTTTACAATCAACCAAATATATGATTATTGAGCTTATTTCATGTCAAACTTTGCTAAAAGTTTAAGCAAAAACATGTCTTGTTTTATTGGCAGATATTTTTGCTAGTTTTTAATATATATTTTTTTTTAAGCAGAATTATCTGTCAATAGAACAAGACATATTTTTTGTTTGCAGTTTAAGTAGCATTTAACTTTGAATAAGCTTAATGAGCTGTATATGATTTGTTGTAAACTTGTTTTAGGAAATTATAGATAGTTTCCCTAGATTCGAGAATATTTCAGTTGCCAATATGGCATTTCTGACAGCGAAAACTAGTGTTGATGTTCACTCCTCCATTCATCTTCAGCAACTTCTTTATCCTAGTTAGGGTCCCAAGGGAAAAAGAGCCTGCCTCGGAAACACTGGATGCGAGGCAGGAATACACCTGGGATAGTAAGCAGGCACAAACACTCATTTACATACAGTATAGGGGCAACTTGGTGTAGCCAATTTTCCTACCAGCATGTTTTTGGACAATGGGAGGAAGATCAAGTAAATTAGGAGACTTTTTTTTAAATCTGGGGAATATTTCCTCAAGCTTTATCTGTAATGTTATGTTCAACATTATGTTATACTCTCGTAGTTCTGAGGATCAAGCAGAGAGACATTCGGTCAGAGGTGAGGACTCTAAATCTGTTTTTCTCAAAAAAAAGTGGAGAAAAGTTTCATTGATTCCTTGCAATAATCATCTACTCAGTTTACTGAATTGACAAAGTAATGACCGAGATTAATGCCCGAGGTTGCGCTGACAAAACTAATACCATGGGTTTTGTTAATAGGGCTTTTTTTTCATGATCAACAAGGGCAAAATTAAATGTAACAGAATGACAGAAATATCTTCAGGATTCTACAGACTTCAAAGGATGAAAGTGTGTTGTTTCTACTTTCCTTTATCACTCCCTATTTCATGTTCTAGTTCAGCTTTTAAGTGAGTATGTGAGATGAGTGAGATGAGAGTCATAGAGGATCTGGCAGGACTGCTTTGAATTCAAGTGTTTATTCAAAGGCACCGTTTTCTGCCTGGAAAACATTCTTTTGTCAGATTTTCACTTTTGTGCCCGTGGTGGCTTTCACTTTGAAACCGCATTTGCATTGGAAACGTAACACAATAAGCCTATTCATATATTCAGATTGTGTTGTGTCCGCAATACTTTTGCACACATTCCCAGGGGGCAAAGTTTTCTCTGATTATTTCGAGTGATTTATTGTTCCCAAGCAACACTAGTTAGTTCTAATACACATCCAAAAGTTATGGAATGAACTCCAGCTCGGCAGGGAAATGTCACGAGAAGTGGTGCAAATAGTTTTTATTGAGCACCGACAGGTTTTTGGTGCCATATGACGTGTTGCTACTGTATGTTCTAAGAGAAACACCTCTTCACAAGAATCTATATGTATTAACATTGTTTTAATTGGAATGTGTATACGACATAAATACAAGTACTGATGACTTTATCAGTAACATCTAGACTGTACACCTAAACATTTATGCAGTCATCCAATCTAATCAAATGGCAGCAGTGCAATGCATAAAACCATGCAGATGCAGATCAAGAGCTTCAGTTAAGGATTCAAATCAAAACATCAAAAAATGTGATCTCTGCGTCTTTAACCATGGCAGGGAGGCTGGAGCTAACCAGGTTGGTTTGAGTATTTCAGAAACTGCTGATCTTCCTGTATTCTCTCTCTCTCTCTCTCTCACACACACACACACACACACACACACACACACACACACACACACACACGCACATCTGTAACCTTTATACAGAATGGTGTAAGAAACAAAAACATCAGATGAGTGACGTATCATGGGTAGAAATGCCTTGTTTGAAGCAACTGGTCAGAGGAGAAAGGCCAGACTTGTCTGAGCTGACAGTGAGTCAAATAAACATTCTTTACAAGCATGGTGAGCAGAAAAGCATCTCGGAATGCAGAACACATCAAATCTTAAGATGGATGGGATACAAGAGCAAAAGACCACATCAGATTCCATTCAAGAACAGGAATTTAAAGGGGTTAAAAAAAATTTTTTTTTAAGTTTGTAAGCTTAGGACAATAATGTTTTTTTTGTTTAGTTTTTTTTAATCTGTCTTAAAGTACATACATTACTATAGATCTTGGTCATTATGGGTTTGCCAATTTAGAGCCCAAACGCCCCACTTTGCTGCCGTTGGGCCCTTGAGCAAGGCCCTTACCCTGTCTGCTCCAGGGCTGATCCTGCGCTCTGACCCCAGCCTACTAACAAGAAGCTGGAATATGTGAAGAATAAAGAATTTCACTGTTCAGTAATGTATATGTGATAGACAACGGCTGATCTGAACTGAACAATGAAAGTAACTGGGGCCATCTCAACCAAAACGTTAAACAGAGTTGGCATCTTTCAAAGTTATAGTGTATTTTTTACAACATACTATTATAAGACTTTTCTTTTACAAGAAGTAGCCATACAGGTAACGCGAATGTACCTGTACTCTGACCACAAGTAGCTGTACATTGTATTCGCATTCTGGGTGACAAACTCCATGCTCAGTGTGCAGAGCATAGATCTATGGTCGTGTACTTACTGTATATGCACATCATGTCTAATTTAAGAAAAAAAACTGACTATACCATTGAGGCTACAACTGATCAATCGAGGATCACCGCTTGTTTTTTTCTCCTCGATCTTCAATAGAGAGCCGGTGTTCCTAATAAAGTGGCCGGTCACTATACCAAAATTTAATAAGCATTTAATAAGCATTACAGTCTGTGTAAACTTCACATCTGATATTTTAATTTTTTTATTTTTTTTATTTTTTATTTCTACTTTTATTGTCAGGACAAAACAAATGCTAGTAAACGCCACCTTAAGCTCAGCGTTTAAATTTCCCAGTCGCCTAGCAACAGTGTCCTCGTAACCACTTATAAGGTGAACATATGGTGTTTATTTGTATTCCGACTTTCAGTATGAATGTATCATATCTAAGCCTTATGGGTTATCAGACTAGGAACGGTGTGATGATGCGCTTGCATCCGTCTGGTCTGTTTATGTCCATATTTCATCACCTTGCTTGTCTTTTTCTGTCTCTGAACCCATGGTGTTCCTGGTTTTCTTAATCATGGGATGTTAAAAGGATCTACTTGTAATGCTTTCTGACTAGATCTGAAGGATCGCCTTCGGGGAAAGCACTGAGCCTGGTGAAAAGGTGAACTCGGGCTTTCTCGCAGTAGCCATGTCGTTTCCAGTTACCGATTAAGACGGTCAGTGTGGTTATAAGAGACCAACAAGACATTAAGAGTCTGATGAAGGCTTGGCGATGTTTGTAAAATGCAGTTATAAACTTCGTCCTGAGCTCGAGAACATCAGAGAATATTACTGAGTAAAATAGCACCATGAAGCAACGAACGCTGATACCAGAGAGAGAGAGCAGGCGAGCAAATTTGTATCCTGATTTTAAAACCCCTCTTGTGGAGAGAAATGAAAATTTAAAAGATATCCTATAAGCCAGTTGAACTATTTGATTAATATTATCTCAAATATGAATGCTCTTTTCTTAAACAAGCATATTAATAGACTAACTCTGAATAAAGAACTAGCGCACTAATAAGCACTAAATTATTATCATTATATTATTTTTAGTAAAAAAGTATGAATAGTTTTTTTTTTTTTTTCATCATGTCCGATTTTTTTTTTTCTTTCTATGGGACAACCAACCAAAAGAACAAAAAATGTTAGGATATTTTCCTTGTAAAAAGATGCTACAAATCTTTTTGGGGAGATTAAATCTGACAGCTTGTGAATAAAAAGGCAATTTTGTTCCACTCTTTTTTTGTAAAAATGAGCTTGCATAAAGTTTCTTATCCAGTGTCTTTCTGGGGAAGATGTAAGATACATCCGTTATTGTTACAAAATTTTAAAAAAGAACCTTCTAGGCTACGTTCACAATACATTCCACGTTGCTCAATTCCGCTTTTTCTGAACAGACTCCATTTGTCTGATTCCGATTTGCTTGTCATGACAGTTTACATTCATAATTACAAGTGACTTTAATCTGACTCTAATGTGGGCGTGTCTGTCCCTTGGAAGAGCATGCATGCGCACATTGATATGCATGTGCACATATCAGATATATATATATATATGAATGATCTAGGACTACATGCAGAAGTGACTTCGATCCGATAGCAAAAGTGACTCTGTTTTTCCGATCCGATTGGAAAAACATCAGAATTGAGTGTTCAGACTGCCCTAAAAAAATCCCGATTTGTGTCACATTAGGGTAAAAAAAATAAATAAAATTATTAAGTCACTTCAGGCGGGTAATTTAAGCATAGTCAGCATTAACAAATAAAAGTGATGGGCACACACACACACACACACACATATACACATGTCACATTTTAACTTCTGTCACAACTGGTGAGAGACCGCTGGGGTCTCAATCTTTCACTCAAACATGCTTATATTGACAGAGTTCACAGTTCCATATACACAGACATCAGTTATCCGGGCATTGGCAGCTAGGATGCTTCTTCTCCTGAACAAAAAGAAATGATTTGTGAAAAATGCTAACCTGGCTCCATCTTCCATGCATGCATGCTTCTATGATTACTAATGGCTCTTGCGTTCTGATATTCTGATAGCTTGTATTCGTCTCCTACCGGTTAGCAGGTTTTTTTTTGTGTTGTTGTTGTTGTTGTTGTTTTTGTTCAGTTTTTTTTTTCTTTCTGCAAAGCGATCTCTTTAAGCCCTTTATGCAACTCTGCAGCTTCAGCTAACTCGACAGTTTCTTTCAACAAAGTGCCGCACTATGCCCTTTACATGGCTCTATATTTTGCTTGTGCTCTTTCACTGTGTCCTGTGCAGTCAGCTAAAATACCTAAAATATCTTACATCTCCACACATATTCATATCTGTGCGAGGAAAAAAAAAAAGAAAGACTCACTTCCACTGGGAACCGATCTTACGACTAACCCAGATGTAAACCCTATTGCTCTGCTGAGAAATAGTCTAGTCAAATCATTCCAGTCTGAGCTACTCAAACCAGCTACTAATTTCCTGATTACTGATTAAATTGACCTGAACATATATCAGATTTCATGGTGCCTTGACCTCTGTCAGCTGTCCATCTACATATGGGCCTCGGCTATGCCATTTTTTTCTGCATTAATATGTTATAATAAATACTGGATATACGGGTCAGGACTATGCAATATAGAGGAGTGAGATATCTTTTCCTTCAGAGCAACCTAGGCAATATCATGAACTGAATTAGATTTCATTGGAACCTACTATACAAACATGACTAAGTGAAGAAAATTTTTGTGATGTCATTCCCATATTCGCAAAAAAAATTGCCACCATAACTTCGTTAACGGTTCTACAGAACATATCCAAAGACCAAAATGCCCAGTTTGATGGGGCGCTGTCTAAACGCATGCCATTATCAAAACCGCTGTTTTATCTCCAAGATCTAGAAGAAGTTGGAGCACAGCAGTTATGCTCATGAATGCAGAGGTATACCATTTATAAAATGTATCAGTCAGGATTTAGACCTCATCAAAGGGCACAGACAGAGCTGGTTAAAGTGGAGAACCTTAAAATGGCAAAATTGTAAATTGATGCCATTTTCATTGCTCGTGTTGGAATCTAGCTGTTTGTAACCATTTAGAGACATGCCTGTTTGTCAGACCACAAGTGAGTGAGCTTCATTTCCTGAGTGGCTCTACACACTGCAGTGGCTATGTTGTGGGTTGGAAGTGAAGTGAGGCCATTTCCTGTCCTCTCTCTTTCATTCTCTATACCATCCTGTTCAGGATTGCAGGAGACCTGGAGCCTATTGCCGGGTATGTGACAGGGAACCCAACATAGTGATGGGTCATTCATGGATGATTCGTTCTTTTTGAACCAGTCTTTAACGTGACTCAGAAGAACGAGTAGCCTCTGAGAGTGATTTGTTTTAGTTTCTATTGCATGCGCGCATGTGGAAAGTGGAAAGCATCGCAAAACCTCCCTAGGTTATGTACAGGAAACAGAAATGAGTCATTACCTTTGAGTCTTCTAGACCAAATCATTTGTTCTTTTGTCACGTGACTCCCATAGACGCTATGCAGTGCAACAGATTCAAAAGAATCTAGGACTCAGACTAGAAGATATGAGAGGTGAGCTGCTCATTCTGTTTATCATAATATGTCCTACTGCATTGTAATATTTTCATTACTGGAACTATAGCCAAAATTTGTGTATGTAGACATGTTGTATCTGTTTATAGAAAATGTCAAATTTTATTTTATTTCTGTTCAAAAGAGCGAAATGAACTAAATGACTAAAAAAAAAAAAAAAAGATCAGTTTATATTGATGAACGAGATTCAAAGAACCAAGTCATGATTCAATGATTCAAACTTCCCATCACTAAACACAAGTACTCACTCACCCAATGGGCAATTTGGGAACATCACTTAGCCCAATGAGCATGTCTTTGTCCTGTGTGAGGAGACTGGAGTACCCGGAGGAAACCCACCAACCTTTTGGAGTTGAGAATCCACATCTCTAACCAGGACGCCACTGTGTCGCCTCATTTCCTGTCCCTTCTGCTTGTTCTGTCCTAAACAATGTTTTACTCTCAGGATTTAAAGCATGTATCAGCTCTATACTACAATCATATTGCTGATATATGAAGTGTTGGTGTGGACAAATCAGTAAGCGTGCACACAGCAGAAGCCATCAGTTGTATATTTTTGTGTTTGTTACGTGAATCAAATAGCTTCTGATGCAGCAACGGTGTTTCATTTCTCCTCTCAAAAACTCGCTATTCGTTTTTCTTACCCGAAAACAAAATGTTCCATTTGCTGTCAATTTTTTTTTTGGAACGTGACACATTCAAATTGGTTCAGATGTGCCGATGCTAGAACTGTAGCTTGCTGATCTTATACTTACATGCAGCATTTCTTTCTTCCTATCTGTTATGTTCGGTCCAGATTTAAAACCATGCTATACTCAGGGGAAATTACCAGGGTTCTATGTAGCCAAAAGACATGAAGAGAATGCCATGAAGGTGGAGGACTGTCCTATACATTTTATTAGTTTCTCTTTTGGTCTTTACTTGTTCCGCTTAAGAAGAGCCTCAGCTAACTGACTGTTCCTGGTTTGAATCCCAAACATAGTTTAATCGAAAGCTAGTGCACTATGTAGGGTGTCGAATCCCTTGTTCCAGACACTAAGCACTTCCCTTGTTCATGGTTTAGGGAGGGATTTGGGATTCAGAATAAATAAGGAAATGTAACTTATGAAACCCACAAGAAATTGGAATTGAAATGTTTGTTTACTCCGTCCATTACTGAAACCGCAGGAGAAACGCATCAAGGTTCGAAGAAATCACACCAGAAACTGAATATCTAGTGACCCTAAAGGATTCATTTTAACCTCAGTATGTATTAATGCACTTCTTTAGCTCACTATTCATTTATTCAGTCTTTTTCCAGTATACAGGAAAATGAGCAGGATAGGGAGAAATAAGAAACGGGTCCTGATGATGTTTATGAGTTCTAGGTGTCTGCATTCTAGCAACTCGTTTCTCTGCCCAATAAGTGAGAAAGCTAGATCGACTATGGAAGAGCAAATAGTTGTGAACATGATAGGAAAAGCATCATGAGAGATTTTCTCAACAAAAAAAAACAACAAAAAAAAGAAAACCTTTCATTAATCACAACAAAAACAGATTAAAAGGTTTTCAAAATGAGATGAATAAATTTGGAAGGATTAGTAGCATCTTGAAAATGAAGGAAAACAAACACACCAAAACAGCTGTCATAGTGATGCACCACTGCCCAACTCAATCTACTCTCTCTCTCTCTCTCTCTCTCTCTCTGAATGGTTACGCTGAATGATAATATGTGTGTGCGTGTGAGAGAGCGAGAGAAAAGGATGATCATTCATTCTTTTCTCACACTATCTGATCTAATCCAAAAGGATAAGATCTTTTTGTCCAATATTAAAAACGCAATCAAAACATGATTTTATGATCACATTCAAGACAAAATCCTCTGTAGACCCTGGTAATAGGAGGGCCGTTCAAATCAAACCGAGACTTCAATCGAGAGCTTGTTTTATTCAAAGAATAGTGGTGGACACAGAAAATTGGTATCATGAACAGAGTTCAAGAAAAATAGTTTTTATAAAAAGGTATTAAAACTCCAACCGAATGGGCCCCACGCGACCGCCGAAAACACAGCCTAATGTATGCAAAAAAAATGGGGCACCACGTGAGGCGGGGCTAAGCCCTGCAACCACATCCGATTGGACCAATCATCCGTGGGCCGGACTGACACAAAGGGTCAAAACTCAGTGTCCGAGCGCATCTACACGAAACGTCTGTTCATCGTCATGGTCATCTGAGGGAAGCAAGCTCGCTGCTCGTGCTTCGGCGCTTGCGCCTGCTCCGCCGCCCTTGCGGACGCACACCTTCGTCGGCGGAAGAATAACCTCAACAACCTCTTCCAAACAGCTCGAGCTTCCACCTTCAAGAGCATCCGGTCTTCAAGAACTCTCAACGAGACTTTGTGCCAGAACTCCAAATTCTTGCAACGAAGAATCCCTCAGAAGAAGTTCCAGAGCGCCGAAATCGGTACCCAGGCAACCAGCAACTCTCCGAAGGGCTGACGTGATTTCAACAACATCACACCAACCAATCAGCAACGCCATGATTCCCTTCGCTGGCGGCGAACCACAGGATGAGAAAAACGTAACGCAAGTAAACAAACAAAGCTGCATACCTTGCTGAATATTGGTGCTCGTCTCATAACTAAAACCATAAGATTAAACCCAAGACTCTGCTCTTGATAAATACCAGACTTTGTATTAATTCTCGTTGGTCGCGGGATAAACACCGTTGGTAAGATACACTCAATTGTGCTATATGGTGGATGGATAGTATATAACGTGTATGATATGAATTTTAATTCAGTTAATCAAATTAACCCGATTGGATATACCTCTGACACAGAACTAAATGCGGTAAATGCAGCGGTCATTCTTGGTCAATCTTATGTAAACCCTACATATTAATGGTGGACAATGCATCAGGTATAATGTCCACATTAATGAAAATGTCTACATTATGTAAAAACCCCAACAGAATGAAAGTGTAAATTTGAAGGAGGTTTACAGAAGACGTCGAGCACAGTACTGTGGTGGGACTCTTAGCATTTGTGCTGTACAAATTGTACAGAATGGTGCTGTACAAACTTTTTAAAGAAGGCCTTACGCGCGTGGCTCGGAAAAATATCAATTCTAAATGCCTTTGTACTTTGACAATGTTGTGATAAATATATTTAGTGGTCAGAACTGTGCAATATATATTGACATATCCTATGCTTTTTCAGGACTACTTACACTAGGTAATATGACGAATTGAATCGTATTCCATTTTAGCCATTTATACAAACATGGCAGAGCAAAAACTTTTAAAAAATGCAAAAATATGTACAGTATGATCATTTTTATGCCTGTTTTCAGATGCTTTGATTAACAAAAATAACATTAATACAAACATCTGGAATTCTACCTTATGTAAACCCTACATATTAATGGTGGAAAATGTATCAGGTATTTTGTGACATACGATTGATCACCATCTCACTCATATTTATATTTCATCTTCATTAACCATGGCATGGCATAGATGAAAGAGATCATAATAAGCAAAACATTACAGTTATGCTGCCTTCACCCTGAGGCAGGGTTCACCCTGAACAGGGTGTCAATCCATCGCAGGGCACACACACTCATTCACACAATATGGACAATTAGCCTAATCTGCAGGTCTTTGGACTGTGGGAAGAAACTAGAGTACCCAGAGGAAACCCAGCAAGCATGGAGAGGAAGTGCAAGCTCCATGCACACAGAGACGGGAATCGAACCTGGACCTTGGAGGTGCAAGGCACAGCATCTTTAATTAATCTCAAATCAGGATATTTATAAAAATCTACAGTAGGTACATACAAAATCGCAATACAAATTGAATTGTGATGAAGTGATGAAGTGCGAACTGGGGAAAGAAATGGACAGATACACAAATGGGTGCTTTATTTACTCTATCAGAGCATGTAAAGCTCAAAAAAAGTTCCCTTAGCAGTATTTTTTTTTTATTTTAAATGCTCCTTGCTTAGGAAATGATGCTCACTGATAATACACTATTACTAATACACTATTAACATGCATGCTCTATTACACGTACTGTTTAAACACCATCCAAGTAATACAGCCTACTAAACCACCATGCCACCTGAACTACACCTTTCATAATGACAAAGTATATCTTGTGGAATGGCAGCATCGAATAAGGTGGCAAGGAACAAGGTGGCTGTGAAATTAGGAGGCGTAGAATGAGACATTTTATCCTCTCCTTTTGGGCTTTTAGAGAACAGACACCTTGCCTGAGGCAAGGTTCTAGAGAAAGACAACCTAAAGATAATAATACGTAGGGTGTGTGTGTGTGTGTGTGTGTGTGTGTATAAGCGTTTGTATTCTTTTCCCCTTTGGGCGAAACTGAAGAACTAGGTAATAAAAGCGTGCATCCGCACAATCTGGCTCAAGTTTTCTGGTAAATGCAGCTGTATCATTTTCCTACTGAGGATTAACGAGCAGACAGATAGTCGCAATCCTCTCACAGCATCTTGTCTTCAACCCGCTGAATCCCCTAGTGAGAGGTGTCTGTTATGCAATTTTCTGCATGGAGAAAGAGAGACAATCCAACTCAGCCGTTCCTGATAGGATGTCAGGGGACGCTCGAAAATTGTGTCAGTCTCCCAACAGCATGTCCATTACTGAAGCAGCTCCATGTTTACAGAGCAAACTCACCAGAAGGCACAAGAATCTCAAGCCGAGGCCACACTTTTCCCAATTATATATTCTGTGCACTTTTTTTTTCTTTTTTGCCCAGCATAGAAATATTGTTTAGTTGCGTGTGTGTATGTGTGTGTGTGTGTGTGTGTGTGTGTGTGTGTGTGTGTGTGTGTGTGTGTGTGTGTGTGTGTGTGTGTGTGTGTGTTTGTGTGTGAGGGCATACCTGGGTCAGACGTGTCTGTGTACATAGTAATGAGGCCATTATCAGAGTGAACAGCTAATCTGGTTCCTCACAGAGAGTAAACACAATTAATCATTCATATCATCCTTCATCCCCCCCTCCCTCCCTCCCTCCTTATTCACTTTCTCCGCCGCGTCTTCCCGTTCCTCGGCACAGAGGTCAAACCATGTCTAAAAGCAACCGGCCACCATCAGCATCAGCAGACGTCAGGGGTATTGTTTGTGCTTGCATTTGTTTGTTATATATTTCAAAGATTATTCTCCTCTTATGATAAAAATGTGTGTGTGGCAAAGCAATACCAGTGTATGATTAGAATCCAAAGCTAAAACCGAACAGAATTAATTATATGTTGAGGAATAACAAAGAAAGTAAACACAAAACTCTTTGAATACTATACGCATATGTATAGTACTGTATCTTAACTTAATTAATGCCAAGTAATCCAATGTGATAAAATGATTTAATGCAAATAAACGCAAACTTTTATTGCTTATTTGTGACACTGTGACATTTTGACGCAGGGCTCATCCGATTGGACACATTTTAAAACTGGAGTTTTTGTTTATGTTGATACATGAGCAAAAACAGTTCTAAGAGCTTGTCGAAAACCAGAAGCTATCAGATCGAACCTGTGCTGAGACTGCATTTGAGGCTCCGTTTCCATTAGCGCATCTTTAACGTCTGGTTCTAGAATTAGCCAAGTCTCGTCTTTCATTCATCTCACTAAGAAAGGAATAATAACAGTTGCAAACAGCGATGACCCACCTGGGCACAACATAATGACAATGGGCACAGTGGCATTTAATACACACATGCATTTAAAGGGGACATACTAATACCATTATGACATAACTTTAGGAAAGGGGGGATTTTATGCTACACTTCCAAAAAGCCCCAGATGCTGGGGGAAAAAAAAGCATTATACAATGAAGTCACTCAATGTGATGTCACTGAATATAACGTTACTCAGAAAGTTATTAACAACTTTCTGCATAAGTTCAATGCATTGCATTACCCGTTTGAGAAATCAAAAATCACTCAGAAATTTTGCATCCACAATGTATTGAGATCACAAAAGCCAGGATTGGTGGCAGTCATATAAATTCAAAAGAAATAGTGCATTAAACTCCATTGGGTGCATTTTGCAAATGAACCAAAATGGTTCATTTGCAAACCCCCCTCTCTCTCTTCCCTTTCTCCCCCTCTCCCTCTCTCTTTCCCTCTCCCTGTCAAGCTACACATGTCGTTCCTCAGCTGCCATTGATCCAGACTCCCTCTGCTCTCTGGACCGGCCTGACTCATCCTAGTGCCCCACTTCTGGTTAGAGATCTCGTCACATGGATGCCCCGTGTGTCTCTTTGGGATGCGTCCGATGTCTGGGGACGGTTTCACTCTACTATGAAGACGGTTCTGGCCTCGCATGATGTTGACAGCTGTTTCTCTGGGGCTAGACTACAGTCGCTCAGGACTGGAATTTCGTACAAGTCTACCTGAGCCTCCAATAACTACCTGGACTCCATATTAACATCAATTAACAACTATTATACTGAACCGCCTGCCACCCAATACACAGTATGAATGCAGATCAATTCCTGCTTTCTGTTTCACCCAGATGAGGATGGGTTCCCTGTTGAGTCCGGTTCCTCTCAAGGTTTCTTCCTATTGCCATCTCAGGGAGTTTTTCCTTGCCACTGTCGCCCTCGGCTTGCTCATCAGGGACGATCTGACCATTTTTTTATTCATACACATTCACATTTCATACAAACTTAAATAATTCTTTTGATTGTGTAAAACTGCTTTGCAATGATGAAAATTGTTAAAAGCGCTATACAAATAAAATTCAATTGAATTGAATTGAACCAAAATAACTGACTTCCTGTTGAGTTGAGTTGAGTTGAGTTGAGTTGAGTTGAGTTGAGCCCATGACATACAATGTGAAAGTTGTTCAGCTCAATGAGCTCCAAAAGTTAACTGGGTTTTGCATGCATACGTGCAAGTTTGCATGAGCTATGCATCAAAATCTAGTGTGAGGGCCCTGTACTGCACCCGGGGCCCAGACACTCATGACTTTTTGAGCACATTAAGACACAAGAGTACAAACAATGCATACTTATGGTTACTTGATTGATTAATTATGGATGACTGAATCATTATTGTCTAAAGTATAGATTTCTTTATGCAAGGAAACAAAAATGATGTATATAGAAAAATAATCAATAATGCGATGTGAGGTGGTGTGCAGTCCGATGCGTCATGCCCCAACGTTTCAGCATATATTGTTTTCTTCCCACTTTAACCACAGAAATTTGCTAACATTTTCTTTTTATGAATTAAACCATGGCAAAATACTCTCTATTGAATTACTGTATGTATGTATGCATGTATGTATGTATGTTTGATAATATATTAATATATAATATAAATAATATTCATGTCCTGATAAAATTATTTTTATACATAATTCATTAATAAATGGCTTCTGAAACCAGCACAGATTAAATCTAAGCTTCGGATCGCACTACACTGTAGTGTTTCAACCTCCCTGAAGGTCATGATAATGAGCCGGATCAGTTGTCGAAGGGAGCCGAGATAAACCTGTAGCGAGTCCCTCGGACCGGAGTTGACTTTTCAAATAGATTTATTAAAGTATTCACAAATGTTTGTTAATAAATAACCAAAGATTTACATCATAAATGAGTAAGTAATATAATATAAGTAAATAACTCATGTAAGAATAAAGTTACGTTAAAACCAAGCACACCATTGTTTTTCTTGTGAAATTCCCAATAAGTTTGATGTGTCACATGACCCTCTTCCTATTGAAAAAACAAAAGTTGGATCCAAGATGGCCGACTTCTAAATGGCCACCATGGTCACCACCCATCTTGAAAAGTTTGCCCCCTCACATATACTAATGTACCACAAACAGGACGTTAATATCACCAACCATTCCCATTTTATTAAGGTGTATCCATATAAATGGCCCACCCTGTATTACTTGCTAATAAATAGTCTGTTTAAATCTGTAAAAAAAAAAAAAAAAAAAAACTTCTGAGCGCTACAAAGCTTTGCCTTTTGACAAAAAAATCAGTGTGTTTAATTAGGTCCGGGTAGAACATTGTCAATTCAAATTTTGTGCTTGCTGCACATTGAATACATTTCATATTCTTTCCATTGTACATTGAATGTCAGATGAAATAAGACAGATGGCCCCTGGCATACTGCACAAGGGCATGGCTTGTGCCAGTGTTGCCATCCACCCTTGAGAAAACATGCTCTGATAAGTACAGATTTTAGGTGAGAGTTGAGCAGAGTGGCTGTACAGATGAGCCCTTAAGACTTGGTCTCTGTCTCCTGGCATTCAACCTCATACAGCATCTGTAAGACTCACTGGACTCCGGTGAGTGGAAATGTTTGTTCATTCATATGCTGAAAATCCATCATACTGTACTGTACGCTGAAGCAAATTTATTTTGAAATTTTCAATCTTAAGGCAACAATTCGTTAGGGAGGGCATTCATATGCTGAGGTTCCGCTGTATATTAGTCAGAAAACAGTATACGTGTAAAACTAGGTTTGCTACTGTATCCCTACAACTCACTGTCAGTTTTCATCACAGTCATGAATATTAATATGCAAACATTCACTGGTAATTAATACCGATTAAAGTCCGGCTTGGATGAATTCAAATCAGGAGGTGTTGATTTATCTTCTGTAACATCAGCTCATTTATTTATTGTATGATCCAGTGTATTAAAAAAAAAAAAACACTGTTTTAAAGTGCATCCCTCAGACCCATAGTTAATTCAGTTTTAAATCACTCATCAGTTATATTCAGCCTATCAGTTATTGGGGCTGTGGATCAAAGACTATATTATATGATTATTATCATTATCACATTTTCATATGATTCAGACTCATATTGGCCATATAATTCAAATGATAAGTTTCCAATTCAGACACTTATTAGATCCTCGATTCAGATTTAGCAGCTTGTTGGACCTCTGAATATGAATAATCAAGCTTTTTGCATAATTAATATTGATCATTCAGATTTAGACTTCTTGGTTGTAGGATTCAGATTCAAATAAATGTTGGTGTTTTGCTTCATATTCAGATTATTGCTCACGGATTCTTATTACTGTAGATCCTTATTTTGTCTTTGAATCAGGTTTGAGATTTCGAGTTTGTGGTTGAGATATACAGCAGCGTGATTTAGAGGCAGAGATTCAGACGTTCTATGCTTCAGAAGAGCGATTCTAATATGATTGCATAAGCCTTTCACAAATACTAAAGGACTGAAGGCCAACTAGCAGATATTTTTACTTATGCAGTAAACGGATTTTGTTCACGATGTCAGTATACTTATCCGAGATATTGCATGTCAGGAGAAGTTTAGATTTCTATTTGTCTCATAAGCAGCGCTTTGCTTGTTATAAAAATTCTTATTAAGCCCAACCACTTACAATATCTCTCTCTCTGATACAGCAATAGGAAAAAAAAAGCAGCAGAAAATCAATGATGAAATTGAATGAAAAAGTTGTGATTGATCTACAAGAATTCTCTGGATCTATATCGCAATGGCTGAAATGTTATCACCTGATACAGGTGCATTACTAAATACTGCAGAGTAAATCCTCAGAGAGGTCGGAATTGAGTGCCGAAATGTCGATCTTCCAAATCGCATTCGTGTCCTAGATAAAGACGGGCTGTTGCTGCGTTTGGACTTTGCAGCCCTCATCAGCAACATCCTTCCTTTACTAAAGCAAGCATGAAATCTCCAGGGAAAAGCAACGCTTCTCAGCTTAGACACTTTTCCAATAAGACATATACAGTACACCTACAAGGCACTCATCCCTCATGGGGGAAAAAAAGAGAATTTTATAGTGAAAACCTGCACTTACTCATCGAGAGCCTCCCGGAATTAAACTCTACAAGAACAGCGTGTCGGTTTAAAGAGCAATAGATGTCGTAGGAAATAAAGCCAGGCAAATATTCATTCTCGCTGTAATAGGAAGAAAAAGTCCGAGCGGAGCTCTTTTGATACAGAATCGAAACAAGAATTTAATTTAAGGGTCAGACGCCAGATATGAAAGGAAGGTCAGATGGATTAGAAATGTCAGGTTTGCTATAACATTTGCAGTCATTTATTTCTTTATCAGAGTTTATAGAAACGCTTAAATATCACTGAGAAGCGATCACGGCTCTTGGAACAACCGCTGCATGGTTTTATCTATAATCCAACAGCTTAGAGAAGTTCTCTTGATTCAGCCACTTCAAAGTATCCATTAAAGCACTTTCACTTGCCCTGCCATATATAAATGATAACCTCAGTTTATAAAGCAAAACGCTGTCAGTGAGGGAAGTAGACGGCTGTAGATTACGAGCCGAGCAGAATCTCAGGGAGGGAAAAAAATCTTTGAATCAACTGCTTGAATCCAAGTTGAACCACTCACTCATTCACTCTTTCATCATCTATGCTGCTTTATCCTGTATACAGGGTCACGAGGGGCCTGGAGCCTATCCCAGGAGACACCCTGGACGGGGTGCCAATCCATCACAAGGAATACACACACACACTATTTGTATAGATTGTATGTATTTTGTATAGATATTGATAGTTCTTCTTTTAGAGTAACTTAAAAATGTAAAATTTATGTTGTACATTTATGTTGTTACATGTATGTAGCACCCTGGTCCTGGAGGAACGTTGTTTCGTTTCACTGTGTACTAACTGTATATGGTTGGAATGACAATAAAAGCCTACTTGACTTGACTTGACTTGACACATTTACACACTAAGGGCAATTGGGGCAATTTGGGAACGCCAAATAGTCTAATCTGCATGTCTTTGAACTGTGGGAGGAAACCGGAGAACCTGGAGCACTGAGAAAATGTTTAATGTATCAATGTATTTAAAATAAGGGAAAACTTTCCACTAGGTAAAATATGTAATTCTTTAATAAACTGAGAGGTTTCGTGGGGCGGATCTTCTTATATGAGGTAACAATAGTGGGACAATCTAATTGGACAATCAATCTTGTTTAAGCCCTGGCCAATGTAAAGCAACAGATATAATTTTGTCTTCTCTTGCAGCTAGTCATGTTAAAGAAAACCAGATGTGCAAACTCCTCTGTTAACCATGATCAGGTTACTTGGAACTGTGATGTCATTGCCTTACTTTATATTCAGATGACATTTACTGTACACGTCTGTGTCCTTTTTAGGTAATGGTTTATTCAGGATCTTTCTGACAATACGAAAACCTGCTGATTATCAAAGCTGGAACAAAGAAAATCCAACAAATGCAATCTGAAAATGTCAGAGTCCCTTCCTTGTCCCTCTCTTCTGTCTTTGCATGCATGCATGCATGCGCGAGTGTGTGTGTGTGTGTGTGTGTGTGTGTGTGTGTGTGTGTGTGTGTGTGTGTGTGTGTGTGTGTGGATGTGTGTGTGTGTGTATGTGTGTGTGTGCCTCTTTCTCTCGCTCTCTCTCTCTTCTTCCCTATATCTACTCATTTTCTTGTCATCTGTACAGGAGTGTGTGTGTGTGGAAGGTTAGACATAAGGTGAGCTCTGGCCTTCTGTGTGGTTTATCGTGTCTGTCAGCGATGAATGAGGACAGAGCCGGGCGTCGTCCAGGCGTCTGAGACACAACGCATAATTTACCATGATCAAGGTCTCGCGCACAGTCGGATGCTGCGTCCTTTTGTCTTTAACTGTCTGCTTTCACAGAAGAGTCAGCTGAGCAGGACTGGGGCAAGTAATGTCTGCCAAAGTGTGCTGTATGGGCGAGTGTGTGCGTGTTAGCAGAAGCGTAAACACACATACACAGTTTTGATCATTTTCATCTTAGCGCTCACTCTGTACCATTTACATTTTATTAATTAAAGAACAAGCGCCATGGATCAAAGTTCAAGAAAAGGTCATTCATTTATTTTTATTAAGCAATGTTTTAAAAAAAAAAAAAAAAAGATAATACTTTCACCACCAATTAAATCCATGTCAATGCGGACCAGCCATAAGGACGAACTTAGAAAAAGATATTCCTATCCTTATAGAGATATTTCCCTGGAGAGACGGATAATGGAATTCCTTCTCTCTCTCTCTCTCTCTCTCTCTCTCTCTCTCTCTCTCTCTCTCTTTTCTCCGCCACCTTCTCCTTCTCTCCCCTATTAAACAGAAATAAAGATTCATAGAAAGACGGGCTATATTGACTATAAGACTTTACAGGAAATCGATGGCTTTCTGGCCTTTCACACTGCATCTTCTTATGCAGTATAGATTCGGCATATGTAAACAGTCAACCTATATACACTTGAAAATAAGAACACACTTAATTACACTGGAATGCACCTTATTTATTCATTTATTCAATCAGAGCTTACATGGACCCAGAGCGTATCCTTGGAATACGCACACAAATATTCAAACTGTTTTTGTTCTTTGTTTTTTACTACAATGGTCCGTCGACATGCCATCCGGTACATTGGGCTATGGAGACTCCTCACCCTGGAGATATGTTTGTTGTTCAAGTGGCAGTTACAGTACTATGATTCCCATTCACACACGCCAATTAGCCTAACTTGCCTAACCTTAGGTGGCTCAGTGGTTAAGGCATTGGACTGCGATTCGGAAGGTCCCAGGTTCGAATCCCACAACCAGCAAGTTGTTCCTGTTAGTCCCTTGAGCAAGGCCCTCAACTGCTCAGGTATATAATGAGGTAAAAATGTAAGTTGCTCCGGATAAATATGTATAGGAAACCGGGGCACACTAAGGAGACCCACCAAGCATGGGGAGAACATGCAAACTCCATGCACACAGACCTGAGGTGCAAGGCCACAATGCTGCCATTCAACCAATTTATAGTGAGCAATTCATGCGTGTTTTTGTATAACTGACGGAAATCCACACGCACAAGCAGAGAATGTGAGAAACTCTTCCAAGACACTATCACAGCTCAAGATCAGACATAAACCTTAAAAGCATGTGGCGCCAACGTTACCCACTGCTCCACTGTTCAGCTCACATCAACCGCTCTAAATTATGTAGTACTCTTAATGGTACTATGGAGATCCTAACCAGATGAAAGCATCCTGTATTTGGCACGTGTCTAAAGAAGCACACGTTCAAGTCAAGAGCCGCGTTGCGTCGATCCATTACACGACCCATGACCTCACTCTCTAGACCTCTATTTGCACAGCCACACTAATATATTGTATCCTGTACATTGTACACTGTCTTTTCTTGGCCATTCGTGTAGAACCATGAGTCTCTCGTGCACAATGCGATTGCAAATGCACTGTCGTGTTACTATCCGTTGCTAGTATGTTTGAAATAACATCTATCTGTCTATCCATCTTATGAAGTTTGTTTGGTCTGTTTTACTTGTTTATGACTTCTGTCAACTTGGCTTAAGACAAAATAAAAGGCATGGGACGTTCCTAAACGCTCCTGCATGAAGGTTTTAGTCCTTCACTTCATTTCTGTTCTCTTTCTACGGAAATTACACTACCTGGCCAAAAATAAAGTTGCCATTTAAGAAGGGTCAAATTATTGGGCTGCATCAAGCAAAGAAAACAACTAAGGAAGTTTGCAATTACTGGAACTGCGTCAAGAACAGTATCAAATTATTGAAACCTGGAAGAACAGTGCCGAACCGTGGAAGAAAATATAATAAATGGAAATCACTTCTATGGGATTTTTTTTCCTTCCCTGAAGCCACAGGCATATTTTCTCATCTGGAGTGGCCACCATATTGTGTGCTGTAATCAAACCTAAAGGTGACCGAGTGTGTGAGTGTATTTTTAAAGCAACTTTTCTTGCCATCACTCTTAGTTCTCAGCACATCCCTTCACTGCCCTGCATCGCTGCTCCTCTATTCCGTCTCTTCCTCTGCCCTCTTACTAGTAAAATCTTTCAATTTAAACCCTACAGTACACTGCACTGAGCAGCTGCTCTCTCTTTCTCCTCCGTCTTTACCTTTATAACTTTACAAATACGCATTCCTTTTTTGCGCTCCCTTCCTGACATTTCAACCAGTGTTTAATCAAGCAGGTGTCACTAACTGCAGCTTCACATCTTCAATCTGACCGGCTCGCCCATCTCACTCCCTCCTCCATGATTCATGAGCCTCTGCTCTGCTTCCTCACTGTATCGTTTTGATGAGATGCAGCTGCCGCAGTCTGTTTAGAGAAAGTCCTACAGTGTGTGTGTTTGTGTGTGTGTGTGTGTGTGTGTGTGTGAGAGAGAGAGAGAAAGAGAGTCAGAAATCAAAGAACTTAGTGTCAGTCTCATGTGTTAGTGACTGGGAACTGTGATTATGCATGAACTACAATTTAGGCATGGTAGTGCCAAGCGTCTGATGAGAACCAGAACGCCGATACTGAGAGAGAGAGAGAGAGAGAGAGAGAGAGAGAGAGAGAGAGAGAGAGAGAGAGAAAGAGAGAGGAGCAAAATAAGAGAAAGTATGCATAAATATTGAGTAAAATCACATCTCTTTTCAGAGTTGATCAAACAGGAGGCTCGTGCTGCGTAATGATTTGGGCTGCCGATTCCTAAAATCCATGTAACGTGCTCATAGCAGTGTTAATGGCCTTGTTGAGTTTTGTTGATGACATTCCAGTTCACTCCCATTTACATGACTAAAATGCTGAGAAAAGAATTTGACCTTCCTTACTGCTGTCACAAATATTGTGTTTCACAGAAATACAGAATGAAGTACATACAAGTGATGTAAACTAATTAATGATATAAGCTTCATGTATCCCAAAACAAACACCATGGATAAACTGGATAAATTGAGGATGCCAGTCAGACACTAAAATGATGATACAATAATTTGCCACTCGTGCTCGCAAAATCATATTTTGTAATGCGTTCAAGCTCTCGGGACTATACAGCTGCATGTATACATATGTGAGCTCATGGACTGTCCAGTATGTGTAAGAGAGTGGATAGCACTTTCTCTGAGATGCAACAACTGGTAATTAAGAATTAGGTAGACAATGCAGAAGAATAAATACATTAAAAAACTGTACACATTTCCTGAATGCTGGAAATGTTAAACACAAATCATATTATACAGCGTTATGTTTCCACTTTGTCACACACACTGTAGATTAGATTAGATTAGATTAGATTAGATTCAACTTTATTGTCATTGCACATAGTTACAAGGCAACGAAATGCAGTTAGCATCTAACCAGAAGTGCAAGTTAGCAGTGCAATATAAGCATATATACAGATCTATAAAACTTGTATGATAAAAGTAAGGTCTATGTATAAATTGTATTACAGAAAGAATATATATACACATACACATGAATATACATTGTAAAGTGAGCATAGATGGATAAATTAATGTACAGAATAATCGTAAATCTACAGATATGTCTAATTATAAATATGTGGAATAAAGATATACAGAAACGATACATACGTGAATTTACATTATGTGCAATAGTATGAATATACATATGAATAAATATGAGTAATTTAGCCGCTGGATGGAAATGTAGAGTATACCTATACACACATCTACATATATGAATATTAGTATACCCCAATGCTCAAAGTAATCAAACATATTGAGTACTGTTCACTTAAATATTTACAATTCGTTCAAATTAATAGCCCTTGATGAGTATTTAGAACTTTTTGGTATTTACGCGTTTGTAGAAATGACACTTTTCAAGTTAGCTGAACAAATGTGATATTGTAAGTAATTGTAAGTACTTAAGTAACAGTAACTGTCACCTTAAAGTTCCACCAACTTAAAATCTTTCAAACTAGTGATTTTGTGTCTGACGTCATCAGGGCAATAGGGCACTGGTGGCTCAGTGGGAGGTGTTTCGTCTGCCATGCGAAATGCCCAGGTTTGATTCCCAACAACTGGATGAAGTGTCTGTCCCAAGCCCAGATAAAATGGGAGGGTTACGTCAGAGAGGGCATCTGGTGTAAAACCTGTGCCAAGCTTGCAGACCGTATTGTCTGCTATGGCGACCCATTGCCGGGAGACCAACAACAATTTATTTGATTTGCAACAACTAAAAAAATTATAATTGCTATTAAATAGTGTGAGTTAGGCTACGCAATAATGCAAATAAAGAGCGATTAATATGAATGTACAGTATTTGGAAAACATTTGGTAAATTGGAAACATCATTACTTAAAAAAATTGATGTAACTGACTACCTCAATTATTTTGAGTTTTGCCAACTTATTCAAGTTTACAGTGCATCAAGAGAAAGGTGAACTGTTGCATGAAAACAGAACGCATTGTGATTTCATGAATGGCTTCACAAATCAAATGAACGCTATGAAGGACACTGATACACTCGGGGTCATCACTTGGATCGTGCAATGGCGAGGGAAATTAGGTAAACCATGGACAGCGTCCACATCAACATAAGCATAAACTAATAAATATAGACGGCCCAGAAGAAGCCTGCCCTCTGGTTATCCTCTGAGACAAACACACCACCTGTGTTCAGATCAATTCACATTTGCCATTCACTGACCCCTGAATGACAAGCACCATCTCTGCACAATTCCTGTCCTGTTCTTACTTTCTCCAACTAGCATGTGAAGAGAAATCCTGCTGAGGAACTCAGAATATTCATGTCCCTAGCTATTACTTTGTCAGTTACAAGTTATACTGGCAACTTTCTTGAAAGAGCATTCGCACGAGCCTGTAGTATCAAAGAACAGCTATACTGTTATACAGTAGCGTAACCAGTGGCAGTCCCTGGAATAGGCAGCACAGGCAATAGCCTAGGGTGGAAGCCTGCCAGGGGGACCATAGCAAATTTCATTCTTTAAGTGCAGGCATTTCTGAGAAACATGAATCCGTGCCTTGCAGAACCACAGCATGAAATGATCAGTCTTCGGATTACGACTTACTGCATCACCTCGACTCCTCAATATTGTGTAATATGGCCTTGTTTTGACATCCACCACTAGTGATTGGATCACAAGTCGACAGGCGGAGATAAATAACCATTCACACTCTGTATTGCCTCGAATGTGTCTCCACATATCATCGCTGAAAGAATTGACAAATCCGCCAAAGGAAAGTTATGTCACTTTCAATCAAAGGCGCCAGAAACTAGGTTTATTTCATAGGACTTACCAAGTTCATGAACCGAGCCATCTCATCTCGACAAACATAGTCAGGTTTGCAAGTCACGTGGTAATGCGGTATGGCCCCGCAGGAATTCTCAGAAGCCTCTGTAGACCACAGACATTTTTACTCCCACATCACTTGTTCTTTAGGCTACAGAGAATATGGAAACGTTGGAAAATCTGACCTTGGTACGATCTGTGATGTCATGTGACTTGCAAGCTTAAATGTCTTTGCAGAGGAGAGGTTAAGCCGTTTCTCCATGAGCCTGGCAAGACCTGTATATAATACACGTAACTTGTACTTGGATCACACCAGATGGATGTTAGTCATATGGCTGCCACTATGACAATTATAAAATTGTTCCAGGTGTTACTAAGTTGCTAAGTTAGTGGCTTAGTGGTTAGCACTGTTGCCTTGCATTTTCAGGGTAGGGGGCTTAAGCTTTATCTCTAGTATTCTGCAGAAAGAAATAATAGAAATACTATCATGTTAGCATGTTCTCCAAATGCTTGGTGGGTTTCCTCAAAATGTTTTGGACCAAAGATGTGATATAGGCTGATTGCTGCTTTCATGCTGCCAGTAGTGTATGATAGTTGTGACACCTCATCCAGGTATACCTTGCTTTGTGGCTTGGGATAGGCTCCAATCCCCAAGCCGTATAAACATTGAATGGATGGATGGATGGACGGATTGACAAATGGACGGACGGATGGACGAATAGATGGACGGATGGATGGACGGATGGATGGATGGATGGACGGATGAATGGATGGACAGACGGATGGACAGATGGACGGATGGATGGATGGACGAATGGATGGATGGATGCACGGATGGACGGACGGATGGACGGATGGATGGACGGATGGATGGATGGATGGACAGATGGATGGATGGATGGACGGACGAATGGACGGATGGATGGACGGATGGACGAATGGATGGATGGATGGACGGATGGATGGATGGATGGACGAATGGATGGATGGATGGACAGATGGATGGATGGACAGACGGATAGATGGAGGAACGGATGGATGGACGGATGGGTGGATGGACGAATGGATGGATGGATGGACAGATGGATGGATGGACAGACGGATAGATGGAGGAACGGATGGATGGACGGATGGGTGGACGGATGGATGAAAATATAGTCCACCTGTCTATCCCAAACTATATTCCAAACCAACTGGCGCCAAAGCTGTCAAATTTACAAATAACAAAACATTTTCCATTTTAACATTCCATTTTCTCCACCGAGTTCGAGTCAAACCGGGACTATTAATTGTGCAGAATAACAGAACACAGTTATAAGAGTAAAAACTCCCTTTACTTGTCTATATAATCCCCTGCTGCACTAATACACTCATCCCAGTATTTCACTAGTGGCTGGTTATGATCAAGGTTTGGGTTTTCTCAGTACGGTGGAGCCAAGTCTCAAATGCTGGCCTTCCAGGAACTCCTTTAATGCTGCAAACATCTGGAAATGACTTGTAATGAGGTCAGGACCTACGAGGGACCTGGCAATAACTCTCAGACGAGTTCCTGTTCCTGCAAGTGGTGTTGGTGATGATTGTGTGTACAGTTCCCACAGACAGATGCGTCTCGCTTCCGTAAGTTATCCGCCAATTTTCAAGGATCAGGCATTCCACTCACATGAATGCAAGCTGTACAGCCTTCTTTAAGACTTCCATAAACGTCAATCAGTTTTACTGATGCTATAGACTGTTCACACTGCCTACATTGGCAACAATCTGCAAAAACCTTGTTTTGAAGCGTTAAAGCAACCTCCTTGATCTCACTCCATCGGACACCTGTTTGGCCTCCTGAAAGCAGCACTATGAAGAGGAAGATTAACGTCTGATGAAGAAGTGAAGATAGCGCTACATTCGTGTCTCGCAGCTCAGCCGAAAATATTTTCTAATGAGAGAATACGAAAGATGAACAAAGTGTATTGAAAAGCAGGAAGATTATGTCGAAAAAAAAAAAAGAAATTTCTTGAATTCTTGAATCCTACAGACAGAGTGTGGATTTTTTTTTTACTCATATTTGCAGTTACTTAAAATGTAACATTCAGTGTTTCAGACCGCAGGAAACGTTCAGCCTTTACAACCCAATCTGTCAGATGGCTTTAATTACTGCCTGTCATTCAACTGCGTTTCGCCCTCAGGAAGCAAACTGAACGAACGCTTTAATCCGGACCTGAGCTCAAATTCATCACGATAACCCGCGAAATCTGCATTGAACCCACAGTACACTCACACTCACTAGAAATCTGACAGGAGGAGACTCAAGCTCCCATCGATATCTTGTAATTTTCCTGGCATTTTGTGTGTGTGTGCGTGTGTGTGTGCGTGTGTGCGTGTGCGTGTGTGTGTGTGTGTGCGCGTGTGTGTGTGTGTATGTGTGTCAATATCACTGATTAATCTGAATATAAAATTAATTTAGAACTCAAAGCAAAATATACCTTATAATACAGTACAATCTCTCTCTTTCTCTCACACACACACAAACAAAATGGAATCCAGATGGCTAATTAACAGCTCATAATCTTAAGTGCATAAAGATCCTGTGTGAAGCAAGAGAACGATAAAAAAAAAAAAAAAAAAAACAGTGCCAGTGGGTGAGGAGTGAGACAGAAAGAGAGAGAGAGAGAGAGAGAGAGAGCGAGACGTGTGTGTCTGTGTCTGTGTGTGTGTGCAGAAAAAGACACACCCTATCATGCATGTTATATTCGAACATGATTTTTACCGAGGCTGACGGTGTGTAACAGAAAAATACAGAGTGCATGTGTGTGACGGAGAGAGAGAGACATAGACAGACAGACAGATGCTATATAAAGGTGGAACAGACTGCACAGAAAAGACAAGTGAGGGGGAAACAAATAAGGGACACACTCAAACACACACACACACAGTTTCTCTGGTAGTTTGATGCAATTCTACACAGCACAGGAAGCAGTGCAACTTTTTTCCATTGTGTTAAATTACACCTAAGGCCTCAGTCGATTTCTAACCACGTTCCATTAAAACGTGAAAAGTGAAGTAAGAACGTGAATGAAAAGTGGAAAGTGTTCACAGGTACAGAAGTGAGAATGTGCTCCTGCTGAGTGTGTGTGCGTGTGTATGTGTGTGCACATGCAGCATGATGGTTTATGACAGTGTGAACCTATGAAATCCTTCTCAAAAAAGAGTTTTTTATCATTTCTTTACCCTAACTGTTCATGCAGGACGACGATACACACCCGGGGCTACAAGAAATTTAAAAAAAACAAGCTTATCTTACAACAGGTTACAACAGGTCGAGGACCACAACCTCGGACAACCTACAGGGGTACACACACACACACACACACACACTCATATTCTAACACTCAATCAAACACTTGTGGGCAAATCTGAAATGCCAATCAGCCTACAGGGGAACACAAAATGCCCAGAGGAAACGTACAGTACCATGCAGCAACGTCTGGAGGGTAGGTTCGCACCGCCATCGCGGGAAGTGAAGGGTGACAGTGTGGTGTGTAAATATGAAATCTTTTAGAAACCGTCGCAAGTTCGTTCACGTGAAACGGTGAAGGCTAACATGTGCTTCCTCCGAGATGAATCCAATACACCTTGTCATACTGATTCAGGCGGTGTCACAGGGCAGAGTAACACACTCGGGGGAAATCTTTATCTGGGCTTTATCTGATTGATGCCAATTGGCTGGCATCGCTGTGACTAAGAAGGGCACGCAGAGAGATCCGGCGCCCTGGTGAACAGCATCAATTACCGACATCAATAATTATGTCAATGGAAACTGCTCACAAAAATAGTCAGACGTGTGTGTGTGTGTGTGTGTGTGTGTCATTGCAATGAGCCATCTTCCTTAAGTTAAAGTTTACGCTCACACCACAGTGTTTTTCCACCTTAACTTCTGGTGTAGGTATTGTTACTTGTCAGAGCCATACCTCTCTCTCTCTCTCTCTCTCTCGTCACGACTGTCTGACTATATTATCATCTTCCTCTCCTATGCATGTCTCTGTCACTCACACACACACACACAAACACACACACACACCTGCACATACAGGTACACACAGGCGGCATACTGTATAAGAGACAGTTAAAGCTCACACCGTGTCTCTCGGTCCTCCTACCTTCTGTGAAGTGTGAAACAATGGGCTCTGAATTTTAATATCTAGCTCATTGTCACTGATATGAGATCCAAAAATAAATAAAAACCCGCAGAAAAGACAGACGGAGGGCTAGGTTCCTAGCCGCTGGCTAGGCATTCTGCATTCGAAATTTTGCGCCCGGCTCAGGGTAATCAATTTGCCGAGCGGGAGAAAGACGAGAACGAGGACGCCGGAGAGAGAGAGAGAGAGAAAGGCGCCGATAACGGCAGCGTATAACGGTAAGGATTGAAATTAATGTTTTTCATGACCGTCCCGGGGAGCCATTTTCGACGCCTAACTGTCTCAAATACGAAATCCCACATGCTTTTGTAATCATGAGTTATGAAAGAAAAAGTCACACCATGACAGCAAAGCTTCAGGCTGTTGTCAATCATCACTCCAGCTAGCAGGGAAGTCTCACAAACGCGCGCGGTTTACCCAGTGCACGTTCAAACGCAAGAGAGGGTTCAAACAGGAGCCGAGTGAACTTGTCTTCCTGGTTCATTTTCTATCAATCTGTTTACAGTCCGATGCATTCGGCATATAATAACCGCATAAAATGAGTGAAACTGCTGGGATTAACTCCGCTCCTTTGTTTAAGATCAAAACAGACCCACATCGACAAGGTGATGAAATCGAAATTAAAAGTTAAGGCTTATTGACGGAATTAGGGTGAAGTAAATCTATATACGAAGGTGTTAAATAAATAAAACATCTTCATGAAATCTTGTGAAACCATAAAAAACATTTCATTTCATTTGGCCTTTAGTCGTGACAAAAAAAAAAAACAAAAAAAAGTTTTAAAGATGGCTCTACGTCTGTGACTCGTGGCTCGGCTTCCGTTCATTCCCAAGAACATTCAGCGAGAGTCACTGATGAACATCACATTCATATTACAGGAACTCTGTTAGGGCTCCAAACCATTTCCATATGTTCGAGCCATTACAGGAGTTCCTGGGAGGCCAGCGGTTCAGTCATGAAGCAGGCAATCCGAAGATGGCTCCAGCATACTCAGAAAACTTTCCACCCTGATGGCATCCAAGCACTATTGAAACACTAGGATAAGTGAATTAGTGTAGCAGGAGATTATATCTATACATATAATTAAACTGTAAAGTTGGCATGTCTGTACACTTAAGATATCTGCAAAACAATCATTTGTGGGGACGTAAGATGAGTAAAAGAACACATCAAGATGAGGTAACATATAGGCTTTTTTTTCATCGCAATCGGCCCACAGGGAGAGAAGACTGAGACTGATTCATTTGGAGTTTAAATGGAAAATGCCCTTATATCATAAAAAAATCAACCTTAAAATTCAACAGTTTTTTTTTTATTAGTGCTTTTAGTGCGCAATTAAAATCTACTACATAAACGCGATCTCACACCTTCATTCCGCGCACTTCACTGACGTAACACGTCAGAATTTTAGTTTCTTCCAAAATTCAACAGATGGCGCTGTACATTTTTTCAAACGTGCTTATGAGTGTGCAATTAAATTTAACGTGAACAAAGTCGGGCCACATCTAGTAGAGAAAATAAAGGTAGTGTTTACTCTCATAACTGTGTACTGTTATTCTGCACAGTAGAAGTCCCGGTTTGACTTGAACACCACTCAGTGTAATTAAACAGAAATGCTATTATGAGGCTGTAGATGGTCCCAGATGAACACCTATAAGATTTGTGGATCCAACATCCAAATAAACATTTGTTCATTATTGGGAATCTAAACATATAAAGCTGCTTTAAAGTAATGTCTACTTTTTAAAAGTTTCCCACAAATGCAATTCTTTCTTTTGGTGCCAGTCTTTTCCTGGAAACAAAAAAAAAAAACATAGAACTGCAACCTTTTGAGTCGGGACTGGTAGCCAATAGGGAAATGCATAAACTTTCTTTTCCCCTGCATACAATAGCTTAGCTAATATCTGAACAGTACAATCTGACTGAAACTGTTCCTCATCATATCAGATGACGTATCAAGTCTCTGAGTTACTCAGATTTTAATTGCGGTACATCCCAGTATGGATTGTTCACATAGTCAAATCATGTAGGTTACGCTAATTCAAGCCTTTTTTTTTTTTTTTTTAAAGAAAAAATTATCTGGATTTCCCACATGCAGCAAGTTTCAACAATACGCAATGGGTCATGTTGAAAGATTTGTGATTTAAGATGCATATGTTATACCGTGGCCCGTTTCTCAAAATTCATTGCACAGTAATAACCCACTTGAATCCTCCAATTTTATGAGCAGCAGCCATAATTCACTATAGACTTAATAATGAGTCCATTACAGCCACCGTCTTCCTAAGCAAGAACTCCCATCATCCCCAGCAATTTTAATAGTCTCTGGGATGACGTGACACCGTTAATTTTGAATGGAATACATTTATTAGCTTTGAAGAGAGCAAGAGATCAGAAGACAGTCCCAGGCAAGGGACATAAAGTAAGACGAGGAGCAAATGAGAGGAAGGGAGAGGAATAGAAGAGGTAGAGTGCGAGCAAAAAAAAAGTCAAGGTAAAAGAAAAAACAAGGAAAACTGTACAGGGAAGAAGAGAAATCACTATCAGTAACGTAAGGACGAGCACAACAGAGCACCACTATATAACCTCCTGAACTCTCTAATAAAGCAGGGGTGTTCATAGGCATTTCTAACAAGTTTACTTGATTTGATTTGCTCAAATAGTAGACTTCTCACTCTGACCATTTACTTGAAAGTGAAACGTATCCCAGAGGATCCCAATCCTTAGTCTCAACCAGAGTCACTATGAACCTTGCTCACTCACTCGCGCATTCTCTATACAGGCTTATCTTGGACATAGTAATGAGAGGCTTGGGTCCTGTCCCAGGGGACTTGGGGCACTAGGCGGGGTGCACTCTGGGTGGGGTGCCAGTCCATCCCAGGGCACAAACACACACTCACTCACACTAGGGGAAATTTAGGAATAAACCTAATCTGCATGTATTTGGATCTTGAGAGGAAACCGGTGTATGAAGCACGAGGGGAACATGCATGGGTGAGACTGTGACTTCACAGTTTTTATTTTTAGGCAGCGCATTAGGACGCTCCCACGGCCGATTATGCAATAATGCTCAACTTAGGGGAGCTTTGCTAATTCACTGATACCTCAAAAGCGGAAACTGAAAGAACAATATTGCTCAGTTGTGTTCATGCGAGATGGCTGACGTCTTCAAGTGTTTAGCTAAAAGACCCTCCAACCGGTGAAAATGTGGCTTGTGTTGCCAACTTACTGCTTTTTTTTGTTGCTAGTTTTGCATTATACAAGTTGTACTAGTCGAGAGTGAGCAAGACTCCCAAACAGTGTTCTTATTGTGAGTGAGTTGTTTGATCATCAACTACTGTATCCAGTGATCAATCATTTCCCAAGTGTCAAGGACATCCTGGCTGAGAACTGAGCCGGAACCCTGGAAGTGCAAGGTGACCATGCAACCAGAAAACTTGTTGACCATGTGTTAGCTAAATGTTTCTCAAAAGTACAGACAACATAAAACACATCCAATGGTGCAATGGTGAACTCTGACATCTGCAATGCTTCTTCTACGTCTGCACGCATTATACTTACACAAACGTTCAAATTCGTTATTTAATTTTACCCACAAAAGGTGATTAAATTGATTCAAACAAAGTTCATGTACTTACCTAAAATTAAGAAGGAAGGAATCCCAGAGAGGAGCACAAAAAAAAATGCACAAAAGAAATGGTTAGTACATTGTTACGTGTCTCTACATCATCTTGGTGCGACAGTGATGATATAAGGCATATGAAAGAAAGTTGAAGTGTAATATTGTGCCATTTTTTAAAACTATTTGGCTTAAAGGTCTTTCAGCTTCAATCCTTTTACTTTGGTTACGAAAGCTGGTTTGATGCTACTTATCCTAATGGCTAAATTTAGGCAGGAAGTAGGTGGAATTGCTCCTACATCAACATAAATACCCAACTTCTAGCCAGAGCATACAAATCCAATCACACAGCAGTGAACCTGGGGCAAAACTGAAATACACAGACCTATTTGAGCTCATTTATTGGATTGGCTATGAAAAAAAAATGCTAATCATGTATTAGATGTGTGGTGGACCCACATGCTGCCTGTTTAACTTATACTGCCTGTTTAAAGTATACTTGATGATTATAACCACACAATTCAGTTATTACTCCAACCAGACTTTCCCTTCGCTTATATCTCTGAATAAGTCATAGATAATTAGAATCTGCTCTGTACAGTTATAACCTCTGACTTCACACTGTTTGCAGAGATCACAACAATACAAATTCATGGCTATCAACCTCAATAAACAAAATATCCTGTGTATTCCACTGCTACTGATCATTTATTTCTCTTTGTCTTATTAGTATAATCTTGTGATGACCAAATCTGTTTTATTCTCTTGCTTTTGAGATACATTCTATTGTAATAAATACATAACAAGACATTTTATATTTACCACTGAATAGTAAAATCCTTCCATCCATCCATCCTATCCATCCATCAGTCCATCCAGTCCATCAATCCATCTAGTCCATCCATCCTATCCATCTATCAGTCCATCCATCCATCCAGTCCATCCATCCATCTAGTCCATCCATCCTATCCATCCATCAGTCCATCCATCCATCTAGTCCATCCATCCTATCCATCCATCAGTCCATCCATCCATCTAGTCCATCCATCCTACCCATCCATCAGTCCATCCATCCATCCATCCAGTCCATCCATTTGTCTAGTCCATCCATCCTATCCATCCATCTAGTCCATCCATCCTATCCATCCATCAATCCATCCATCCATCCAGTCCATCCATTTGTCTAGTCCATCCATCCTATCCATCCATCAGTCCATCCATCCATCAGTCAATCCATCCTATCCATCCATCCAGTACATCCATCCATCCATCTAGTCCATGCATCAGTCCATCCATCCTATTCATCCATCAGTCCATCCATCTATCCATCAATTAATTCATCCTATCCACCAGTACATCCATCCTATCCATCCCTCCATCCAGTCCATCCATCCATCCATCCATCAGTCCATCCATCCTATCCATCCATCCATCCATCCATCCATCAGTCCATCCATTCATCCATCCAGTCCATCCATCCTATCCATCCAGTTCATCCATCTTATCCATCCATCAGTCCATCCATCTATCCATCTATCCTATCCATCCATCCAGTCCATCCATCCATCTACAATATCCATCCTATCCATCCATCCAGTCCATCCATCATTCCATCCATCCATCCATCCATCCATCCATCCATCAGTCTATCCATCTAGTCCATCCATCCATCCATCCATTCATCTATCCTACCCATCCATCCATCCATCAGTCCATCCATCCATCCATCTATCCTATCCATCCATCAGTCCATCCATCCGTTCACAAATCCAACTATCCATCCATCTATTCAAGCATCTATCCATCCATCCATCTAGACTATCTGTCCATCCATCCATCCATTCATCAGCTTGTCTATCTATCTATCTATCTATCTATCTATCTATCTATCTATCTACAATGCTGACAGAAAGTTTTCAGACACTTTCAAGTTTTACATTTTTTATGTTTCACAGTTCTTTTTAAATTGATTCAAATCATTTTTTCCCTCATCATTCAACACACAATACTCTACAATGACAAAGTAAAAAAAACAGGTGTTTAAAGTGTTTTGTTAATGTTAATTCATAAAAATAAAAACAATACTGAAATGTCTCATTTACATAAGTATTCAGATGACACCTTCCTAATGACACTTGCAGTTGAGCTCTGGTGTGTCCCTCCCCTATCAATCATGCTTGAGATGCTTCTACAACTTGATTGGAGTCCAACTTTGTCTAACTCAATTCAATGTACATAAGGCTATTTGTAAGAGGAAAAACAAAGAAATAAGGTTGAGAGAAGTATCTGCAGACCTGGAGATAGAAATGTATGAAGACACTATCTCTTCCATTTGAGAATGATGGAGGCTACTGTGGGGCACTTTCAATGCTGCAGAACTTTCCTTGTATCCTTCTCCAGGTCTGACTTTTCACAGAATCCCATCTCCAGGTCTACAGGTAGTTCTCTCAACCTCATGTCCGCCCAGCCAAACTGAGTAATTGGGGGATGAAGGGCCTTGGTCAGACATATAACAAAGAAACTTAGAGTCTCTATAAATTAGAGCCATACAGAAGGACAACCATCATTGCACCGCAACTCCAATCAGGCCTTTATGGTAGAGTGTCCAGACAGACGCCACTCCTGGTCAAAAGGGACATGACAGGCTACTGGGAGTTTGCCAAAAATCTCCGGAAAGACGCTCAGATCATGAGAAACAAAATCCTCTGATCTGATGATACGATTCCCCATGCCATGTGTGGTGGAAATCAGGCACTGAGCATCACCTTATTAAAACCATCCCTACAGTCAAATGGTGGCAGCATCATCTTGTCAGGGTGTTTTTATATAAAACCAAATCAGACAATGTCTAGCAGGTCCAGACTCTAGCTGAGCTGCTCTCTCTGTTCTGAAAACACTCCTGAGTTTTATTGGTTACATGCTTTGGGTTGTTTTGTTGAAATGTAAACCGTCACCCCCATCACATATTTTAGTTTTTAAAGGTTTTTTGTAATTATAACACTTCAAATGCATGTTGTTATTTAGTCTATTAGTGGATCTATCTACTAGAGAAGAAGGGGGAAAAAAGTTTCATTTACGAATATGCTTTACAAGTGTGTGCTTGCCAGGGGTACCCCTCATTTCCCTGTGGGCTACCCCTCGTTTTGTCATATTTTGCTTTCAAAGAATCAGATTTTCTTGTATTTTAATTTAAACTGGAGGAATAGTTCTCCAGGCTTCCTGAAGGATTTTTTTGGCTCTCATTTGCAGTCCAGTCAGGGTACCTAACCATATATATATATATATATATATATATCTTTTTGTCACTCTATCAATCTATCAATACATCCATCTATCTATTAGCCTGTCTGTCCGTTTATTTCTGTATTTAAAAGATGGTGGATTAGACGCAAACCTTTTGTTTTTTTTACCGCTGGCGAGCACACACTTGTAAAGCAGATAACTTTCTCTACTTATACATTTCCATACACTGCAGCCCAGAGAGCAGAGATAACAATTAGTTCATCGCACATAGCACAAGCTGAATAAATAAGAGGTCGTTCAGTTTCTTCTAATCGATATTAAAGGGAAAAAAAGTCTCGTCTTTGGCTCCCTCCTCCTCCTGTCTAGGTGTGTGTGTCAAGGACGCAGCTAAATAAGAGAATCCAATCCTGTGTTCATGCTTTCACACACACACTGGTTTCATTATGTTAGCCTTGAACCTTGTGAAGCAAATATTTCACAACACCAATTACTGATGGATTTTAAAGGTATGACGGTGACATTATTTAGCTGCACACATTCTCTCACACACACACCCACCCACACACACACACACACACACACACACACACACACACACACACTGGAAAACTGGAAACAGTAAGCTCAAAACAAGACTGCAAGAAAGATGCATAATTAAATACTGTTTAAACCAGTACAATAGTGTAAATATACTTTTCTCTATAGAAATCCTTATGAAAATATTCACAGTAGTAGCATATTAATGAGAATCACTGTATAATTATGAGGGGCATTCAAGTCAAACCGGGACTTGTCATGATATTTCTGATGAATGAAGGATGAATGAAGCTGTGAATGAAGCCAAATATATAAAGGCTGTTTAGAGAGTGGGATGCCAGATCCTTAAAAATGGAGAGATAATAATGATGTTTGTGAAAGTTGGTTAAAAAACGAACTTTCACAATACAGGAACTCGGCTCGGAGTTATTGCCAGATCTCGCTTCAAGCCATTTCTACGAGCTTGGGCCATTAAAAGAGTTCCTGGGGGGCCAGCGTTTCAGACGTCAAGCAGGCAGTCTGATCATGACTCTGGTGTACTGAGGAAACGTTCTACACCGATGGTATCCAAGCTCTAGTGAAACGCTGGGATAAGTGCATTAGTGTTGCCGGGGATTATATAGAGAAATACAGAGAGTTTTTACTGTGAGTTTAACTGTCTTCTTTTATTCTATACAATAAGTCCTGGTTTAACATGAACAGCCCACACCTATCCATGTTCCTCTTTATACTGTAAATCTGAAACAAAGAGAAGCAGCCACATAGTATGATGTTTCCCCATTGTTGGTGATCAGCTGTATTGTTTTTTTGTTTTGTTTTGTTTTTTTTCAAAAAATGTCTCTAAAACGTATGTCCAAAATGTTTTACCTATGGACTGCGCTGATGTTAAGTACTGTACAGTATGTTTTGGCGATATTCCTTAGCCCCGACATGTGAATGATATATTGTTGCCACATTAAGCTGTCCATGCCAGATATCACTGCATCTGCCTTAATGTTGTCTCTAAACAGACTGCCTGATTAGATTTGCCATTTTATTATAAAAAAAAGGAAAATAAATTCAGTTTTGCAGGAACGTCCTGTTCTTGGCAAGGTCTGGCATTTTCTCGGCTTGTTGATCATCGCTTTCATGGTGTTCTATTTTTGGATTTTTTTTTTTTTTCTTACAGAAAGGACACACTACGTTGTATTTTTTTTTAATTAGACTGCAAAAAGTACTTTTACACAATTTTATATGAATTACTGTAAAAACATGATTATACATTTTAAATTCATTATAAATCGTGAGGAATCCTTACAAAAGAATCTGACGTACTGTAAATGGTACGATTAATCATTTCCTTTTGGTCTGGTTAATTCTAGCGTACAGTGTTACTTCGCTAACATTAACAATTATGATATAGAGTGAAAAACAAGAAGTTGCTAAAATGAGCAATGAGAAGTATGAATCATGGGGTCGCAGTCCTAAAATATGGAACAAAAGCACTCATTATGGGTCATTATGTCAGGCTAGGGAACTAACTCTACACGTTGCACATTGATTTCCTTACGTAATTACATGTCATTTGTGCTGTTTTGCCTTTTTAATGAAAACTTAAAAACAGAAAAAATATTAATACCGGAAGAAATGGAAAGGTCAAAATAGCCTTCATGATGTTCCTTTCCTGCTATTGGTGCTTTTTTGCATTACTGGGGCTTTTGATTATGCAGAATAAGAGAATACAGTTGTATAATTCCCTTTATTACTCCCCTGCTACACTAATGCACACTTATCCAAGCGCTTCACTAGTGCTCAGAGTAGAACGTTTTCTCAGCATGCAGGAGCCATAATCTACGTCTGAAACTCTGGCCTCCCAGGAACTCCTTTAATGGCCCAAACATGTGGAAATGGCTTGGAGCGAGGTCGGGACTATACGGGGGAATGTTGCAAAAACTCCCAGCCGAGTTCACGTAATGTACAAGTGGTGTTTGTGAATGATAGTGTGTACAGTACAGTTCCCACAAACAGATGCTTCTCTTTCACAAGTCAAAGACCGTTATCTGTGGAACGTCTGCCGTGGGCCCCGAGCAACCTCAGAAAGAAATTTCATCATCGACCAGAAGGTTCAGGTTTGATTTGAACACCCTTTGGATTTTGGTAATATACCAGGGATCTAAAGATGAACCCAACTTTTCACCTTCCAGCGTGATATCAACCCAAAACATAAATCAAAGTCAACAAAGGAATGACTTCAGAAGAAGATCACCTTTTTTGAAATGGTTCAGTCAGAGCCCAGATATAAATCTAAATCCTATCAACAAACTGGGAGATGCACATGAGATCCTCCTGCAGTTTAATAGACCTGGAGCATTTTTTTTTTTTTTTTTTTGCAAGGAAGAGTGAAATAAAATTGTCAAACGAACATGCAATGAGTTATAGATACCCAAAGACTGAGATGTGTATTACAAGCAAAAGATGTATTAACAAATATATAGTTAAGGAGTGTGTTCCCTTATGCAAACAGGTTATTATAATTAATTTTCCATATTTCTTTTTTGACCTGTACAGTTTAGATTGCTATATGATTTGACATTATTTATTTTGGCTATCACATCGCTCTGTTATATTAATAGGCGTTTGTAGACGTTTTACTCCACTTTCTTCAATTTGATAAATCTCTATATGTATTTCATAAGCCATACAGTATTTGTGCCACCTCCCCAAAGGTCTATGCATATTGTCGTTCATCTAGTTATTTTTGTTGATTCTCTTTAAAGCATTTTACTCCTCAGCCTCCCCTCTCCCCGTCTGCTCATATCCCCTTATCATTTCCCAGCTGCCTATTAAAGCACTCAAATGGGCCAATGCAATTTCGAATAAAAGGGTGAATTAACTAGCAATTATGAACTTTTTTATTACGAGACTCTTCTGTAATGTTTTTGATCTCCCCTAGGAAAAGGAAAGTGATAGGTGAATTACTATTCATTCTACATCAAGGTTTGCATTCAGCTCCCAATTATGCGCAAAATTTCCATACTTTAGTTGCCAGCTGTGCAGTTGGTGGCCTATAAAAGGCATCCGGGAGCAGATTTATTGAACTTCCCATGGTGAAGTGGTCAACTTAGACACAATAATCAACCTTTCAATCCAACTGCATAATTTTCTTCCAGGAGCATGGAAGTACTGAACAGATAGCTCTGATCTGGGTTTTAATGTTTACGGAGATGTCTCTGAGACATTAGTGCGGCTCTCCTGTTTTACTCTTTTGATTATATGCTCTGGTTGCTTATTGATTCTCTGGTCCTGACTATCGGGTTGTTTTCTCTCTCTCTCTCTCTCTCTCTCTTTTTTTTCTCTATTGACAATTACCCTTTTGCCTGCTGGGTTGTCTGCTCTTGTTTCAATAAACCTTAATCAGCTTTCAAATAATCCGTATAACCCCCTTCAGCACACTTTACCTTCTTTCTTTATACTTTAATCACCTGCTATTGTCCTATATATCATATATTTCACCAACCTTTATTATTGTACCTCCAGTTATAAAAAAATAAATAAATAAAATAAAAAATTGTTCCTACAGTTATCCTATGAAAAAGTTGGACCTTAGCACTTAGACCAACCAAGTCAGCACATTTTGGAGTGATTGCCTGGAGGTGTAAGAAATGCAGACTGTCCCAATGTGTCCCAATTTAATGCTCTGAGTTGTTTTGCATTTCTAATTCTCTGGAAAGTAGCTACAAACATCATTGCATCACTGTTCACGTGCTTCATTACCTTCCGTGATTAGCAGGCTATTTATGAGCCTCTTGTATAAACTAAATGCAACTGAAGGGCTTTGTGTGTGGTGAAATACAGCATGTCCAAGATTAGAACACAAGTCTAGTCGGCTTCAGCAAATGGAATGCCTGATGCTTGAAAAGCGACAAATAACTTGTCACCAGCTTGTGAAAGACTTCACACAAGATTCAAGCACGGTACAGTGATCTACAGTTCTCCTAGCCGCACTAAAACAGTTGACCGCTGCAAACATTTTAAAGAAGGCTGTTCGTCCGTGAATGACGATCCTGCTCGAGGTGGCTCGGGGCGCACTGCAGTCGCTCAAGGTGTGGCACGCCCGATCTTTGAAAATTTACAGACAACTTGTGGAATAGATACATTTTTCTGTGGGAGCTGCACATTAATGGAACTCAGCTGGGAGTTATTTCCACATCTCTAGTACAGTCCAGACCACGCTCAAAACCATTTCCAGATGTTTGGGCCATTAAAGGAGTTCCTGGGAGGCCAGCATTTCAGAAATGAAGCAGGCAGTCTGATTGTGGTTCCGGCATACTGAGAAAACGTAATACCTTGATGGTATCCAAGCACAAGTGAAACACTGGGATAAGTTCATTTGTGTAACAGGGGATTATATAGAGAAATACAGATGTTTTTTTTTCCCACACATTTTCCACACACCCTCACCTTTACTATAGATTCTCTGATGACTGATGATCCTATGAATGCTATGAAATAAGGTCTCAGAAACTAGCACAATATATCTCTCTCTAGTTATCCATGAGACATAATTTAGACAAAACCCAAAAGGTAATATTCTCTCTCTCTCGCTCTAACAGTGCTTATGTAACATGTGGGTGCAGGAGTTTGTGGCAGGATACACGGGTGGGAGATGAACATGAGTAGAAGTTTATACATAGAAATCTAAAAATCTAAAACAAATGTCGTGACTGGGGTCAAGACAAAACACAATAAAAAAAAAATTTTTAAAAAGAAAAAATAACAGACCGTCTGCTTGGAATGTTCTGACCTCAGGACAAGACTAGGACAATGCAGTTTTTACTGTTTATAGTTACAGTATATATTATTACATATTAGTATATTACTAATTATTATTATTATTATATTATTTACAGATACAAAGAAACAGAAACTATGCCCTAACCAGTGTGACATGGACTCTTCAGTGGATCTAGATCATTACTGTGATACGGGTCATAACTGTATAGACAGTGAATGAGATGAAGCTCTCAGAACGTTTCTGTTACAGAATTTGACTCCTGTTGAGCTAACCTGAGTAATGCAGTGCACGAAACGACTTATTTATTTACTACTAAACCCATTCCCTCTTGTAGTGCTCTATCATAGTGCTATGAATTTCTAATGTAAGTAGGGATGGGTTAGTTAATCCTGGGCTCCTGGGCAGACAGCTAAGCAAGTCCCACCTCCACGATGCACTACACATCCAGTATGAGTAGTCTCTGTGAAGCACGGGAAGCAGTTTTTTTTTTTTTTTTTGCTCCTTTCTGGTTTTTCACTTAAATCCAGTGACCACATCTTCCAAGCCCAGCTCTGTAACGAGCTTCGATTCAATAGCCAGTAGCGACAGCATATTACTGTAAGTCATCTCTGGTTCATTTAAGCTTGGAGCTGAGGTGAGTGTTCTCTGGCTCTTCCAGAGCATTTACTGTACAGTTAATCTGATCACCCCTTGAGTAAAAATTCTAATAATATTTCCAAATACATTTCAGGTTTTGTGACTTTCTTTATTTTTATACCACCATTCTCAAAGCAGTTTAATGTACTTTAGTGGTTAAAACAGATGCAAAAAATATATTCAGCAGTACCATATTAGGGCACTTGGATATTTGGAAACGTGGAAAACAAAGTCATACTGACATAATAAAAACAATTAAGTGACAGAATCAAGATTGCATGGCAAATATACAGTACATAGGGGCCCCAAAAATGTAATGTATACACACTTCATCAGTTGTTATCTATACCCCTTTTTCCCCATTCTCTATACCGCTTACCCTGTACAGGTTCGCAGGAGGGTGGGGTGCTGCTGTAGTCCGTCGCACTGTACAAGACACTGTACACACACTCCACTCTTGAGGTGTAAGGCCACCGTGCTAACCACTATGCCATAAAAAACAGACAGCTGATGGACAGCAAATCGAAACTATACTACAATCCTAACATGGGAAGATGAGCTGTGAGCGGTGTACTATTAAAGTTTAAGTAATATTCATAATCTGAACACATCTATTACCTACACAGATGTAAGAAATGTAGCTGGAGCTAAGCAATGAATTGGACATGTCTTTAATTGAGGTCTTTACATCGTCCTGAAAAGACATTCCGCAGCTTGAAAATGCCGTTTTTCTATCAGCAAAAAAGCATGTTCTTGTTTTGGGCCTAAGCACAATGGATCCTCTGGTGCAAATTCATTTTCAACACTGCCTATATCCTGCCTGTATAGATCTGCCTGCCTGTATGCCTCTCATTGTACAGTATATCAGTGAACAGTGAAGGTCGAGTAACTGTATAAGAAAGCAGACGTGTTTGAAGTGTAACACATTCAAAAGCTTATGAACACAAAATGCACAAATTTTTTTTTTTTTTTCGATAGCTAAACTAGTAAGAGTGTGGGAGCATTAAAAAAAACACAAAAGACTGACCATATAAGGAAGTGTTGAGTCAAAAGGGAACCAAATCAGGGTGGACATGACAAGCCTACCCAGAAAGGCTGGGGCAATAGACAGCTTATGAAGTGGTGCATTATTTAAAGGCCTTTTGTAGATTCGTGTTCCATTACTTTCTCTCTTCCGACCTCATGCTCTCATTTTCCTTTCCTTTTGTGAAAACAAAGCCACTGCTATCTGTAGGAGAAGAAAAAACTGTGATCCACGCCTAGCCGAGCAAATTGAAACAGAAAAATCAATCCCTTCCGCTAAACTGCAATTTACTAATGTTAATAAACATTTCCACTAGAAAGAGAAGGGCTTGTCACGGTCACTGATTAATGTGCCCTGAGAACTGCTTGTGTGTCTATATATGTGTGTGTGTGTGTGTGTGTGTGTGTGTATGTCTCTGTGTGTGTGTGTGTGTGTGTGTGTGTGTGTGTGTGTGTGTGTGTGTGTGTGTGTATTCATAGTTAGGAAAGTGATGGTGTACATGTTCATTCGTTCATTAGTAATATAAATAAATGTAGGATCTGTACCAAGAGTTGTGTCTGTTTACCGTTGTAATTCCAAAATCGGTGCTAAACCATATTATAAATGAATACATGATGAAATTAATGCTGTAATCTAAATTCTATTTATAACATTGTGAGCTTTTGTAAGACCCTTAGTTTGTGCCTCCATTTAGAACACATTATCCCATGAAAGATATATTCATATTTAGTTACAGTACATCTCATCTGTTTATGGTATGGTTGTTCTGATTGCAGTTTTTGGGTGTTCTAGAATAAGCATTTTGCGATAAGCACCTACAGTATATTTGCATTCAGCAACTGGCTAGTCTGGTTGTTTCATTATGACTGACACCCAGAGAGCAGAGCTAGTGATGCCCTATAGGAGCCCTGGTTATTGTTCCCTATTGCCAGGAAGCTTTACCCTCTAATCTCTCAGAACCTGTAAGACATGATCATATATTTTCGGTAGCATAATATCTAAGAGGGCGGCATGTTGGTGTAGTGATTAGCACTGTTGCCTTGCACCTCAGGGGTCTGGGTTCGATTCCCGCCTCTGTGTGTATGGAGTTTGCATGTTCTCCCCGTGCTTGGTAGGTTTCCTCTGGGTACTCCTGTTTCCTCGCACAGTTAAAAGATGTGCAGATTGAGCTAATTGCCGTTCTCAAATTGCCTGTAATGTGTGTGCTTTGTGATGGATTGGCACCAGGTTTCCCACATCTTTTAAACATCAGTTTCAGCTATGCTACTCACACACTTACTGTTTACTGATGAGATACAATATCATCATAACCTTTAACATGCTGTGATATTGAAATGTTGACTCGCTTAAATCAAGTCTTTGGAAATAGTATCTTCATGGTTAGAAGCTATGATTTGCAGATTAAATGTCATCTTTATAACAAATGCATAGTACTATGCGAGAGTCTTGATATCAAGTTTACCTTTATATCAAGTTTAAAAAATAACTAAATAATGTATGTATGTATAGTAGATTAAATAAATGTGAACAAATGCTTCATGGCAGACATCCTAATACAGAGCAACGTATAATTTAAACATCATTATAAGCCTCAACCGTGGGCCTTGCTCAAGGGCTCACAGCAGCAACTTGGTGGTACTTGGTGATACCTGGAACCTTCCAATCAGTAATCCAACACCATAACCACTGTGCTACCTCTCCACCCAAAATAGCCTTTCAGAAAGCCTGGAGAACTATTCCTCAAGAGTCCGTTAAGAATAAAGAAAAGTCTGGCTCTTTGGAAGAAAAATATTAAGAAATGGGGTGCTCAAGACTTTTGCACAGTACTGTATAAGATAATAATAGAATATGTCTTCTTGCTGCTTCAGCCCTTAAATCACTTTCAGCACTGGGGATTAACTTGCATAAACATATGCATTAAAGCAAAATTTAAGCTGAATCACTGAAACCATGATAAAAGTACGAGCCAGCCATAACACAGAGTGTGATGATAATTAGCATCAAAAACAAGGAAGAGAACTTTTTGTCTCCTCCCTTTAAAACATTATTGTTCTTAATGAGGACTCCGGGGACAAACTCACAGATCGAGCTCTGCTCCAGTCGTCAATCTTAATGATGATGTTAAACTGTCCATTGTTATTCCGGGCAGCAGGTAACTTCAGCAACTTTCCCCGGAGGAAGCAATAGAATAGTGACATCAAAAGTGTCTAACTGACATCTTAATCCAACACAAGTTCACACGCGAGCAGCACGAGCGATGCTTGATTAGTCAAATCCTGCCAAATCCTTTTAAATCCTGTAAAATTCATTATCAGTCCGCCTTGAACATCATCTGGAAACATGCAGTAGTTCAAGAGCTGAAAATAAAACTTTTTGTCTCTAAGCCTTCATTAAGGTGTCTGTAGGTCCAGCAGTTTATTGTAGTGCTTTCATATCTTGTCTGGGTTGTTCATAAATGTGTTCCATGATCTATGTAGTGCTTGTGTTGTTCAAAATTCTTGACAATGGAACGATAATTTGTGAACATTTTGATTAATCTTTCAGTGTAGCTTTTAATTCAAGCAATTTTAATTTTTAATTTACAAAAAACAATGTTTAATTTACAATACCAATGTCCTTTTCCTATAAAAAAATATTAATTCACATTATTTAACCTGCATCTCATCAGAGCAACACAAAATGACTCAACATGGTTACTGGGTAATTATGAGACCAAACAGAAGACCAAACGTGTTCTTTTAAGGAGCAATTGAAGTTAACACAAGTAATGATGTCACTGATGGTTTTGATAGTTCAGCACCACGGACAGAGACACATACTGCATCTAGGGCTAGGTTTCCATGTGTTTAAGTTAAGCCTCTATTTGTCAAATATACATTACGGCACTAAAATTCCTTCTTCGCATAACCCAACTTGTTGGGAAGCTGGGGATAGAAGGCAGGGTGAACCTTAATATGGCGTTTTTTTGTTGGGCGTTTTAAGGCCTTGCTTAAGGGCCCAACAATGTCAACTTAGTGGATCTGGGGCTTCCAACCTTCTAATCAGTAACTTTCAACCCTCAACCCTTTGAACTTGCACTGTTTAAACATGCGGAAGCATGACAAGGTCAACACTGATGGACAACAGGACACCACTGGAAGACAAACTTGACAAAAAGAGAAAATTATTATTGAAAGTATGCCTTGTAAAATATTAAAATAAGGTTTTTTTATGATTCAACATTAACAGCAGTACAACTGGTTTCATATTAAATATCTGCTGTACCTCTGATACTAACAGCATTTAAGAAGTTTTCCTTCACTTTAATCTTATTAACAAACTCAATTGCTATGTGATGATTAAAATTAATTAGATGTACATGTATAGAGCCTATGAAAATCAGTTAGTATCTAACCAGAAGTGCATGAGTGGCATATTTACAATAATAATAATAATAATAATCTCTAAATCACCCACAACATGACCAATAAGTGTACACACAATCTACACAATCAGACACAAATTGGTACATTGGTACTAAAGGTAAATTATGGTATATCAGTTTTCCAATCTGTCCAAGGACCGCATACTTTTGGGGGAAAATATCATTCGACTGATTGTTTATGTACAACACTATACTGACTGTATAAGATCAGAACTTTATCTAAGTTGCGGTTCAAGTCATTATTTCACATTTATGAAGGTCTTGCCAGTTCTCCAACTGCATCCTTTTATATGTGAGCCTTTACCTGCTAATTGTATCTTTTAATAATTGGTGGTGTACTGTCTATGAAAAGGACTTCCAAGGTTGAGGTTAAACTTTGTGCAACAACAAGTGCACAAGCTGGCCTGGCAGAGTCAAGGTTAGGAGTGTGCAGCTGGAGGAAGCTGATTACATCACGCCTCGTTGACTTGCTCGAAAAATTTAGGAAGGAAACTCAGAGAAGAAAACACCAGATGTTCGCAACATAGTATACTAATCCCACTTTCTCTTTAAAATTGCAGAAGAGGCCTATCCCCCAGCATGACGTTGATAGTCTGTCTGAATCATCCCCCAAAAAAATCACACTTGCCACTTTCTTCGCTTGTAAAGTAAATATCAACCCCTACAGGGCTTGTCTGTTGTCACTGTTTTTGTGTTCAAGCTATGCCTGGGGTTTTACAGCATCACATCACGACATCACATCATCATAGCACATATCCAACATCTACACATACAGTATATATGAAATGCAAACTCTACTTGGACAGCCTTTTGGGTAGGTTTCATGTACTGTATATAAAGTGCTTTTCTTACCCAGAGGTTCAATTTGCACACCTTGGTACAAATATACAATATTATTTAATTAACCAAAATCAATCCATATAAAGTCACAGTAATGTCAGCCAAAGTGAGTAATCACTCACTCACTCATCGTATATATACCTCTTTATCCTGTATTCAGGGTCGCAGGGGGGCCTGAACTGGGGCCAATCCATCACAGTGCACGTCACACACCATGGATCAAATCTGCAGGTCTTTGGACAGTGGGAGGAAACCCACCAAGCACAGGGAGAACATGCAAACTCACAGAGAGACGGGAATCAAACCCGACCCTGTAGGTGCAAGGTGACAGTGCTAACCACCGTGCCGCCCGCCACCAAGCACAAAGCAGGAAATTTTGTTTGTATAAAGACATATCTTTGTGTGTATTGCCTTTCTATATCGCACTGTTGCAATGCAAATGTGGAAGTGTACATAGTTTTACGTATGTGCTAAACATTTGTCTGTAAAGCATTAAATAAATGCCCCTGAACTCATCTGAAATAACATAAAGATCACAACAGCCACAAGAAGGAAACTTGCTTATCAACCAGACATACTGTAAATGAACAAAGTCACAGCAGTAACATCCACCACGTATAGACATACTGTACAGAGTGAGAATATAAAGAAACACCTGAATGGTTTTAGAAACTGGAGGTTTATTGTTACCTTTCAATGTCCTTTGTTATATGAAAATGATCAATGTGATAAAACTCTTATTTGCAACTATCAGCATTTAGGATTTATACACCATGTGTTAAACTGAGAAATTCATCTTGTTAAACCAAAAACATGAAGTTCTTTTTAATGCACACAGAATGTACCGACTTTGATTGGGCTTTACCAGTTCTGAAACCATTGCTTGAAACGTTCCTAATTACCTATAAACACTCAAACTGTGACCAAATAAAACCAGTGGCATTAAGTTACTTCTTTCCAATAGTACCGTTTCATAGATGCAATCTGGCAACAATGGGAGTTTTATTGGCAATGCAGCTGAGTGTGTAATAGTTTTAAAACGTGAGTCAGAAATTCTGACGAACAATCTGTACCCTTTGTTTAGAAGATATAGGTTTTAGGAAAGTGATACTTAGTGGAAGATAAACTGAATCTTTTATTTTTCTGTGTCTCAGTAATTTGCTCATATGCTTGTTCTATTTTTCCATCATCACCTCTTATTACATTTATTTGCATGAGTGATTTCTAAGCATCCCTTCGTAATAACTTCATTCAATACCCACTATGAATTTAATGTCATTCTTGTTGTTAGTCTTTCAGCTTCGCCCTTCACACCACTTGGCACAGGTTTTACTCCGGATGCCCTTCCTGGTGCCCTCTCATTTTCCCCAAGTCAAATCACTACATCGTTCGCTCACATACAAAGGTGTGTCGCGGCCAGAGTGAACCAGTAGTGCTCCAAGCGAAGAGAAATATTCACGTAAGCACACATTTACATCCGAGTGATGCATCAATCACATGCATAAGAAGGAATACAGTAATAATCAGAACAGTTATAATAGTGCTGAACAGATGAACAATCTGATTAAATAAATCAACATTCAAATGCATTTACAGACTGAAGCAAAGTGTCCAGCTGGAGCATTAACAGAGTGAGTGAGGCCAGTCATAGTATTATCCAAAGAGGGAAATACATGTGATTATTTACAGTAATAGTAAAATATCTGCATTGATTGAGATAAATCATGTAGCACTTTTTATACTCATAAGAAGACTCAAAGCCTAACAAACGTGATTAAGACAGAATCGTGTACACGTGCATGGCATGAGAGAGAGAGAGAGAGAGAGAGAGAGAGAGAGAAACAGAGTGATTCACAATCACACAAGCAGCACAACCTACTTACTGTTCGGTATCTTTCTTTACGTTTCTTTTATTCTCCCCTTCTTTTGTATCAATAATAATTCTTATTAGGAGTGGTAATAGTAGTAGTAATGCTGTGATTTATTATTATTATTATTATTATTATTACCTTTTCTTTTTGCTTTTTTTTCTTGCTCAGTAGTTTTCACCACTACTGTCACTTTAATTTTGTCTGCGGAGTTAAATGTGTGTATATTATATTTTATCTATTTATTTCTGTTGTTACAGTATTTTGTGATCTACAGTCCAAAGACTTGTAAGTTAGGCTAATTGGCGTTTCCAAAGGTGTGAATGAGTGCGTGAGTGTGTGTATGTGTGTGTGCCCTGCAATGGGTTGGCACCCTGTCCAGGGTGTACCCCGCTTTGTGCCCTAAGTCTCCTGTGATAGGCTCCAGGCCCCCCGTGACCCTGAATATAGGATTAGGTGGTATAGATGATGCGTGAGTGAGTGAGTGAGCTCTGGCCATACAAACACCCTTTGAATCTTTGACTCTCTCTCTCTCACTAATGTATGCACGCTAATCCGGGGAAATGGGTGAATTCACCCTGAGGACCAGCGACTGATCCACTTTGGTGGAATTTTCTATACTACAATTTCAAAATTTTTCTGTTTCCGCATGGCCCAAGTTTCCTTCCGGACCTCTTATATTCTCATTGTTCCACGGCTCCTGCATGACTGCTGCTGCATTTCATATAATATTGTTTGCATTTGATTGTATTTTCTTTTCATCTTTCGTTTGTTAGAGTTTTATGAATATACTGATACATTGTTTTGTGTTCTATCAAACTTGATGAAAATATTGTCATTTTGCTCTGTCCTGTGGGTAAATCATTTTACTGCGCTCATTTTACTGGGCATCATAATGGGTGGAGTGGGACTGACTACCCAGCGTCCCAATGACTGTACTTCTAGAATGAAATATCAAAGATATGGATCAAGAAAGGAAGGGACCCCAAACGAGCGCGCTTATGTACAGGTCCGAAACTTTGGCTGGTGAGTAAGGTACAGTAGGCCCTATTTGATTTTTTTGTTTGTTTGTTTGGGTGAAAATTTCAAATGTATTGGTATAATGGTAATATATATACCAGCTGGAATAAATACACTCGCATGCATCTGTTGTTTCACTTTACCACTGCACGGCTAAAATATGCCGAACCTGAGGCATGCAGGGTAAGGTGTATTAGGTTAGTGTTAGTGACAAATGGCTGGGCACGCAGAACCAATGCCCATGTTTTCAGACGTTTTTTCAGCTCTGAAGCTCTAGATAGATAATGTACTCTATAGAGTGCAACAACAATATACTCGTTCATAATCCCAGTATCCAACATCACCCAGAAGAAGAGGGATCTTTTTTGAGTCTTCCTTAACTTACTTCTCTTCGCACTTTAGGGATTTAAGTTGACATCATTATTTCTGTAAAGCTGTTCTCGTTAGAACGTCTTATGTCATATGAAGGGAGGTACTGTAAGGTGGATGCACTCACAAGGTAAAAGAGCAGTTTAAAAAATAAATCCGGGCAAACAACATGGAAAACCCTGAGTGGAAAACAGGTTGAGTGATAGCAATTCTGTGGGTGCGTGTGTGCTCGTGACGGTCTGTTAGGATTTTACACTTTTGTAAAAAGTGTATACTCTGTGCACTGCATGCTGCGAAACGCTATCACATAATATTGTGGGGATTCTTACTGTATGTACGAAAAACAGTGGTTTGGTTAATTTAGAGTCATATAAGTATTATATAGTAGATAAAATACAATGTCCCCCGATAAAGATAAATCCACATCTGAGTCAAGCATCGGGCATTAAAAGGATCATACAGAACATACAGTACTGTAAATCCTTGATAAGTTCATATCCTGGCCCTTGGGAGCCATCGAGCATGAAACCGAACCGTTCTGTTTCTGCATGTCCTGCGTAAGTGCTGAGCTGAGCTGAGCTGCATGACTGAGACTGCTGTGAGACATCAAAAAACCATCTGTCTGTTCCAAAAAAAAAAAAAAAAAAAAAAAGTCAAAGAGAGGAAAGGAAAGACAGAATGAGGATGTCAAAAGGCAAAAGAATGTGAGAGAAATGAAGTCAGAGATGTTTGAGAAAGTAAGATGAGTAAAATAGGTTGTTGTTTTTTTTTCTCTGAGATTCACACTTTATTCTGTATCAAATCAGGAGCAGATGCACCACCATGACAATAAACAGAAGCCTAGGGCTCGAGGCAATTAAAATTTCTGTCAGCTTGAAGCATTTTACACAACAAAATTAATCAAAACCACCATCCTCTGTTTGTGTGTGTGTGTGTGTGTGTGTGTGTGTGTGTGTGTGTGTGCATGTATGAGTGTGTGTGTGTGTGTGTGTGTGTGTGTGTGTGTGTGTGTGTGTGTGTGTGTGTGTGTGTTAACCTCATTTTTTTTTTTTTTGCGAAAAGATTCCAACAGGAAATTAATTTTCATTTATTTTAAAATCAATTTCCATTTGTTATAATGGCCACGATGGAAATAAGCTCTGAGGCTTTATTGTGTTTATTCTCAGATAGTTCACTGTGGGTAATGTTTGCTTTGCATTGTTATGTAAGAAATAGAAGCTGTGAAAGGATAATAATGAACAGGTTGGAGTGATGCCTTACTTTTTTAAAATGCGTGTAATGATGCACACCCCGGTCCCAATTCGATTCATGATACTGTGGTCATGATTTAAGCTCTCTTGTATTTCTCTATAATTTACAACGCAAGGGGAGAACATGCAAACTCCGTGCACACAGAGCCGAGAAGGGAATCGAACCCAGGACCTGGAGGTGCAGGGCGACGGCGCTAACCACTAAGATACTGTGCATTCACGTTTAATTACTTTTTTTTAAATATATATTTTACTTCATTTACATGTCTTTTCTAATTGCTTTGACTGTGTTTGTATGAAATATGATTATAGTGACGATAATAGTTTGTGGATGGCTGGAACAGATTATCAGCATCTACATTATTTCCTATGGGAAAATGCATTTTGCAATATGAAAAGTTCAGCAATTTGCTCTTAATAATCTGAAATAGTTATTAACGCACAAAACAGCATATATATTTTTACACATTTACTTTGCGTTATTTTGTGGAACGTGGAAAAAATGTCCTACCTTTACGCAGCTTATTACAGTCATTCCCTCACGGGCCTTCAAGTTAGTTTAAGAAAAGTAAAGGAGATCACGGATCAAGTCCTTTTTCTTGAGGTCTCTCCCTTAAATCTCAGCTGGGTTTTATTCAAGGCGAGGATTTTAGTTAAAAAAATAGTTATTAAAAATATTTTAAAGTTAGGAAAAATAAAAGATTCTCAGGTCAGAACAGGTAAACTGTATGAAGGGTATAAATACAGCTGATTGGCCCTTACGTTCCCAACTTTAATAAAATTCTGTGTATATACACAACACAAATTATTCATTTCAACTTCATTGTCATTGTAGTTTCTGCGCCATTAAAAAAATATAATAATAATATAAAAAATGTTCTGTTGAACAGGAGCAGGGTTGCCAGGGTTTGTGTGATGGCATCTCATAAGACAAGTGATACTAAAACACATGACTGGACCGAACAGTTCTAAGTTAAAATTCCAATAGTTCACTTTTTATTTTTATTTTTTTAATGGCTTTCTGTGTTTCGCTGAATATTATCTTCATCTCTGTCTCTATCTCGCCCTCTCTTTAAATGATTCTGTCAGAGGAAATAATACGCCTGTCATTTCTTCCACACACCAAACTCCACCCTGACATCATCAATCCACATGAAAGACAAGCTGTCCAGCTCTCATTTACCCTCTAGCTCTTCCCACTCTAACCCACTCATGCAGTGGTGCTGTTCTGGAGGCAACGGCGTCAGGTTCGGAGGTAGACTTTGCAGTTGGATATTAAATCAGAAGAGATATGACGTCCTGCAGAGGCTTTTATTAAAAGTGACAAGGAAGGCAAGACAGCACCTACGCACACAGCACTAGCATTTAACATTAGATCTCTCTGGTAGTACAAGGATTTAATCTAACACTATTACATTAACTTGTTATTTTAATTTTTATTTATTTATTTTTGTTATAATCTGATTCCAGTTTTAAAAAGAGGTGGAAGGTAACTGAAGGACTGGATGGTCAATTAACATTGTTACTGTATTTAAGTCCATATTTCCCCTATCTGTACTTCAGCTGTACTTTTATTACAGGATACTTCTTACTCGTACTACACTACATCAAACGAATATTTGTACTCTTACTTAGCTACATTCCCCACACGGCCGTCGCATTACCCTACCCTAACTACATTGGTGTGTAGCGTTAGAAGCGGGAATTTCACCACCTGCTGACTATTATGCACAAATGCATGGCTTGTCCTTCCTTCGAGACGCAACAGGTTTTTTCCTTTTTTGTCGTCTGTTCCTACATGGCCCAGGTTTCCTCCCTGTCCTCATACAATCTCTTCGTTTCACGGCTCCTGCATGACTGCTGCATTTCACACAATATTCAGTTTGTTGTATTCTCTCTTAATCAAGTTTGCTAGCCCCTGAGCGTTCTTATGAATAGAAGTAGTGCATTAAATAGCATTGTTTTGTGTATGATTCAATGCAACTCTATGCAAATATTGTCATTATTCTCTTTCTTTGTGAATAATAAATCCCGTCACATGCATCTGTTATTTTGTTATATAGCGTTTCTCAGCAACGCTAAAATATACAGACCATAATCTATGAAGGGTAGATGGAAGGTTTAGTGTTAGACAAAATGGCTGAGCACGGGGCGTTGTGTGCTCTCGCTCGAAGCTTTTCCGAAAAGTTGCCAGCTCTGAATACATTTTATTAATTCGCTCCCTGTTTTTATTTCAATCACCAACCAAAATCCGTGTTGCCTGACAAATGAACAACTCAAAAATTTTAGAGCGCGTGCACAACACTTCTACATCCTAACCCCAACCAAAATATATGTCAGGACTCATAACTGATGTTTTTATGCTCCTATGTTTCTCTGCAGTTTCTAGTTTAACCTTCAAAGCCGCAACATGGCGACTTGAAACTAATAGAATTATTACTCGTCTCCTTTTTCCTCCTCCATCGCTGTTTGTCATAAAGCCTTGCTATCCATCTTACATTCTTTCCTCCGTCAGCCTGTCCTTTCTTCACCCTCCCTCCCCCCCTCTTGTCCTGCCAAGGCTCTCACTCAGAATGCAAAGAAACAGCTTCTACTGCGTCCTTCATTTTTCTGTTTACCCTTCAACTTCTCTCTCTCTCGCTCTCTCGCGCAGTCTCAATAACTGGGAAATTAAAATTAGTCTGGTCATGTAAATGCGGGGCTGATGGAATGTCATGTGGAGAATGCTAATACGATTAGCCTGAGAACTGGCTAATCCTTGCTAACCAAATCAGGCTTTAAGGTAACTTGGTCTGAGTTAAAGGAAAAGCACAGGGTCATACACATACACAGACATTCTGTCTCTCTTTCTCTTTCTCTCCCGCTCTCTAATGAAATAAACACCCAAAGGCATGCCGGTAGCATATATGAGAGTGACAACATGTTTGGTACTGAAGTAAAGCTTCAGCTGAATATTAATAGAAGCACAGAGAGCGACAGTCCCTCAGCGTCCTAAACCAAAGCCACAATGAAACAAACAGAAACCACTTAACATCACACTGAAACAAGCTCAAATCAAAATTCTCACACTCACTCACTCACTCATATACCACTTTATGCTGTATACAGGATCGCGGGGGGGGGGATATGGAAACCTAGCTATCCTAGGAGACACAGGGCACGAGGCTGGGTACACCCTGGACCCTGGACACACACATGCACACACCCTTACATGCTCATTCACACACTACGGGCAATTCGGGAATGCCAATTAGCCTAATCTGCATGTCTTTGGACTGTGCAAAGAAACCGGAGTAACCAGAGGGGGAGCAATTTAAAATTCTGCAAATCAAAATTAACATATGATAAAACCCTGGCGTGTTCAAAATATAGAACCAACACAGAATTCAATTCTAAATCAGCGAGTGTAAGTGGTAAGAAATGAACGAGATAATATTGCATTTTATCATTACGTATACATACAGTATCAATCCATCTATACATTCCCTGTCCTTAACGTGATATAGAAGAATTCACGCCAGAAGCAGAAAATGACGGTTGCCGATATGAGGCATTAATATTCATAGACACAAACTTACACACGCTGTCAGAATGAATTAGTAATGTTCAGGGCCAGTGCCTTTCCAGTGCTGCATTATGGGGCACTGGCATGCTTCATAATGATGATGATGATGATGATGATGAGGGCATGGAGGAATGCTGTGTTTGTATCTTCCATTTCCTTCATGCTACACTAAAGCTGAAGTCCTGAGGGTTTAAAGGGTGATATTTTATGCATTCCAGAACCCCTGAATGAAGAAATTAACGGTTAGCTGCCTTAGTGAGCGCCGCAGGTCAGTCTCCGTCCTGTCATGGCTGTACATTTACATTTCCACACAACCACGGCAGAATGGTATAAATGGCTTAGCTTGGCTAAGCACTCAATAATTCAGGGAAAAAATACATAAAAACATCAACATGGCCTTTTTTTGCTGCTTTTTTTTCTGTTTTTAACCTTTTTTTCTTTACTAAGAAAATTAGCAACATCGATTGTTGTGAATAAAAATAAAAGGGGTGTTCAGGTCAAACCTGGACTTGTGATGAATGACGGCATAAAACTGATTTTATTGACTTTTATAAATGACTTTCAGCACAGTACAGTGATGAGACTCTTAGCCGGTGTAAACCGTTTTAAAGGCGGCCGTACAGTACATCCGTGAATGATGATCCCAGCTGAGGAGGCTCTGCGCCCACTGCAGTCGCTCATGTTAACATTCACCGAGTAGAATGCCTAACCTTAAAAATCAACAGGTACCTTGCACAAGAGACGCATCTGTTTGTGGGAACTGTACACACAATCATTCACCAGCACCACTTGCACATTACAGCCAGGCCATTTCCGCATGTCTGGAAAGCCAGTGTTACGTTATAGACATAAAGCAGGCTTGCCTCCGGCGTACTGAGAAAACTTTTTACCTTGATGGTTTCCAAGCACTAGTGAAACTCTGGGATAAATGCATTAGTGTAGCTGGGGATTATATAGAGAAATAAAGGGAGTTATAACTCTCAGAGCTGCACCATCAAAAGTCCTGGATTGTATCCTATTGTACATCGAATACTATGAAATAAAGCATAGAACTAAAAAAAAAAATTATAGCTCATACTGTAAAGTCACACAACCTGACACAAACATTTCTTGAGCTGGAACTGAGTAAGCACTAGAGTTATGTGATTTTATCTATTTTGCAGCTTAATTGATCTTTTGTTGGTCGATGTGTCAGGTGTGAATTCAAAATCAATTTGTTAACCATTTTAAACATTTGCAAATGTTAAATACTATATATATATATATATATATATATATATATATATATATATATATATATATATATATATATATATCACAACTTCACCATTTTTGGTGAAGTTGTGATAATATGTTGTGATATATTATATATATATATTATATATATATATATATATTTATATATATTTGTTCCAGCAATAAAAAATCAATTAAACAAGGTACCCTACAATTCAGTTATTATAAGATAATTTAAGTATTTTCAACAAACCTGTCAGAAATGTAGCTGCTTGAGACAAATTAAACAATCAACAATAGTGCTGTTCAATAGAACCAAATAAAAGAAATCACAATGGCCAAAGATATAACTGAATTGAATAGACAGTCTGCCTAAGATTCACAGCTTGAAGAAGCACAACAGATATACAGCCTTGGACATGAAGAACATACTGTATATTACTTTCTTAGTCAGTTTTTTAATTTTTTTTCAAAAATGCTGTTGGAGAAGAAACTAGATGTAATTAGACTGAGAAGAAGACAAGAGACAAGAGACAGTTATGAACATTATCGTCTGTCTTTCAGTGAGATTATATATACATATATACTGTACTTATATACAGTAGATCTTTACCTAGAAAGGTGTATGCAGTACCACGTAAACCTCTAGACATTCCTATAAAATGGTCTAGACTGAGACTTTATAATCAATAGCCCGCTATTCATTCACTGCCATTTGAACTTACAACTAGTAAACCTCTAGACTGTGTTGGTAGTGATATTTAATATCATTTGAATTATTAAACCTTCCTCTCTATTTGGAGTTGAATACCGAGGCACATTATTAAATTATTACACCTTTGATACAGCGGTTAGAAAAACTGTTTTGCCTGAACATCCTTCGCAAATAAGAAAACCTGCAGTGTTTTCTTCAATTTGGACCAAATTAAGGCTTCTTAGCAGACTGCCTACCATATGCTGTCTGAACAAATATTCCGCAAACACTACCCACAATGTAGAATCCCTAAAGCCTTGGATACACTAGACACATTAAAAAATCCTAACAGTTTATAGAAAAAAATTTACAGACTATACAGAATGCCGAGGGAGTTGGAGGTGAGTAGAATACCAGTTGGCACACACAGTCGAAGTAATAAGGTGGGAGTGGAAAAAGTTTGTAGAAAGTAATTATTTTAGTCTATGCACTACAGGAATACAGCTCAAATAACAGACACCCTCAAACCTGAGCCCATGACCTGGACACATTAAGAAGAATTTTTTGTACATTAATACCTTCCAGTCTTTTTTTATCCACAATAGCCTACCTTTATGTTCACAGATGCTGGAGGTAAAATATTGCTAGACTTACATATTGTTATAACTTGTAAGTGATATTTTTCTGTAAAAAAAAAAAGACTTTTGTACCGTATTAATTCTGAAGCCAAATACGGTACGTGAAATGCAAGCTTAGTAGTCTAAACGCCCATTTGTACTTCATGCATGACATGTGTGTGTGTGTGTGTGTGTGTGTGTGTGTGTGTGTGTGTGTGTGTGTGTGTGTGTGTGTGTGTGTGTGTGTGTGTGTGTGCAGGAAGACAAGCATCATTGTTTACCTACTCGTCTGCTTGTCTTATGTACATCCAGAGGATTAAAAGACATCCATCAGATGGCAAGTCAGAGCCAAAACATCTCCGGCCATCTGGTATACTAGACAAACTGTAATATGTTGTGGTTTCATGTGCAGCAGAATTAAATGCAGTGCACAGGTCATGTTTCTATTTGAAACTTTTTGCAGTTGTCATGATCTGTGTTTCATATTGAAAATAATTTCTGTATACATCATTCAATATATATTTTATATCGTATCATATTAAAAATCCTTACCACTGCTTTGGTTATTACTGCTTTGTATATACGTATATACACAGTCTGAATCTCTATAACAACCGTATATACACAGTATATATAAAAATGGTAAGGATTTCTAATCTGAATCAGCTGGTTTCGTGTTGCAGTGTGTATATATGTATACACAGTATACCAAGCTCGACCTAAGGAAAGTTATAGACTTTGGCACAGGATTGCCACCCTCTCATAACAACACCTGCATTCTCATAACAACACCTGCATTCTGACCATAGTAGATCGCTTTTCCAAGTCGGCTCATTTCATCCCGCTCCCCAAGCTCCCCTCCGCCAAAGAGACGGCCGAACTCCTGGTTAATCATGTTTTTCGACTCCACGGACTCCCCAGCGACATCGTTTCTGACAGGGGGCCCCAGTTCTCCGCCCGATTCTGGAAGGCTTTTTGCAAGCTCATCAGCGCCTCCCCCAGTCTCTCATCCGGTTTTCATCCCCAGACTAATGGGCAAACAGAAAGGATGAACCTTCCAGCGACAGGCTAACCGCCACCGGTCACCAGCGCCCAGGTATCGCATCGGCCAGAAAGTCATGTTAGCCACACGGGATCTCCCCCTCAAAACATTATCCAAGAAGCTCTCTCCCAGATTCATCGGGCCTTTCACTATTAACTGCATCATTAACCCATGCTCGGTCCGCCTTTCGCTACCTCTTTCCATGCGCCGAATAAATCCCACCTTCCACGTCTCTCAGATTCGCCGCCTTTTTCCCTGCCCACTATCTGCACCTCCCCAACCCATTGACTGATAGATGGGGGTGAAGCTTTCACCGTCCGCAGGCTCCTCAAGGCTCGGAGACAGGGACGTGGCCTTCAGTATTTGGTAGACTGGGAGAGCTACGGTCCCGAAGAAAGGAGCTGGGTACCTGCCAGATTTATCCTTGACAAGACGCTGATAAGCGACTTTCATAGACTTCACCCCGAAGCACCCGCTAGAACGCCTGGAGGGCGTTCGTAAGGGAGGGGGTACTGTCACGTCACGTCAGATTCACCTGCTCACTTCCACTCCAGATTCCACTCCACTCCTTTGATCTCACTGGCTCACTCTCTGCTCTCCACACACCTGTTGCTCATTTCAATCATGGCTCTTCTCTATTTAACCTGCTCACAAACAACCTCCCGTTGCCAGATTATTGAGTGCCTTACCAGCCCAATATTCCCGCGTCTTGTCTCGTCACAGCCTGCCAAGTTACCGACCACGCTTCGTTCTTTGACTACGTCTTTGCCTCACGTTTTTGGATTTACCCTTGTTTGGATTTCGGATCATTGACCGCTTACCTGTTTCCTCGACCACGGATTTGGATCACAGACTTTCCCCCCAGCTCTCCGGCTTCGATCCTCGCTTGTTCTACAACCATGAGTCAGTCCTCATGCCCTACCAAGTTCACGCTACGTTCGCCAAGTGGCTCGAGCTTCTCCAGCGAGCACACTACGGTTCCCACCGCAGCGCGGAGCACCATCCTCACCAAGATCAGCCTCGTCACATTACAGCCACCACCCTCCAGTCAGTGACACCACTACTCAACCCGAGTTCTTCCCTCTCCACGTTCTGCATTTGGATCCACCAAGCCCACTACGGAGACTGGCAATATGCTTAAAACCATGCTTAAGGTCAGTGAATTCCAGCGTGGTACCGTGATAGGATGCCGCCTGTGCAATAAGTCCAGTCGTGAGATTTCCTTGCTACTAAATATTCCACAGTGAAGCGATTCGAAACGACAGCAACTCAGCCACGAAGTGGTAGGCCCCAGAAAATCACAGAGCGGGCTAATGGACCAAGTACAATGCAAGACATCACAGAGCGGGCCAAGTGCAATGCAAAGCATCGGATGCAGTGGTGTAAAGCACGCCGCCCCTGGACTCTAAAGCAGTGGAGACGTGTTCTCTGGAGTGACGATTCACGAGTCTGGGTTTGGCTTTCGCCGTGAGAACGGTACTTGTCTGACTTCATTGGTGGAGAGGGGATTATGGTGCGGGGCTGTTCTACAGGATTTGGAATCGACCCTTTAGTTCCAGTGACAGGAACTCTTAATGGAACTTTTAGGGCAGTGGTGGCTCAGAGGGCTAAGGCACTGAGTTACTGATCGGAAGATCGGCGGTTCGATTCCCAGCTCAGCCAAGTTGCCATTGTTGGGCCCTTGAGCAAGGCCCTTAACCCTAACTGCTCCAGGGGTGCTGTATCATGGCTGACCCTGCGCTCTGACCCCAGTTACACTGGGATATGCGAAGAAGGAATTTCACTGTGCTGTAATGTATATGTGACAAATAAAGGCTTACCTTAATAAAGGCTTTACTTACTTCAGCATACTAAGACATTTTAGACAATTTCATGCTCCCAAAGTTTGGGGACGGCCCCGTCCTGTTCCAACATGATTGCACACCAGTGCAGAAAAAAAAGCAATGTCCATAAAGACATGGATGAGCTAGTTTGGTGTGGAAGGACTTGTCTGGCCTGCACCTCAACCCGATAGAACACCAGTGTGTGTGACAGCATCAGTATCTGACATCACAAACACGGTTCTGGAGGAACGGTCAAAATTTTCCAAAAACACACTTAAACCTTATAGAAAGCCTTCCCAGAAGAGTTGAAGCTGTTATAGCTGCAAAGGGTTTGGAATTGGATGTTGCTCAAGTTCATATGCATGTGAAGGCAGGCGAGTGAATACTTTTGGCGATATAGTGTATATAACGGTAGCTGTAATACATATATATAGAAAATCCTTATATATGATGTAAGGATTTTCAATATAAATCAGCTGCTTTGGTGTTGCTATATATCCTGCTTTATCCTGACTTGCTCTGCACATCCCTATGAATATGTGCAATGGCAATAAAAGCATATTAACTCCCCATAACATGTGGCATGCCTCATCAGGCTTCATAATCACTCTGACAATCAAAAGAGTGATGAGGAAAATAAAGACGGTGTCTGGGATAAAGGTTAAGCCGCTCAAAACGACTGTTATTAATGAGTCACTAGAAGTCAGTAGGAGCTGAAGAGTTCAATCGGATTCTGACGCTGTAGGTTTAAGTGTCGTTACATGTGTGTGTTGATGTGTCACTGTAGAGAGTGAGATGAAGAGACAGTGAAGGATAGAGAAGATTCAGACGTGAGTGATGAGGGTGACTGGGAAATGAACTGAGGTGGGAGACAAATAAAAACAGAGTGACACTCTTTTCATCACAGACAAGAGAGAGAGAGAGAGAGAGACTTTTTGACTTTTTACAATTCTTTATTTTACACGTTTTGTTTTATAAGCTAGAAAAAGGATTGAGTTTATAAATAATTGATTTAAAATAAACAGATAAATGAATAAATAAATAAATAAGAAATTTTTGACATTATAGTCCTTCTTTAAAAAACGTATATAGTTATTGTGCTTTTTTTTCAGTTAAAATATGCGGTAAAGATGGTTTCGTCATCTTCTACTGAGCACAAAGTCTCCTCACAGCACCATATAGTTTTAAACATATTTATGTCTTTCATACTCTTGTAAAAATTACAATCAATTAAAATTCTTGATTTAACAAGTCTGGAGAAGATCTTTTTAGGGTCGCAATCTGTGCTTTGTGCCAGCTTGTTTTTTCTGCTTATATAAATTGCCATCTTGGCTTGACCAATGGTAAAATTAATAAGCTGGCATTTGAATCGATTTCTCCGGACGTATTTAAAACCAAGAATAAAAAGCTGATGAGTAAAATCTACATTCAGTGATAAAAAGATGTGCTTTAAAAGGTTAAACAAAGGTGACAACCTGGAGCAATGTATAAAAGCATGGAAAACAGTTTCTCTCTGTGAACAGAAGGGGCATTCCTGTGTGACGTCAGGTTTTAAAATTGAGATAAAAGAGTTCACAGAGACAATTCCATGTAAAATCCTCCACTGGAGGTCAGCAGACTTTTTGGTTAATGGTGGTTTGTACGGTGCCCTCCACTCTGGTTTAAAATCATTATTAAAACCCAGTTCAGTGCGCCATGGGGTGTCTACCCTCCCATTCAGTTTTTTCTTGTTTAAGACCTTTACACAAGCTTTGTATAAAACCTTACCAGACACTGTCTCAAAGTTCATGTCTTCTTTACCCTTGAGCTCCAGGAGGGGGCCGCTATAACCCTCTAGGTCTGGAGCTATTGTCAGCTGTGGAAAAGGTTCCTCTTCTGTAGGATTGGTCTCGTTGTTTGTGTGTTCCATCAGCTGAATGCGTTCTTCCGACGTTAGGGCGGTTCTCCAGCGATGCAGGAGTTGGTTGGCGACCCGTTGAGACCGCAGTCCCATCCGTGCTGCCAAGTTCTCTGCTCGAGACAGGTCTGTTCCGTCTCACAATCCCTGCGGAGATCAGGGTCTTGGATAGTGCTGGGGTGGTTTCACTAGAGATGTCTAGCTGTCTCCACAGACTAGGGGCTCCTCCAGCAGCCAGTGTAACGTTCTGCTTCCTTTGTTTTGTTTTTTAAAAAAGGTCCAGATTTTAAAAATTCTTTGATAAAATACTGGTAATCCAGTGGTGTCCAGTGCTGTGGGGTCCATTAAAAACAGAGTTCTGTCCAGCCCAAGTCCTCCCACCGTGCGTAGGAGTGTGTAGGCTGCCGCTCTCCATCCTTCGTCACTAGTTCCGGTGAGAAGTCTCTGGATGAACTGCAGACGGAAGGCTGCAGTTCTGCTGGCTAGCTGCACCAGGCCCTGTCCTCCTTCCTCTTTGGGCAGGTGAAGAAGGCTTTGTGGTAGCCAGTGTAGTTTGTCCCAGAAAAAGTCTACCAGTAGGGCCTGTATGCTTGCTAGCAGGTTTGGTGGTGGGTCCATACATGCCAGTTTATGCCACAGGGACGATGCTGCTAGGTTGTTGATGACCAGCACCCGTCCTCTGTAAGACATTTTTGGGACCAGCCACTTCCATCTGCTTAGTCTGCCTTTTATGCTTTCAACAATTCCATCCCAGTTTTTGTTTAAAAACTCAGCACTGCCCAGGTAGACACCCAAGTATTTAAAACCAGTCTTTTTCCACATTAAACCCCCTGGTAGTGTGGGCTGTTCGCCTCCCCATCCTCCTACTAAAATGGGTTCACTTTTAGTCCAGTTGATTGTAGCAGATGATAAAACCTTAAAATCTTCTAAAACATCAGTTAAAAGATTCACATCTGTCTGTGTGTTCACCATTACAGCTAGATCATCGGCATAAGCTGAAAGACAGGTTAAAATATTAAAATGAGGTATATTAAAACCAGAAAGCTGCTCTCTTAGTTTACATAAAAGAGGTTCGATTGCCAAAGAATATAGCATACCTGACAGAGAGCAGCCTTGTCTAATACCTCTGTGTACTTTAAAAGGGACACATAAACCACCATTAACCTTCAGTACACTCTCAATGTCTTTTTTCCTTTTTGGTGCTTTGAAGGAGGACTCTTCTTCCATTTCTATGTCCGCCTCGTCCCCTTGTGACAGTGCGGCTGATGCTTCCAGTTGGCGGCTCCTCGTCCTTGTACCCATCATCGAGAGCACCAGTAGCTCCAGCGCTGCACCCGAACCCTCTGTGACCTTATCGGCCGTGCTCGGCCTTTCCGGTGCCGGCTGGGTCACGTTGGGCTCCCCTCGTCCGGTTTGGCCGAGCTCGTTGCTTCTGGTGTTGCTTCAGTAGACTCTTGGACTGCGGGCTGGGCTTGGGGTTCGGTCTCTATAGGCTCTGGGTCAGCAGCATTGCCGGGTCCCTCAGCAGACGGCCGAGCTGTAGTCGCAGGGGGAACGGCCTCACCCGGCACGGTCACGTCGTGACCCGGTCGCTCAGAAGCACCAGGATCGCTCTGTCTTTCGGGACAAGTACGGACCAGATGTCCCATTGCACCACATTTCAAACATTTTATCAGTGTCTGAGGAGGCGAATATACTGTAGTCAAAATTTTCAATTCTGAATTTAAAAACTTCTATTTTTTTTTTCTTCTATGCCCTCTTTAAAAATCATAAAAACAACTATCCTAAAAGACACCAGGTGTTTAATCAATGGTGGATTTACAGTCCAGGGGGATTTTCTTTATAGGGGAGACCAGTCTTCCATATCTGGACAGTTCTGCAGTGATTACACTGTCGGGTATGAAGGGAGGGACATTGGACAAAACTATTTCCTTGGCTGGGGAGCTCAGGGGAGAAACCAGGATGTGCTCATTATTAACAGTGATTCCATTCTGTACAAGTTTAGCCGCTTTATTAAAACTATTTACAAACGTCACAACAGCACTGTTAATGCGGGAAGCAGAGACGATGTTCTCGTGTCCCACCACATCACCAACCGCTAACACACATTCCTCTAAACTCGCCGCGCACACCGTGCCGGCGAGTTAAACTTTGAAAACGCTGTGTGTTCTGAGCCGCCATGCTCCAGCAACACACACACACACACACACACTCACTCATTCAGTCACGCGCGCACACACACACTCACTCACATGCACTCACACAAAAAAAGATAGATTTAGCCAAAAGGTGTAATAAATGACGAGAAAAAACAAAAAGAAAATTGGCAAAGCGCCAATCGCTCTCACGCGCTCTACACGCCACGCTCGCTTCCCTGCCGCACCGCGCATGCACATAGAGACAGAGAGAGAGAGAGAGAGAGAGAGAGGGATATTGAGAGAGGAAGCGGAAAGTTGGTTTCCTTGGAATATCATTTGGCCAGAGATAGCAGATCAATCAACGACAAAAACAAGCAGAGTGACAAGGACAGAATGAGTGAGTGAGTAAGAGGGAGAGAGAGAGAGAGAGAGAGAGAGAGAGAGAGTGAGGGGAGGAAGCAAAAGAGGAGAGTAAGACTTGTTACAATAAACCATCATGTCTACAAACAGAGAGGTGCAGGTTTGCAGTTGAGAAACTCACGCGTACACACAAGGTAAACAATCCACTCTGAGAGGAGAGATGGAGAGAGAGACGAAGAGAGAGAGAGAGAGAGATACCCATCATGTCTAGCAAGCTTTAGGGTTTTACACACACACACACACACACACAGCTTCAGCTTATTAGAGAGTAGAGGAGAAGAGAACTCGCTGAGCTGCAGGTAAATTGTGCTTGCTGTGCGCAGCAGGATTGTATGTGCATGAACACAAACACACACCCTGAACCCATCCCCACAGCAGGGTAGCACAGTTACGTCTTGTATTTTATTTAGTAGAATTTATACCACATGCAGACACACACAGACACACACGCACACACTCAAACGTACAGACTATTACCTGATGCCTTACACCGAGCCGATACGATCAGGAGGAATTACTGAATCTCCGCAGCGCTCCCCAATGCACGGCCTCGCTAGAGGAGACATTAATAACAGCAGTGTCTGCTCGGTGTAGGAGGAAGTGAGAGCAGACAAGTGTTACTGATCCCGCAGTTACTAGCCTTACATACATTCCCCTGACTGATCAGCCTCGCTTCCTCTCCTGCCTCAACGTTTGGAAATAGTGTGAGTATGTGTGTGCGTGTGTGTGTGTGTGTGTGTGTGTGTGTGTGTGTGTGTGTGTGTGTGTGTGTGTGTGTGTGCGTAGTTCTTCACTACAAGGCAGGTGAGTGGGTGCGTAAGACACGGCGATGATGAGATTCACAAGGTGTGATATTTCTGCAGTGTCGCTCTCAGAGGATTCAGGAAGGATGTGGATTCGAACGAGATGGAGAGAGAGCAATAATAACACGCGGGTCGCAAAGCGTAATCCCACAGGAGGAGTGGAACACAACGCGGAGATATGAGAAACGATCACACGGGCGCACTGTTTATCTTTACTTCTGTCTTTTCGGATCTTTAACACACACACACACACACATACATACACATTTGTTTAAGACCTGGAAAGAACAAGCCAAAGGCGGCACATATTCACACACACAAACACACACACACCTCTAACCCTGTGTTACCACCAGACAATGCAAAAGAAGAACATTAATTTTCTAGGTGCTATTCTAGAATTCTAGGAATGTTCAATATACTGCTATAGAATTCTAGGAATGTTCAATATACTGCTATAGAATTCTAGGAATGTTCAATATACTGCTATAGAATTCTAGGAATGTTCAATATACTGCTATAGAATTCTAGGAATGTTCAATATACTGCTATAGAATTCTAGGAATGTTCAATATACTGCTATAGAATTCTAGGAATGTTCAAGGTGCTATTCTAGAATTCTAGGAATGTTCAATATACTGCTATAGAATTCTAGGAATGTTCAATATACTGCTATAGAATTCTAGGAATGTTCAATATACTGCTATAGAATTCTAGGAATGTTCAATATACTGCTATAGAATTCTAGGAATGTTCAATATACTGCTATAGAATTCTAGGAATGTTCAAGGTGCTATTCTAGAATTCTAGCATTTTCAAGATGCCCTTTAGGTATTAAAGCGACAAATTCAAACAACTGTCTTGATTCCTTGAACCAACCATATGGTGCACATGGTCCTGTATCACATCTTTATCATTCTTTTTCTCTGGCACTCTCACAACTTTAGTTCCTACCTACAATTATTTTCCATGTATGTGTGTAAAAACAGAGTACAAACGTATAACTGTGATATGTTTTTCATAACCTCTCATATACTGAAAATAAAGCTTGGAAAGAAACAGCAAATATTACTGTGACTCTAAAGTAGGGTGGAAACAGTAAAACTTCCTGAAACGGTGAAAAGAGAGGGATTTTTTTTTTTACCCAGTGGTAGGTTTGTCACCTGCCATGCAAAATAGTTCAATTCCCACTCAACGCCCAAACCCCAGCCACTGAATGAACGCAGTGCTGGTATCAAGTGGCAATAAATTGAGAGGGTTGCGTCAGGAAGGGCATCTGAGCATCTGATGTAAGACCTTTGGCTAACTGTTGGGGGGGTTGGGGCTCAAACGGTTAGGGCTCTGGGTTACTAATCAGAAGGGAGAGGGTTCAAGTCAGCACTGTAAAGTTGCTACTTTTGAGCAAGGCCCTGTCTGCTCCAGTGGTGCTGTATCCTGGCTGACCCTGCTCTCTGGACCCAGCCTACTAACTGGGATATGCAAACAAGTCATTTCACTGCGCTGTACGGTACATGTGACAAATATTTTTTTTTTTCCTTGAGTCACAAACCCTTGTTTGATTTGAACTTGTATATTATTTTCTCATTCTGTTATACTATATATAGGCGGCACTGTAGTGTAGTGGTTAGCACTGTCAACTTGCACCTTGCACCGGGTTCGATTGCCCGTAGTGTGTGAATGAGTGTTTGAGTGAGTGTATAAATACCAGATAAAGTGGTATAGACTAAGAGAGAGTGAGTGAGTGCGTGTTTTATATACATTTTATTTATTTATTTATTTATTTATTTATTTTTTTTTTGTGGATTCATCAGATTTCCTCATTTGGGCTTGTAAGACATTTATAAAAGTTGTGTATAGCATTTATTATAATTAAAATTTGCTTCATTTATTTCAGACTGAGTTGCCTGATTGCATGGCAATAGGTTCTGTTCTGGCTTTTGACTTTTGTTTTCACTTCGCCCTGGTGCTGTGACACCCTGATTTACCCCACAGCAGTTATCCTGGTGTGTACGGCACCCTGGCCGAATGCCCCTTTCCGTCACTTTTTTTAAAGAAATAGAACGTCGTATGACATGAAACACTGGATAGGAAATTATAGGCTATTTTACTATGTACTTAATATTCTACTCTTAAAGAGATAAATGTTACCTTTACCTTTGTCTTCTACTTATTTCTCATTTTCTTTCCCTTTTTCTAAACTGAGCAACTAATAGCTTTGATCTTTTTCTCATTTATTATTTTAAGTCGACGAGCATCAGAACATTACACACTCCCAATTAAACCATTTCCCCTCTGGGGTGTGTAGACTGGTTATATATAATTCTTAACGATTTAAAAGAAAACAGAAAAATGAAATATGCATGTGGAACCGTACAGTACAGTGTATGCACTAGCAGTATGAATGAACTGTGGCTTACTCAGTCTTTTGAATGTTCGCGTCGAGGCGTCGCCACAGCGGACCATTCGATCCTCACACAATTTGGCACAGGTTTTTTCGCCGGATGCCCTTCCTGACACGACCCTCCCATTTTATCTGGGATCAACAAGATTACTCACACCGTGACATGAAAAATACGACGTGCAAACGGGCGATAGAAAACCGATCGCACAAATGTCACCATGATTACGCTGAACATTTTTATTTATTTTTTTCATGCTCTGTGCCACCCCTTGCCAAAATGCCACCCTGGATCATGTGGCACGACCACTGAGAATCGATCTCATAAAAATCTCCATGTACTAGTAGTCCAACCTGTAATATCTCTCAACCAATAGATTAATAAACTGGGTTTATTATCAAAAAAAGAAACCAGTTGTGTTCTGCATCAGTTCAATACTGATAACCTACTAATATATAAAAAAGCAAAAAATACAAAATAAATTAAAAATATATATTTTTAAATAAAATAAACATTTTAAGCATAAGCAAATCATATTTTACTGGACGAACCATACACACACACCACACACAGGTCGATATTATTAGTGTGTGTGTCCTCTGTGCTGGCTGTTTGCCCTGTCCTTACAGAAATCACTAGGGAGAATGTGTGTACTGGGCTGAAATAGAGAGTTTGTCCTATTGATCTTTTCCTCTTCTCCATGGCTCTTTAATTAACCTCCACACAAGTGCCCTCAGACCGTGAACACACACACACACACACTCACAATCAGCAGCCACACACACACACATATACACCAGCATCACGGCACTGAGATGTCATGCCCTAAGTCAAAGGTGACATTCTGTCTCTTTCCATCAGTCAAACGCAGTCTGTCTCTTATTTGTTGTGGTTGTCCGTGTCAGTGTGTGTGTGTAGCTTATGCACCGTCTTTGCGCGTGAAAAATACATGCGGAACTTGCACTCCAGCCAGGCATGCTCAAGCCGGATTACAATCTTTAAAAAAAAAAAAAGAAAAGAAAAGAAAGAAAAAAGATATAAGATAGGAGGACAGAGTTAGAGAGAGGGTCTGTGTATGTGTCACTCATCCTGTGCGTCAAACGTCGATGATGCAAGTCGCTGCAGTAGGAAACAGCTCCTGTCTCTAAATCGATTTAAGATGTAACATTCAGGCTCATGACAGCAAGGGGCGAGATCACAGCACCTTCATGTCACAGTGTGTTCCTCTGGCTACCTCCACCTCTTTTACCTCTTGTCTCACTTCATTCCCAGGCAGTCAGACAGATCAGGGTTGCCATATTGTCTTCTCTTTTTTTTTTTTAATCCAATTTGTCTCTACTAGTGTGACTAAGCACTTCATAAACTGATGATCAGTCACAGGTAAAGGAAGCATATTATGTGTTGCACCAGAATTTATCTTTGTGGATTTAAAAGTTGCAGACATGACGTTTTACTGATTACCATCGCAATAGCTGGAACCTTCGGTCAATGAAAGAAAAACTCACAATGGTCACAGAAATAACTTTAATCAGACAAATGTAATAATAAATAAGAATTCTGTGAATGTTAACCAATGAAAGTCAGACATTGCTTTTCAACCATGCTTCAACGGAATTATAAAAAAAATGAACTCATGGAACAGGCCTGGACAAAAATGATGGTACCCCTAACTTAATAGTTTGTTGCACAACCTTTTGAGGCAATCACTGCAATCAAACGATTCCTGTAACTGTCAGTGAGACTTCTGCGCCTCTCTGCAGGTATTTCGGCCCACTCCTCATGAGCAAGCTGCTCCAGTTGTTTCCGGTTTGAAGGTGCCTTTTCCAGACAGCATGTTTAAGCTCCTTCCAAAGATGCTCAATAGGATTGAGGTCAGGGCTCATAGAAGGCCACTTTAGAATAGTCCAATGTTTTCCTCTTAGCCATTCTTGGGTGTTTTTAGCTGTGTGTTTTGGGTCATTGTCCTGTTGCAAGACCCATGACCTGCGACTGAGACCCAGCTTTCTGACACTGGCCAGCACATTTCTCTCTAGAATCCCTTGATAGTCTTGAGATTTTATTGTACCCTGCACAGATTCAAGACACCCTGTGGCAGATGCAGCAAAGCAGCCCCAGAACATAACAGAGCCTCCTCCATGTTTCACAGTAGGGACAGTGTTCTTTTCTTCATATGCTTCATTTTTCCATCTGTGAACATAGAGCTGATGTGCCTTGGCAAAAAGTTCATTTTTGTCTCATCTGTCCATAGGACATTCTCCCAGAAGCTTTGTGGCTTGTCAACATGTAGTTTGGCATATTCCAGTCTGGCTTTTTTCTGATTTGTTTTCAACAATGGTGTCCTCCTTGGTCGTCTCCCATGTAGTCCACTTTGGCTGAAACAACGACGGATGGTGCGATCTGACACTGATGTTCTTTGAGCATGAAGTTCACCTTGGATCTCTTTAGAAGTCTTTCTGGGCTCTTTTGTTACCATTCGGATTATCCGTGTCTTTGATTTGTCATGAATTTTCCTCGTGCGGCCACGTCCAGGGAGGTTGGCTACAGTCCCATGGATCTTAATTTTCTGAATAATATGTGCAACAGTAGTCACAGGAACATCTAGCTGCTTGGAAATGGTCTTATAGCCTTTACCTTTAACATGCTTGTCTATAATTTTCTTTCGAATCTCCTGAGACAACTCTTTCCTTCGCTTCCTCTGGTCCATGTTGAGTGTGGTACATACCATGTCACCAAACAACACAGTGACTACCTGGAGTCCTATGTATAGGCCCACTGACTGATTACACGATTGTAGACACCTGTGATGCTAATTAGTGGACACACCTTGAATTAACATGTCGCTTTGGTCACATTATTTTCAGTATTTTCTAGGGGTACCATCATTTTTGTCCAGGCCTGTTCCATGAGTTTTTTTTTTTTTTTTATAATTCTGTTGAAGCATGGTTGAAAAGCAATGTCTGACTTTCATTGGTTAACATTCATAGAATTTTTTTGAATTATTACTTTTGTCAGATTAAAGTTATTTCTGTGACCATTGTGAGTTTTTCTTTCATTGACTGAAGGGTATCAACAATTTTGTCCATGTGTGTACCTTTAACAGGAATGTGCAAATCATCATGAGTTATGATGTATATCAGCATAGCGAGCCTCGTGCCATTTCACCCAAATCGCAAATGCTTAAATCAATGCTTAAAAACCTACATGCTGACTCATTATTGTACCACTTATTCTGTCTAGAATCGAAAAAGGCCTAGAGCTTATCCAAGGGAACTCAGGTGACAAGGCAGGGTACACCCTGAATGGGGTGCCAAACCCTCACAGGGCACAATCACACACATACGCTCACAGCACTAAGCATAAACTACGGGCAATCTGAAAGCGCCAATCAACTTACATCTACGGATCCACATTGTCCAACTTATACTTCTTTTTTTCTTTTTTTTAGAACTGAAAGTAATCTCATATGGAAATTTCGGAGATAACGAAACAAAAGACACCTCACCAAACTGGCTGAAGTCTTCAACAATTGCATCATTCACATTCTGTTTGTATTCATTCAAACAAGAGCTATATACATGCACCAAAGCAATAAGGCAACTGTGAATACCTATCCTTTTTTTTTTTTGCCTTTGTCTCCTTCCAGCATTTGCTGTTTATAGACACTGAATTGATGGAATCTCTGCGTATTCTAGGTCACTGATCATTCTTCACTGTTAGATGACCTTAGAATATCAAACCTTAGACCCTGAGTGCTTCAGATCCGACTATATGTTGAAAACTTGTATTAGTGTGAACCTGGATTAAAACCTGTTCTCTATGTGTCTGATCTTTTGCTGAGACTGTCTAGTCGGGAGTATTAAAGCGGTCCAATACAATTTTTTTCTTTGCCTCTTGAATATTTCATGTGAATCATAGGTATGCTGTTGATTCTATTCGATTTGATTTTGGTGCAAGGCAATTTTTTATTCAATTCGATTTAACAGAACTCATGCTTACCGTCTGGTTCGTCTCAGTGTGATTCACTCGAAAGAGGCACTGAATATTCTGTAATAACTCTTGCTAGGACGAAGCAATCCGAATGAAACAACATACAACGTGCACCTCAGTGTATGGAGCTTCGAATATGTTGGATGCTCCGGAGTCGGACCGATAAGGTAGGCGCCAGACAGTCATCGCACCGTTTAACACCGTACCCCTTCATTCAGTCACTCAACTTCTCATCAGGGCGGTGGTGAACAGTAATGTGCCGCTTCATATTGGGAACCTATTGGGTAAATAATTCGTTTATGCAATTTCAGAGTGAATTTAGGAAGAAATATGGTGTTCCTGACGCCCCTTCAAAGAGTGTCATTCAGAGCGTGTTACGGAAACTGGAAACCTCTTGATTTCCTTCCAAATATGTCCAAGGACATGGAGCGCCACTTCGAAATGTGTCTGGCAGAAAACGGAGTTCACTTCCAGCATGTAATGCAATCGATTACACATACTGTAGGTCAAGGTATGTTGCATATTTCTTTGATTCAGGTTGCTTCATCATAGCAAGAGTTAATACAAGATATTTTGGGCCTCTTTCGAGTGAATCACCCTGTATTTAATTTATAGCAGCAAATAATGACTTACGTTGTTGGTCCTTTAAATGCTATGTCTCATACAAAGCAATTATCTTCAAGTCTTGTGAATTCTCTTTGCCACACTCCGGTCCTATAGGTGGCGGTATTGCACCAACCTCACAAGAAGCCGCAAAACTCTTGCAAAATCTGAGTATTCGCAGAAGGTGGATGAAGGTTGTGTTTTCTCCAAAAGCTGTGGTATATTTTTAAGGAATTTGTCAATTTTAGACCACTTAATGTCTAAGTTTACATAAATATTTTAAAAAGTGTGAATCGATGAAATTAATTGAATAGACCTACAAAAGATTAATTTTTTCCACAGCTATAGTTAGTCCTAGAGTTTAAATACAGATAAAAATCTGTCTTCTCCACATGCATCTAACAGCCTAGGAGGTTTTTCCCCTACATTTCCTCTCTCGGTCTATCTTGTTTTCCCTGCTTTCGTCTTTAATATCAGCATCTATAGTTATTTAACATCATAACGTCACATTTAAGGTATGACTTATATAAAAGGTATAATATATATATAAAATATATAAAACCAAGTACTGATTATGCCAAAACTTTTGCACAGTGCCATAATAATGTTTTAAATTTTTATTTTTGTTCAATTTATGGTATAAGAAGTAACTATGCATCAATGTTTGCTTCCAAGAGAGACTGTGTTAACTTTTCAATTAGGAAATCACCAACATCTATTATGTATGTAGGGGTGCCTAAACATTTGCATAAGACTATATATATTACTATATGAGTTAAAATGCAGTTTCACTCTCAAGTGTAAACACCAATAATCATGCTATTCTGCACCATACGCACACTCATCACACTCGTGTATCCTGTAGGGGTGTTACAGCTGGAAATTTGTTGAAAATAATGTGGTGTTGAAAATGACGTCAGTTATTATCACATTCTTGTTACAAGCTGAAAGAGAGAGTGATTGAGAGAAAAAAAGAAAACTAGCTAAAACAGTTGTTTTGCTCTGTTCTGGTCAGAAGTGTCATGTTTGATCGCGTTCATAATTAATGAAGCGTGTAGAATGAAAATGCTAGCAGAAGACGAGGTAATAGACGAGGAGTAATGTGGTTATAGCGGTAGCAGATTACAGTCGGGTTTACATCCCCTGTGCTGGGAAACGGCGTTGTGCCTTTTTGTGCTGATTTGAAGTGAGTCCAGTAAGAGAAGGCTGCAAAATCTTTGACAAGACACACTGATAAAAATGAGATGAGAACCACTGTAGTAAGGAAGTACTAGACTGGAGAAAAAAGATGCATTTTTTCAGTGTTAGCAAGCCAACAATGAGTTAGGTATCTGACCAAACACTGTAACTAAATGTTCAACCATGACACAATAACAACAATACAGTGGTACAGCGGCATACAAACGTCCCGCCTCAAGAAAATACATTTTGCCTTAAGAAAAGTAATTTTGCAAGAAATTATCCTCAGTAAACAAAACATCTTCAATGTAAAATGCTAAGCTACGGCTAAGTTACGTCTGGGAGACTTGTTGACTTGTTTGCATCAGTGGAAAGCCAAGCAAAGCAAATATACATATTTTTATGGGGATTTTTTTGCATTTTGTGCCAGATGTAGTAAAGACATAGCACCATGGGTCCCAAGACTGTTAGCAAGAAAAGGAGAAGTAAGAAGAAAAGGGAGCCGATTTTAAAGCAGCCGGTGCCAAGACGAATCACAAGTTAAGTTTAAGTGAGGTTTAATGTCTGTTTACTTCGTATTTTACTTCATTTCAAAATGTTCTTGTATGCAAAAAAATGATTTTAGTGTTGGAAACCTGGAATATTTGTCATGCACACTCGTAACACGACCGGCACTAGGACCCGGAAGTAATACGGTCGGGTTTTCAGGAAGCATAAAAGGAAACAAAATGGCGCTTCACATTGCTCAGTCATTGAGTTCGCCCATGCCTTGTCTGACGCTTTGCCGATTATTCTGTGAGTACTCACCTATTTGGGTTGCTTCTTTGATTGAGTGTGTGTTGCTAGAACGCGGATTTATTTGTGTAGATCCTAGCTCTTTGTGTAAGAGAGTTCTTAGATAAATTGCGTGGTTATCCTGCCTACTCGCGTTGCTTCCGCGTTTGGGTTTACCATCCACGCTACACGGGCTAACTGCTAAGGCTTCTGTGCTTACCCTCCGACAGCTCGTGACAGAATGACTGAGCCTAAAGCAGTAAACCCAGCGGAGTTTGCTCGCCTCTGTGATGTGGTTGACCAGCATGCCGAGCTGATCAATAAGCTTCGTGGAGAAGTCGTGTCTCTCCAAAAGGACCTCCAAGACGTCGCGGCTTTGCGCCGCGAGGTGGCGGAGCTACGGCAGGAGAACGCGACCCTCCGTTGGGCGGCTGCTCACTCGGTTGTTGCCACGCCCATCGCAGTGGCTGCGGCACCGCCACCCCACCCCCCTTCTGATGTTTTCATAGCTCTACCGGATAAGTGGGATGGTACAGATGGGAAGTGCAGTGTCTTTCTAACCGCATTGGATCTTGTGTTTGCGTTTAATTCCACCAAATACTCCACAGACCGACTGCGTGTTGCGCTTCTCGTTTCGTTGCTATCCGGGCAGGCAGCTGAGTGGGCCACGGCGGTCCTCAGATCAGATTCAGACACGGCCTACTCATACGGAGAGTTCACCCATCAACTGAAACTAACATTTGAAAATCCTGCTGCTGAGGTGGAGACCGACACCAAATTATATCATCTGCGGCAGAGAGGGTCGTCCGTGAGTCGCTACACAGCGGACTTTCGTACTCTAGCCGTGCAGACCACCTGGGGAGACGCCGCCCTCCGGACGGCCTACTACGAGGGCCTGGCCTCACGGATTAAAGATGAACTCGCCGGGCGAGAGATTCCCGCCACGCTGGAAGGACTGATTCAGCTCGCCCTTCGAATTGACCAGCGCCTGTTCTCTCGTCCGAGGCCAGCCCCCCGGACCCTGCCACCCACTACATCACCCTCATACCCTCACGCCCCGGTTCCTGAGATTCGTCCCTCCTTCACCACCACCGCCATGGCACCCGTCGGACCTCCACCTCCCACCGTGGTTGACATGGAAGCCGGGGAACACAAGCAACTAGGACGCGCCTTCTTGACCGCTGCAGAATGGGAATGACGCTTCAGAGAAGGGCTCTGCGCCTACTGTGGGTCAGCGGCGCACCACAGGGCCCTCTGTCCATTTCGCCCGGGAAACGCTCAGGCATGGTGAGCAAATGGGGCAGTTCACCAGGCCCCCTCCACCTCTTGGTCATGACACCCGATAATTCCCATCTCACGGTTCAAGTACACCTCTGGTTTGGCCACAAAAAAAAGTACTGCGTTCATCGATTCTGGTGCCACAGGTAACTTTATTGACTCTTTGTTTGCCAAAAAGCTGGGAGTGGAACTTGAGGCGTTATCCCAGCCCGTTCGCATCACACCTGTCGACGGTCGGCCCCTTTCCTCCAGCCCCATCACCACTCAGACTCAGCCTCTCACCCTTGTCGGCCAACATCATGAACAGATCCAGCTCCATCTCACCTCCATTTCATTGCCACCCATCATCCTCGGACACCCCTGGCTGCACCAACATGACCCCCTCATCTCCTGGACTCAAAACCAAATCCTGCAGTGGGGGCGACCTGCACCGAACTCTGCCTACGGGCTCCGGCTAGGACGTGTTCTAGGGAATCCGAGGCACCCAATGTCGACACCAAAGTCATCCCCGTCACCTACCGAGACCTGGCTGAAGTATTCTGCAAGAGACGAGCCACACACCTTCCTCCTCATCGCCCCTATGACCTGACAATTGAACTTCAGCCGGGCTCGGTCCCCCCCCGCAGCCATCTTTACTCCCTCTCCGCCGATGAGACGCAGGCAATGGAGAGATATGTTTCTGACGCCCTTTGCCACGGCACCATCCGGCCCTCCTCCTCGCCTGCCGCCGCGGGGTTCTTCTTTGTGAAGAAGAAAGGGGGCGACTTACGTCCCTGTGTCGATTATCGGGGGCTTAATAACATCACCATTAAGAACAGACACCCTTTGCCTCTTACCAACTCAGCCCTGGACGCCCTCTCTGGTGCCACCATTTTCACAAAGTTGGACCTCCGGAGCGCCTACAACTTGGTTCGCATCAGAGAGGGCGATGAGTGGAAGACGGCTTTCATCACCCCTACTGGACACTACGAGAGCTTGGTCATCCCATTCGGACTCTGCAACGCACCCGCCGCCTTCCAACAGTTCATCAATGATGTCCTTAGGGACATGCTAGGGCGGTGGGTGTTCGTTTACCTAGACGACATACTTATTTATTCACGCACCGCCGAGGAACACACCCAGCATGTCAGAGCGGTCCTTAAGAGATTACTCGCCCACCAACTGTACTGTAAGTTGGAAAAATGCACCTTTCACGAGCGCTCCAACACGTTCCTGGGTTTTGTCATCTCGCCCCAGGATGTGGCCATGGACCCGCAGAAACTGGAAGTTGTGCGTCACTGGCCCCTACCCAAGACCCTCAAGCAACTTCAACGGTTTCTCGGGTTTGCGAACTTCTATCGTCGCTTTATTCGGGACTACAGTACGGTTGCCGCCCCTTTAACCGCTCTGACTCGACCCTCTTCTCATCACTTCAGCCTCAACCCTGCCGCCATCACCGCCTTTCATGACCTATGCCACCGGTTCACCAACGCCCCAATTCTACTGCACTCAGACGCAAGTAAACCATTCGTTGTGGAGGTGGACGCTTCGGATGTGGGCGCCGGGGCTGTTCTCTCTCAACGAGGTCCAGACCAGAAGCTACATCCCTGTAGTTTCTTTTCCAAAAAATTTGACCCCACTCAGCAGCGATACGGGGTAGGGGACCGCGAGCTGCTGGCCATAAAGTGGGCTTTGGAAGAATGGCGACACTGGCTCCAGGGCGCCAGAGAGCCGTTCATCGTCTGGACCGACCATCAGAATCTGATCACCATCCGCAACTTAAAACAGCTCACCCCGAGACAGGCGCGGTGGGCACTATTTTTCGAACATTACAACTTCCACCTATCCTACCGCCCGGGGTCCAAGAACACCAAAGCTGACGCCCTCTCCCGACAACACGAAGAGGACGTTCCCCGGGCGGACCCCGCCCCTGTCATCACACCCACCAAGATCATTGCACCACTTCACTGGGAACTGGAAACGAGGGTTCGCCGTGCACAGGCGATGGAGACCGCACCGGCAGGTGTGCCGCCTGGACGGCTCTACGTGCCGAACACTGTAAGGACCGAGGTGTTGCGATGGGGTCATTCCTCGCCATTATCCGGACACCCCGGCGCCACCCGCACCCTCCAATTCATCAGACGTGCCTTCTGGTGGCCATCTATGGCGAGTGACGTCAAAGAGTACGTCCAGGCATGCCCAGTGTGCGCCAGGTCCAAGAATACCAACCAACCGACACCGGGGGAACTCCACCCACTCCCCGTTCCCCATCGGCCCTGGACGCACATTGCCATCGACTTCATCACGGGCCTGCCGGCCTCCGAAGAAAAAAACACCATCTTAACCATCGTCGACCGGTTCTCCAAAGCCGTGCACCTGGTGGCCCTCACCGGACTCCCGTCAGCCAAAAAAACAGCAGAGCTGATTTTAGAACACGTAGTCCGACTGCATGGGTTCCCAAAAGACATCGTCTCGGACAGGGGGCCCCAGTTCACCGCCCGGTTCTGGAAGGCCTTCTGCCGTCTGATCAATTCCACCTGTAGTCTATCCTCTGGTTATCATCCCCAGACTAACGGTCAGACGGAGCGGACCAACCAACAACTGGAGCGCTACCTGAGATGCTTTGTTGCCGATCGCCAGCGCTCCTGGGCTCGCTACCTCCTATGGGCTGAGTTATCTCACAATCTCCATGTCTCTTCAGCCACCAATCTCAGTCCATTTGAGGTATGCCATGGTTTCCAACCTTCGATGTTCGATCATCAGGAACCGGAGGTTGAGGTGCCGTCAGCCCAACAGTTGGTTCGCCGGTGTCGACGGCTGTGGAACCAAGCAAATGCCGCCATCCAACAGGCCAACAACCGCTACGCCACTCAACATCGCCGTCGACACCCGCCGGGACGATTGTACAATGTAGGTGACAAAGTATGGCTTTCAACCAGAAACCTTCACCTTCACACGGAATCCAAAAAGCTATCACCCAGGTTCATCGGTCCATACCGCATCACCCTCCGTATCAATCCTGTCACCTACCGGCTCCAGCTGCCTGCGGCGCTCCGGATCCATCCGGTATTTCACACCTCCCAGCTCAAACCATTCATCACCTCACCAATGGTTCCCCCCACCCACCCTGCTCCTCCTCCCCGTATCATTGAGGGTGGTCCCGCCTACACCGTTCGCCGGATCCTTGATTCACGTCCTCGGGGCGGGGGGCTCCAGCACCTGGTCGATTGGGAAGGTTACGGTCCCGAGGAGCGATCTTGGATTCCGGCTCGGTTCGTCCTAGACCCCGAACTCATCCGGGACTACCGTCGTCGGGTATCCTCCACCCCAGGACCGTCGAGAGTCGGTCCTGGACAGGGGGGTACTGTCATGCACACTCGTAACACGACCGGCACTAGGACCCGGAAGTAATACGGTCGGGTTTTCAGGAAGCATAAAAGGAAACAAAATGGCGCTTCACATTGCTCAGTCATTGAGTTCGCCCATGCCTTGTCTGACGCTTCGCCGATTATTCTGTGAGTACTCACCTATTTGGGTTGCTTCTTTGATTGAGTGTGTGTTGCTAGAACGCGGATTTATTTGTGTAGATCCTAGCTCTTTGTGTAAGAGAGTTCTTAGATAAATTGCGTGGTTATCCTGCCTACTCGCGTTGCTTCCGCGTTTGGGTTTACCATCCACGCTACACGGGCTAACTGCTAAGGCTTCTGTGCTTACCCTCCGATAGCTCGTGACAATATTGGTGATATATTTCAAATGGCTGAAACAGATTATCTGCATGTACATTATTTCCTATGCCAAAATGCGTTTTGCTATACAGAATTTCGCTTTAAGAACTCCCCCCGCCAGTAACGGATTAAATTCGTATGCAGAGGTACTTGTCCTTTCCACAAACTCCTCACAATCCTAAATCACAATTCCGAGCACTACCCCAACCCCAACATTCCCTGTTCCCTACACTCACTATACGTCCTCTACACTCCTACCAGTACTCGAATCCCCTTCACCCCCACAAACACCAAAGTGACCCCTACACTCTCCCCTCTGACCAAATCTCAGTCACAGTTCAGCTCATCCCTTAAAGCCATTGCCAGCTTTCAGGCAGTGAGGGAATGCGATTACTTGGATGCATTCGCACAGCAGGATAACTGATCCACATATTTAAGCGCTGAATGTGAGAATCGTTTCAAGTCTAAAATGTCGGAAAAATGACCAAGTCGGCAAAATGACCAGGAATGACTAGGGATGAGTCTAAAAGCACATGGTGCATTTCGGAATAACAAAATGGCAGCCATTTAATTTTCTAAAGCAGTGTGGTGCTGTGCTGCTGTTTGAGAAATTAATTTTTGCCATGAATAAAAGAAACAGAAACAAATGAAAGACTTCATGCTCATGCTGGGTGTTGGATTACTATTGAAACCGATCATCTGGCCCCCAGTGGTGTAGACTTATTTATGAACAGATATTTCATTTTTAACATGCATGAATTAATGCAGTGCCTACAGGAATAATATGTGGCGTAAAGGAAAATGGGTACAAGAGCTGGACGTTTTTTCATTCATGTAATTTGAAGTACAGGGTGATCACGGCGAAAGAGGCCGTGAATATTCTGTAATACAGTACATTAACTCTCGTCCTCAGTATAAGAAGCTTCGAAATGTGTCTGGCGGAAAAAGGATCACATGTAAACTAATCGATTACAGATATGTCAAGGTATGTGGTTCAAATTGCTTCACCGTAGCGAGAGTCATTACAGAATATTCAGGGCCTCTTTCAGGTGAATCACCCCGTATATCCACCTGTATGAGAGAAGAAGAACATAAAAATCACTTACCTGTGTTATAAAATGCATCAGGCATGCAAGATATGAAAGAGAAAAAGAGAAGACAATATTATATTATACATTCAAAATACGACAATTTATGAGTTTTAACACACATATTATCTATCATATATATGATCCAGTATTCAGCAGGAATAGTTTTTTGTTGTGGTGACATTATGGATGTTGGGGTAACGCTGGCAATATTCATTTTTCCCAAAAATATTTGCCTACCTTTTTTTAAATGTAAAATGATATCATTCGCGATCGATTAACTAGTAGCGTACATTTCCCTCTCGCGGTTCCGCTCTTGGAACTGTTTATTCTGCTACCATGAGAGCGGTGTACTGAGAAGCAGTAAGTGCAATGGTATTTGCAACGGAAACCATAAACCCCAAGGGATCTACATTCTCGACAAACAGTACCATATTTGTACAACAAAGAGTGTTTAGTTCTTTTGATCATTTACATATGGGTAGATGAAGGGGAGGGTTTGCTGGTTGGATCTCTGAAATGTGAAATTAATAGGAATATCAAATAAATCAAGATATTGTATTAAAGGCCATATGTATTTGTTATTTGATGTATGTAGTAGACCACTTTTTTTGCACAACCGACTTTATCCCAGACTGAGCACAAGCGCAGGATTCAAACTCCAGTGGCTGCGGTGAGTTCCACTAGGAAACATGCTGTTGATGCTACTCAATGCACACACATAACAACAAGAAGCACAAAAGAAAATTACCTGACAACAGCAATTTATCAAAATATTAAATTGGAAAGCAACCAAAGGGGTAAAAAATTAAAAACGCTTAATGTCTGACATCTGTTCTGTGAAAGTCGAACATGATGCAACTTGGATTCTGTGCAAACACCATATTACAGTAAAGTAATTAGGGACCTAAGCTGCACCTCATGGTAATATATCCAAAAAGAAAATGAAACAAAGAAGTAAAATTACATCACTAAGAGATGCACTGTATACAAAAAGCTGTTGTGTCCATCCCAATCTCTGGTTGGAATTCTAAATCATGTTAGAAATTGAAGGTACCATGGATGTGCTCGGGTGTCGCGCGAAACGCACCAAAGAACGTTTCCAATGCAGTTAAGGTTGTATTTGCAACGTTGTTTCGGCCGTACATTCAATGTTATCTCAACATCCTCAATTTATCAAAGCCGTTCTAACTTTCAAAAACAATTATATTGATTTTAGGTTGGGAAATATCTGCAAAACAAGTACAGTAAGTCCCCAGTATACAAGCAAGTGCCGTTCAGAAGTCCTATTTGTTCTTTAGTCCAACAAATATTGTCTAGATAATAGGATACTAACACAATTGGCTATACACAGTATAAAAGTAATATGATCCATGATCTTGACCTTGTTCTTTAGAATCGTGCCAATGGAATGAACAATGTCTGCCATCTTTTCACCACACCCCGTTCTATTAATTATTTTCACTTTTGTCTCCATCGTTATAGCTTGCTGCGTCTTAGCGGTACCAGCACTTAGCAGCACCGCACACACACGCCCTTCCACACTATAAACACAATCAGCCTAATCGCCTGTATTTGGACTGTGAAAGAAAACCAGAGTACACAGAGGAAACCCACCAAGCACGAGGACAACATGCGAACACCATGCACATAGACCTGAGGCAGGAATCAAACCGCCAACCCTGGAAGTGGCCACAGTGCTAGCCACTATGCCACAATGATACCTCTGCTTTTATATAATATTAAATAAATGGCTAATTTACCATGTTAACACTGATACATTTTACAACAAAATAAATTCATAAATGTATTATTAATCTAAGGTTATATGGATAATTTATCATGCAACTTTCTGATACTGACATAGTACTGGAACAATAACTTATTATTAACCAATGGAGAATTAGAATAAACTTGTGATTTGTCTTCCAGCCAGAAGTACTGACAGAACTGACAAAAAATTAATCAAAACCTTCTGACTGATCAGATTTGAGAATCCAACAGCGCTGTTGTACAGGATAATTCTGTTTAAAAGATCGAGATGAAAGGGGACAGATTCTAAAATCAGTTTATTTTAATGTAATCACTTCTCGACGCATTGCAGGCACAAGTCAGTACAGTAAAACAAATAACACAACACTCCACAAATTGACGGATTCACAAAAAAGTTATGGAGACTCTTCAGATTTCTTTTTCTTTGTTGGAGTTTCTGGCCAGCAGTACAGTCCTCCCACAGACACGCAGTGTAGGCTGATAGGCATTTGCAAACTGCCTTTAGTGTATGATTTGGTGTCCGCTTGCATGTGTATTGTACCCTGTAACGGGTTGGCACAACATCCGGGGTGTGCCCTATATTGTGCCCTTGGCAACCCTACATAGGATAACTGGTATAGGAAATCGATGAAACAATGGATGAATAGGTTTCTGACCAAATCCATGCATATAACCACATATAATGATGGGTCGTTCATGAACGATTCATTCTTTTTGAATGAATCTTTAACATGACTCAGGAGAACAAGTAGTCTCGGAGAGTGATTCGTTCATTTTCTACTGGGCGCGCGTACGCAAAGCATCGCAAAACCTCCGTAGGTTATGTACAGAAAAAAGAAATGAGTAATTACCTTTGAGTCTTTTCGTTCCAAGTCATTCGTTCTTTTGTCACGTGACTCCCATAGACACTATGCAGTGCAATTGATTCAAAAGAAAGAACGACTCAGACTAGAAGAAATGATGGTGAGCGGCTCATTCTGTTTATCACAATATGTTCTTAGCTGCATTGTAATATTTTCATTAATGGAACTATAGCCAGAATTTGTGTATGTAGACGTGTTGGGGGTCTGTTTACTGAAAACGTAACATTTTATTTTACTGATGATCAAAAGAAGGAAATGAACTAAATGATTAAAAAAAAAAGATTCAAAGATTCAAAGTCACTAAAAGGATTCAGACTTTCCACATTCCAAATGTAACCGAATCCTTATGGCTAATTTACTTCTTGCTTTTATTTTTTTCCAGAACATTACGAAATTTTACATTCACTAGAAATTTAGGAGTTTAGTGAAGCATGTTACTGGACGGACAGAAGTCCTTTACCAACACATTCAACACATACACTCTGCCTACATGCATAGTTTTGAGAGCAGGAAGGAAGGAGCTGTGAGGCGGCAATGTTACCCTTTACAAAACTGCGCCCTCTTCATTCTGATCATATTTATTGGAACTCTCTAGACAAATTGAATCATTTATCTTACCGGGCATAAGGGACACAGTGTGTGCTTTGAGCTTGCTGGAGAAGACCGTGCTCACACACTCATACCAGACAATAGATCGATCGTGTAATCATGGTCCAGAATGATCTCAGTCTGAACAACAAAACTAACGAGGGGTGAGTCAGCATTTAATAATGTGTGTGATTCAGCGTCATTGACAGCAAGTACACACAGGTGCAACAAAATACAGTAAGGCTCTCTGACACAAACGTCTTTAATGATGTCTCGCATCTGTGCAGAACAGACATACATGTCTTTGTGAGAGAGGCTTATTAAACTCATAACATGAAGACGTCTCTTCTTTGCTACTCGTAAACAATTCACTCCTATGGGCTTTCTTTGTCCCATTGGACAGGCGGAAATCAATGACCCGATGTTTAGCCACCGTCGACAGAGCCATGGCAACAGTAACTCTGGGAACGAGGTCAAAGAGCCAATAGGAAAGCAGCAGGCTACATGCGGAAGCTGCTAACAGGCTAACAAGGGAATTCGAAAATGACGGTTATTTTTACTCCTGCCTCATAAGAGCACAACACAATGGAATAAAAAGAGGAAAGAAAACAGCTCAGTGGCTTACATCACACCTACAGAAATCGTCCCTATTGGTTTAGACCTAATGGACTGTCCATCTATTACTGAACAAAAACAACATGGTCAGATCATATCTCAGATAAAGTTTCCTCAAACTTCTAAATGAAATAAAATGATGTAGATTCAATTAAAGAAATGGGAACAATGTTTTACAGGCTGTGTGACAGGCTGCAAAGTAGATACAACCACTCAGCATTCTGCAGCACCAGTATACTAATCACCGGCCCGATCATCTGTCATCATCTGCACCTGTTTACACTGGATCATGCCTTAAGTTAGATGTTTTAATGCTTTTATGTGGCAGAACAAACCCTGTACAGGGATCGGACTGAAAATGAGAGACAAGAAGTACTTGCTTGGAGAACTATTCCTCAAGAATACATTCAACATACAAGACAGTCTGGCTCTCTGTAAGCTAAATATAAAGAAACTAGGTGTGGCTCAAGACTTTTAAACTTTTTTATAGTACAGTATGTGTGACCATGAAAGAAACTCTTTATAATGTTTTATATAATTAACTATAAGAAAAAGTTTAAACACACTAAGGTAAAAAAAAAAAGTATGATTGATACAAAAGGAAAACCTGTAACTTCTGTGAGTTGCCACCTAATAGACAGATCTTTCTTATGATATGACAACTATACTTACATTTAGTAGCATTGTGACAGATATCCTTATTTGTGTCCCCCCCGCCCCCCCCCCATAAAAATTCAGGAAATAATCTCGCGGGCATGGTGGTGTAGTAGTTAGCACTGTCGCCTTGCACCTCCAGGGTCCGGGTTCAATTCCCGTCTCTGTGTGCATGGAGTTTGCATGTACTCCTCGTGCTTGCTGGGTTTCCTGCGGGTACTTCGGTTTCCTTCCGCAGTCCAAAGACATGCAGATTAGGCTGATTGGCGATTCCAAATTGGCCATAGTATGTGAATGAGTGTGTGTATGTGTGTGTGCCCTGCAATGGATTTGCACCCTGTCCAGGGTGTACCCTGCCTCGTGCCCTAAGTTTCCTGGGATAGGCTCCAGGCCTCCCGCGACCCTGAATACAGGATAAAGTGGTATAGATGATGAGTGATAAAAGAGTGAGATAATAATTTCTTCATTATTTTACCTTCAGGGTTACGGGCTTGTTCAAGGGAACAACAGTTTGGCAGTGTTGGGATTTAAACTCATACAACATGAGTTAAACAACTTATCTAGCTTAAACAGCTGAACAAACCCTGAAGGAAAATGCTATCTACCGTCTTCTGCATACATGAGCTGACAGACAACCATAATAACTCTTACTGACAGACTACAGAGAGTTATGGTGGCTGCATCATCGGGATTCAAACTGACAATCTCCTAGAGGGAGGGATATATACTTAACTTCATAGATAATAATCAAAAGAAGCACATGAGGAATTTATTCACAGTTTCTAATTTTTACAAAAAAATCTAATAATTTATTCTAATTTTCCATTCTAGTTTTGTCTTATCATTTTTATAAGAAACTGTAACTACAGTATGAGTTTAGAGCCAGCCCTAAAGGGAAAGAATTATAAGACACCTGATGTCTTGTCTGGTTTTATAAAAATTCAAGATGTTCTATAGCTACATGTACCCTCGGCACCCTCGACCATTATGACACTACTAGAAATGACAAACCTGTAAAAAGGAAGCAACAGGAAGTCGGGCAGAAGGCTGACCACTTCTATACACTTTAAACTGCAAAATGCTTTATAAGAGCTGGACTTTCCTAGTCTGCACTGTGTAGACAATAACCGACTACAATGCATTGTGGGATTCCAGGAAAGTGACAGCTTTTCTACATTCTGTAAGAAACAAAAAAAACGACTCGAGGCATGCTGTTGTAGGCAAATGAATGGCATGAATAGACAAAATGATGGAGAGGTGTGTCGATAACAGACTCTTTTATACCACAGCAATTTGTCATGGATTACACTTAGAATTATTAATGAATGGCAATACATTCTGTAGGTTACTTTTAACGATTTATAATTAGCGTGATTTTTATCTTCTTCCTTATTATTAGTATTATCATTCCACAAGTCTTCTGCCTGTAGCGCCTTTGCCATGTCGTCTCTGCTCCAATTCTGGACTGTTCATCCTGATCCCATGTAGTGCTGGTGTACAAAATCTTTGCAATCACCCCTGTCGTTCTTTTCTTATTGATGTTTTTCCTCCCACTTTTCCCAGCTAAAATGAACAGCTGAACAATTGTGATTGCGGTACCTGCTCTACTAGCTGTACAATGTCCTCTGCTGCTGCTGAGCAATCACACTTCACATTTTCTTTGTGAAATGTTCATCCCAGTGGGTGGACCGATGGCGGTGGTGGAGCCAGGGGAGTGAAATTCAGGTTATGATTCAGAAGCTTTTTCATTTCGACCACGTCACAAAGTTTACATATCTGACTGTTTCCAGCATGAGAGCAATCACACATTGATTTAGCCTTTTTTCTTGTGGAAATGCTTCTATAGTAATATTTTACCTTCATTCCATCAATCTGTTGGTGCTTCCGCTTCTAGTGCTTTTGACGTATACAACTCTGATATGTTCATTCTGACACACTATAATGATGGTGAACGAATGTTTGCAATTACCCCTGTGGTTCTTACCTTTGCTTCATATTCCACTTCACACGATCTTGCACAAGTACATCTCTTATGCAAAAAAAAAAATTTTTATTTAATGTTATACTGTAGAATGTACATAAAAATAGCTCCTGTTATCACTTACATTACAGAAGCTATAAACAGTTATGCCTTGACTAACCATTTCTAATCTCAGTGTGATTTTCTTCTAAACCTCTTATCCTGAACAGGGTTGAGGGAGCCTGAAGCCTATCCCACGAAGCTGGGTGCCAATCCATTCCAGGGCGCACACACACACACACACACACACACAATTTGGGAACACCAGTTAACCTAACCTTCGTTTCTTTAGACTGTGGGAGGAAACCAGAGTACCTGGAGAAAACCCACCGAGCACGGCCAGAACATGCAAATTCCACACGCACTGGACGTGCAAGGCCACAGGGCTCACCACTATGCCACCATTGTAGTTACTGTACATTCAGAACTACTGTCAGGGCTTCTGCCACAGAAAATTAATCAACATCTTCTAACCAATCAGAGTGAAGGATTTAACAGAGCTGTCGTACAAAGCACAAAATGCTCTATATACAATATAAGCGTACTATATTGTGAAAAAGTGTGTTTTCATATACAGTATGTGTACTACAGTGTATGTGTATTTATTAGCGCTTATTATAAAGCATACAAGCCCGGTTTTGTCTCAGTGAGTTTTGTCGCGTGCTTGAACAGCAAGTAATTTCGAGTAATTACATACATAAGTGGATTAAAATCAATACAAAAATAAAATTATATAGAGCTGGTCTGGAAGGTGTCGATACTTACAAAATGCCTTATTTAGAAAATGATGTGTGGAATAAATAGTACAGCAAAGAGCGGGAAGAGAGAGAGAGAGAGAGAGAGAGAGAGATTCACCTGTGAAATAGGTTGTGTGTAGGGCATAAGGTCATAACTGTGTGTAATAATAGCCAGCCCAGTGCAAAATGTCCCATATGTCCTTATGTGCTTGGCTCTGTACCACCACTCTGGCAAAAAACACTTACTGTACATGCACACACACACACACACACACACACACACACACACACACACACACACACACACACACACACACACACACACACACACACATGCACACACACACCATATGGAAAGTACTTGTCTAAATTTACCCTTTGGCCCAAAGTCATAACCTTGACTCACAATACACAAGGCTTTACCAAACTACATCCACAGATGCTCAACCAAGCAATATAATTTAGTACTGAGACACCTCGAACATCATCGTACCGAAACACCACATATACACGTCCTGTCAGAAACCATCTACCCGTAGTCACTTCCACCATATGGCAGCTCCTCTCAGACTGTCTCCAGTCATCCATCAAAAGCAACAAACACAACACGCATGCACACTATGTGTATACAGCATGTGTCTGAAAAGCCAGACGCCACACCCGTCAGGTTGTCATGGTGACCGTAAATAACAGACTCATGGTTGGATAGCCTCAACATCTGCTACACTCACATGACTACGCTAACAGCATGGCATTGTGGGTACAAAAAATTCAGTAGCATTAGTAGGCAATACAAGAGACAGATTCCATCATTTTCATCCTCACAGTATTAACACATGCACACTCCTTACTGTCACAACACACACACACACACACACATACACACACACACACACACACACACACACACACACACACACACACACACACACACACACACACACACACACACTCCTAATCCCCAAAACTCAAACCCAATCAAATCCAGCGCAACCCTGACCAGGATAAAGTGCTTACTTACAGTACTACAGAGGAATAAATGAAATATGTATGATGTTTTGTTGTGAATTATTCATTCTTTGTAAAATGATTAAGGTCTAGGACTCTAGTGTTTCATTTACGCCAACATCCTGTATGAGAATTTGAGATACTGATCATGTGTGTAAGCAACTGAAAACCCCATTTTTGTCAGTTCTTGTTGCTTTTTCTTTTCTCAGACTCTTAATTTGCACATTTCTGTTTGTAGTTGTGATATCACCAGAACGGCAAGCACAATAACAAGCCATTGTGGGGATGGGCTATATGGCTGCATGATGGCTTTACTGTCTGTTACCTTGAAAACACTTGAAAATCTGATCTGATCTTGAGAGAGAAGATGAAAAGCACAGTGATGGAGTTCTTTTTAACAGCATACACACTGTGTCTTAGTGTTTCAAATACGTGAACAAATACTATGCAACCATTTTGAGAAATCAGAACTTTGAAGACCTTGTCTTCAAAATGACAAATTCCCACACATTCATTATAGCTACAGTACTTAATGAAACCAAAAAGTTTCTTATGTATATTACTGTATATTTAATTTGTAAAATCATCCATGCTACTGTATAATGATTATTTCGATCTCATCCTTTACAGCGCTTATCTTGTACAGGGTCACAGGATACCTGGAGGCTATCCCAGGCACGAGGAGCTTCGAACCGAGTGCCAGTTCATCACAGGGCGCACAAGCACTCGCAGTACGGGCAATTTGGAAATGCCGATTAGCTTAATCTGTCTTTGGACTGTGGCACAGTGAGAACATGCTAACTTCATGCACACAGACCTGAGGTTGGAAACTGAACCCCCGACCCTGTCGAAGTGCGAAGCCAGAGGTAAACCACTATGCCAATATGCTCCCATGACGATCATTCATGATTTCTTGACCTTTTTATTTTACAATATTAACGCCACTTTTTCCAAACTTGTGTGCCAAAAGTTTAAATATATTTTATAATAGTTTTGACACAAAACTGGAATTAGTCTTCAAAATTCTTGCCAAATATTTAAGCCCATTTGTACCACAAGCAAATCTCTATATATCCAGATCCACAGTTCTAAATACTTACATACTTTGTGTCAAAACTGATTACATTCAGTTCCCAAGTGGTACATCAAGAGTTCAAACCCCAACGATGCCACAGCTATTTGTGGTTGTAAAAGCCAATGAAGCCAAAATCGGTTGTGTTCCTGGTGTGGGAGGAGCATACTTGTCTTTCCCCTGTCACTAGGCAATCAGTGGCACTTGTGTGCTCAGGTATGCGACAATATGTAAATAGTGCTTTCCTTTGTTTATATGTTCCCCGTGCTTGGTGGGTTTCCTCCGGGTACTCCGGTTTCCTCCCACAGTCCCAAGACATGTAGGTTAGGCTAATTGGCATTCCCAAATTGCCCATAGTGTGTGAATGAGTTAGTGTATGTGTGTGTCTGTGCCCTGCGATGGATTGGCACCCTGTCCAGGGTGTACCCTGCCATGTGCCCTAAGTCTCCTGGGATAGGCTCCAGATTGCTCAGATGTAATGAGATAAAAAAAAATGTAAATCACTCTGGATAAGGGCATCTGCCAAATGCCTAGATATAGGTAACCAAATTATTGAAGAAGATGGGAAAATGTGAGTTTAGAACAAAATACAAGGACTATACCAAAAGTAATGCAAACTGAACAGGTATAGCTTTCTTATTAACAGACATAGGTCAGTCAAACTGGGCATTTTCATAGAGTAACTCCTCATCTATACAAACATTCTCTCCATTAGTGATGGGTCGTTCATGAACGATTCGTTCCTTTTGAACGAGTCTTTAACGTGGCTCAGCGAGCGATTCGTCAGAAATGAGTTTGAGTCTTTGGTCCGAATCGCTCATTCTTTTGTCACGTGACTCCCATAGATGCTATGCAATGCAGTACACAGGAAACAGAAATAAACGGTTCTTCTCAATGAGTCTTCCAAGTCCGAGTCATTCGTTCTTTTGTCACGTGACTCCCATAGACGCTATGCAGCGCAATAGATTCAAAAGAATGAACGACTCAGACTAGAAGATATGACGATGAGCTGCTCATTCTGTTTATAATATGTCTTACTGCACTGTAATATTTTAAGTCCTGGAACTATAGCCAGATTTTGTGTATATAGACGTGTTGGGAGTCTGTTCATTGAAAATGTAACATTCTATTTTATTTCCGATCAAAAGAACGAAATGAACTTAAATGACTAAAAAAAAGATTCATTTATTTTGATGAACGAGATTCACAGAACCGAGCCACTAAATTGATCCGAACTTCCCATCGCTTCTCTTCATCACAATCGATGCGTTCAAAACATCGTTAAACCCAACTTTCAAATACTCTTTAAAAATGTCCCTTTGCCACAATTAATGGACTCCCACCGCATGGTTTTTCTTCTATGCTTTTTCCCCTTCTTTAAACTTCTTCGTCCATCTGTGCACATTGCTCTTGTCAATGATAACAGTGTGAACATCCTGTAGTACAGTTTGGGACCATCAACTGCGGCAAAAAGGATTCAAGAGTTGGGTTCAATTATGATCCAGTGCATCGCTTGTGATGGACACTATGTCGAGTTGTACCTTTTTAAGAGTTGTTCTACCATTGCATGCAATTTGAACGACCTACATCAGTTAATAAAAAGTTTTGCCCACTTTTGCCTCACTTTTGGTCTAACTTTCACATATACAAGTTTGGATGTCAAAGGATGTCATAATGAGAGTGAACCCCTGTGAGATGTGTTTATCCTGTGTTTATTAACGGCTGATGAGAAGAACAGGTGTCTCAGGATGCGGCGTGTAACAGTGTGTGAGCAATCTTGAGATATTGAATGCAAATGTATTTAAATCAAATCTGATCATAAAGCATGTTTTCATCAACATAATCTGGTGTATCAGTACAAGCAAGCGCATGTACGCTCAGAAGACAGGAAAATCTGATTTCAACAACCATGGATCACAGTCAGATCATCATTTATATAAAAATAGCACGAGCAGCAGGGAAGCCAGTCTGAGTTCCAGAGCGTCGTCTGGCAAAGTTTGCACTCAACATTCTCCCTATTTTTACTAAGATTAATGTACTGGCACACTTCGCTTGGGTCGCTCGCAGCAACAGCAGGTCAACAAGCTTGTTTTGTCTCAATATTTTGCCCTTAGAGGTGGGCAAGCAACACAGGCATGACATTTATTCACACAATGCAAGGCTAAAGAAAATGAGCGAATTTCAAGTAGTACTTAGCTGTTCTGTAACGTGGTTTCATAACAAGAGCTCCTTTATTAGTCTAAACACTCACACACATATGGTTCGTCTCACGGTGTGTCTCCTGCCAATCCAGAACAGCAGGGTTCCACTTCATCTCATCTCCACTTTTTAAATTTACCCCTTTCTCTCTGCACACGTGCTCTCTCCCTCAGCAGGCCTTTGCACCACCATGCAGCATGTTTATTAGCGATGTTCAGGAGAGAACTCTGACTCAAGTGCACTTCTAACAGAAAAACTTCAGCAGAAGTGCAGAAACACACAGTCACTCACTCACACACACACACACACACACACACACACACATGCGTACACTCTGATGTCAGGAAGTGCCTTGCACCACAGCTGAGAGGAATTTTCTTTTGCTCTCCCTGCCAGTGTGAGCGGATGTGGGTGTATGTGTCTGGCTATGTATATATGTAACAGGGAAATGTGTGTAGGGCTGTTGCAAAGTAGGAACAGAGGCTAAATTTCTCTACGAAAAATGTCATAGATTTTGTTCATTTATTTGTTGGAGTTATTTTCCATTCTGACATCACAGGACATCGAGCAAAAACTCACTTACACTTACTGTGGGGCAAATTAGCGATTCATTAGCGATTCATTGGCAAGCATTGTTGTGGGGGAAAAAATAATTTACACAGACAGAACATCTGTGTAAAACCTAAATGGGTTAGGTGGATTGATTGATATATGGATGAATGGATTAACATATAAATTGATGGATTAAAAAAAATGAATGGATGGATTTATGGATTAACAGATGAATAGATGGATTAATTAATAAATGGATGGATGGATGGATGGATGATGGACTGGTAGATTAGGTGGATAAATGATGGATGCTTTAAATAAACATTGTCTATTTCTAAAAGTCCTCTATTGATGGACTGTATTATGGATAGATTTTTGGATCAACTGATGGATGGATGGATTTATGAAGCATTGATAGATTGATGATTGAAGAACCAAGATATTCAATAGATGGTTAAATACGTGAATGGACAGATAGGGGGCAGGGGTAGCTTGGAGGTTAAGGTGCTGAACTGAAGGTCCTCGGTTCGACCCCTGACGCTGCCGGGCTGCCACTGTTGGACCTTTGAGCAAGGGCCAAAATACACCCCATGGTTCAATAGACAGGAGGATTTATGAAAGGTTGATTGATTAATTGATGGATGGATACATTTATAATGGGTTGATACATGAATGGATTCATTTAGGGTGGACGGATGGATAGATGAATTAATAGAGGAATAAATGGATTGAAGAATGTAAAATGGATGGATAGTTGGATGAAAGAGACGGTACTTTGCGACGATGTGCATTGTTAAAGGCACTATAAAATAAAACAAAATGAATGAATGGATGGATGGGTGGATGTATTAATGAATGAATTAATCTATAGATGGATGGATTCATTAAACTAATTATTAATAGAGGATTGTATTAACAAATCAACTAAATCATCAGAAAAGTAGATATAAAGGGATTGACAAAAACATGCATCATTTACATGAAACTGTCCTTCCCCACTCTTATGCCTGTACTCCTGTTCCTCCTATCAGTCTAACTGTACTGTAGGTACACGAGTAGGTTTGTTAAAACACAAATAATCAAATAATTGAGCACCAGAGCGATGAAGCTTTTTTAACTCAGACTGACTAAATAAAGGTAGCGCTGTGATATGTATAAATGTTTGGATAAACCCTAAAAATTCAGGCTAAGCAGAATTGAAAGCCAGTTGGATAGGCCAGTGGGATAATGGCAGTGGTCACAGTAATTTGTCTTCCACTGGTGAGAATGAGGGTTAATTGCTTTGAGCTGTGCATATTTGAAATGTGTGTTTGGTTGGTGAATCATCTGTTAGTGATGAGGAACTCTATTCAGAATCTAACCCCTTTGGGTTTTCTCTGAACAATTCCCACTGACAGTGTACTCTGATTAAATAGGCTTAATGTGTTTTAGGAAAGCCACACACACGCACACACACACACACATACATAAAGCAGACAAAAAAGTCAGAGAGGCAAAAGTTTCTTAGAAACACATTAATACCATGTCTAGTCTAAAGGGGATGCCAATTATTGAATTCCTACAGACATGATTTAAAGCTGGGCTTAATCTTGGCCCTGAAAGACAAAATGGACAAAACTACTGAGACTCCCTATGAGGCGAGGTTTATTGATTAGTGGCAAACTGCTTCAATTTAGGACACAAAACTGCTGCAACTTTGGACTGAAAGTAATTTGACTTTTTTTCCATAGTTTCTCCAAAAAAAAATATACACAGTTTTCAACACAGAACCAAAAATTACAAGTTGGCAAAGATATATGGTATTTGGTTTCCAGAGCATGGTTCTTTAGGTTGTACTGGCACTATTGTGTATCATCTAGTGTATCCTCTGTTTGAAAACTACAGAAGGGAACAAGGACTCAAAGCTCATCAATCGCATTAAGAGTCTGAGGGGGGAAAAAAAAAGATCAACATATTATTCCTTTCTCTCGCTGTCTCGCTGTCTCGCTCTCGAACCAAACTCGAGTCTTGAAAGAGTGCTCTACAGAAAGCTTGCTTAAAGCTTTTTATTTTCTCCAACAGAAGCCATGTAATATTAACCATAATGCAGCTCGATCATATGGACATTGTACACTAAAAGTGCTGTTCAGTCTTGATGCAGTAAAAAGAAATATGTACAGTATACAGTATGCTTAGAGAGCCTACCTGCTATATAAATCTCATCTAGATTTATGTGTGTAGTGGATGGATTTACGTTATTTTGGAGAATGTTGAAGCTAAGAAAAATGCTGTTCACATTCTGTTACTGCCACAGAGTAATTACTCCAGGAGGGGTTTTTTGGGGGTGGGGATTTTTCCTCGATATTCTACCAATTCTTTTTGCTGTGTCCAATTCCTCCCCGCCACTAGGGGGCTCCCACATTAAGGCTACTACTACCACTCAGTTGGGAGGGCGGAAGACTACCACGTGTCCGACCCACATGACGCCAGCTGAACACATCTTTCCGAATTGATCGCTCAAGCACCGTTGGGGGCGGCGTAACACTCGGAGGACAGCGCTATCCGCTCCTTCCACTTGCGCAAGCTCACAGACGCCCCTGGTTGGCTGTAAAGCCGTGATTAATGTGGGAGCACGAAGTACCTCTCGTCACTCCCCTCTGAGAGAGCTCGGCCAATCAACCGGCTGCGAGAGGTTACAGCATCACCCGGGAATCGAAATCGCGATCTCCGGATGATAGTTAACAAAGCCGTGTGCGATCCTGTAGCGCAACCTTCCAATTGATCACTTCCAAATCGATACGTCCCTTTTTTTCCCCCATTTGCTCCTACTATCACTTGCAGTATATGGGAATCAAGATGCACTTAGGATAATAATTTCGAAAGAAATCACACATCGATTTTTGTACAAGAAACATGAGATGCACTTGCTGTGTGTGGAAAGCTGTTGTGTGTTCTGTGTCTGGTTCTGTCTGCTATTACTGTAATGTTATAAACCTTCAGGGACGACTGACTGGCACAGGGTCGGTTATACACGTTAAACATTGCATAACATGCATTTCATGTCCCAAAGTGAAATTGAAACTGATAGAGGAGGCTGATGATGCTGATGATGCAAGTTGTGTTTTTTTTATTTGCTTTTGTTGCACCAAAACGCACCACTTTTTCCTTGATCTAATTTGCTGCCGAATTACGATAAAAAGAAAAATCACAATAACAGCATTAGTTATGAGCTATATATTTCATAATTAAAACTTAGCCAACATGTTTTGATACTAAATTGCATACGTATTATAAATAATCACAAACACAACTGCTGACTGATTTATCCATTGTGCCAAAACTGTTGGACTTGTAGTTGCAAAATCACACACAATTCACATTCATAATTACCCAAACACAAACATTTTGACATATGCTTTTGGCGTTTGTGCTTTTTTACACCATTTTTATTCATGCAAAAAAATATTTTCTATTGCAATACTATTTGCTTCATGCACAAAAAAAAAAAAAAAACCCTCAAAACTGCAAAAAATGTTGATGAGTTTTCTCATTTTCCTATCAACCTGTTCAAATGCGAGGTGATGAGAGCAAACAAATTGCATTATGATATGTAAGAACACGGTGTCCTTCTTCACACTGATCCACAGTATGCTATCACACTCATTGTGAGGCAGGGAGATGAGTGTACATGTGTTGTGTATGAAAACGAGAGAGTGTATCAGGGAACAGAAGGGCAGAACAACAATCACTGCCGTTTAAATATTTACCGGGCAGTAAGATCGCTCGGCTCAGAGGGAGGGCAAAATCATTTTCCTCTGTTTAACACCTACACTGCAGAGGAGCACGAGATGTAGAAAGAAGGAGAGAGAGAAACAAAGAAATGAACTTCTTGTATGAAAGCTTCGGTGGATTATCCTTTCTGCTGCAGTTAACTAATCTGACATGAACACACACACACACACACACACATGTGCACACGTAATGGGAAAGAGCCGAAACGTCGTCACAGAATAACAGAATGACTAAAAGACTAAGAGATGAAGTGGATGAATGAGTGAGTGACATAAGGGAGAAAAGAGAAGATAGAGATAAAACAATCTTTCACTACACACACAGCATACATATTTATACTCAATCACACAGTTCACACACACACATCCCATTATCACATTTAGTGTTTCCACTCAGACAGACTTGATTTGAAGTTGAGCATACAAAAACAAATCAGAGGAATTTAATTACCTCATCATAATTACACCTGTAATTACTACTGTATCATGCACACGCCACATCTTGCCCCCTTCTCTTTTTTTCTCATCAATCCCCCCCCCAACATTCCTCCCCTGTGGCCTGCTTATCCGCTCCACATATTTCACGACTACACACACTAGATTGCATCCATTCGGTTTAACGGCTTTTCCCGAACAGTGCAGACTTCACAGAAATCCCGAAACCAGATTGACTATTATCCGGGAAGCGGCTCGGTCAGGTTTTGAGTAGTAACAGGTTTATAACAATCTTTCTTGAGGTTCTGTGTTACATGCGCATACATTACGGTCTGTAAGCATCCCTATGACCGCTTGGACACACACGACTGTGACGACTTACGTCATCGGGTCTCTGCGGCCTTGGCGTCAAGTAGACTTAACATCTAAGACAAGTGACACAGATTTTTCATGACATCAGGTTGTGTGATGAGGTGAAGTGGCATAGCACGTTATGACAACTGTGGAACATTCTCATCACAGCTAGAATTCTCACCGGGAAAGAAAGGAGAACCCCTTGTGAATAGGATGTTAACGAAACAACATATAGAGTTGTCCACATATTTCTGCCTATTTTTGATAAATGTTCTTTAAGTTTTCCTATTAGTCTTACTACAAAGTGCAGGAGATACTGCAGAGCAATCCTTACTTTTAAGCAATTTTTTAACCAATCTCACTTGGCAAGCTGTCATTTCGACACAAAAAAAATAAAATACAGCGCTGCTAAGTCAGCTGTCAAAACATGCTGTCATTTCACCGCAGTAACATGACACACCCTAATATCAACAGACTGGCCATTATGAAAAGCTACGGTAACTCAAATAACTGCGTGGTAAAAAAATAAAATAAAATAAAATGCAGCTCAGAATCCAAAACAGTTTGAACCTTAAGACGTCTGTCAAGCAAGAAGATCACACAGATCAGCCATAAGACGATGAGCGCCACTAATACTGAGTAGGTCTCACTTCTGCATGGAGTCCACTGGAGCTCTAAAGGTGTGCTGTGGGATCTGGCACAAAACCGTCAGAAGCTGTTCTGTAAGTTGAGAGCTGAGGGCCTCTTTGGATCTGACTTTTTTTTTCTAGCACATCCCACAGATGCTTGACTGGATTAAGAGCTGGATAATTTGCAGGCCAAGTCAGCACCTCAACCTTGTTCTTGTGTTCCTCAAGCCACTTTTAAAGCTTTTTTTGCAGGACGGCAGGTTTTCCTGCTGAAAGAGGCCACTGCCATCAGGAAATACCCTTTCCATCAAATGGCACATGAATGGCAGGGCACAAGGTTTCTCAGGAGAACATTGCCTAAAGCATCACGTCAGCTTGCCAGCTTCTGAGAGTGCATCTCAAACATGATTCATCAGACCAGGCCACTTTCCTCCATTGTCCCCATGGTCCAGTTCTGATAGTCATGTGCCCATTGACCTGACCAGTCTGTGGCTATGCAACCTCATCCTCATTCAGAAAGATGATTCTGACATCTTTGTACCAAAACCAGCTTGAACTTTTTCAGCAATAAGAGCTACAGTAGCTCTTTGATTGGATCGAACAACACAGGCCAGCCTTCGCTCCACACAAGGCATTAAGGAGCCATGATCCTGTCACCAGTTTGCCGGTTTTCCTTTGGTCCTGAGCACTGCAGGATGGGAACATCCCACAGTTTTGGAGTTACTCTGACTCGATCGTCTAGCCATCACAATTTTGTCCCTTGTCAAAGACTCTCAAATCCTTTAGCTTGCCCATTTTTCTGCTTCCAACATACCAACCTTAGGGATAACTTTTGAGCTAATCACTGTTATTCACTTCACCTGTCATAATGCCATGGCTGGTACTGTAGGTGTAAGCCTGAATCAGGCTATCATTAGCATTTTAGCATACACATAACACTTATGAACACGGTCGTTTTTCAGAGAAAGCAGAGGGAGCAGATGTGTTTATACCCGTGTGAGTCTGCGTAAGTTTACTGGCTTTCAATTAAGCAGTCTATGTTCAATGAAATGAAGTGTTTTGCGCGTATTTGTGTGTGTTTTTAAAAGATCGTTTACCAAAAGTTTGCTGCTGCAGTACAGAGTGACACGAAGCTCAGATTTCTGTATCATGCTGTGAGCAGCTTGGACTGCAGTCTGGAGCATCACAGCGAGCTTCAGCGCCCACACAATGTCCATGCTGTTCTTTTATCAGTGTGGGTGGAAAATGGCTGTCATTAGCCTGAAAAGCTCAACAATGTCACACCATTGGCGTCCAATCAATAATGCAGAGGGAGACACAGTCATTATAAACAAGCCGGGCAATCACCACTAACGTTCAGCACGGGGGAATCAATAACCGTAATCTCCACCAGCAGTGTTGCTCAGAGTGAACACTGTCATTCCAGCGAGATCAGGATCTACACAGCTTCACAGAATAAAGGCCAATCAGTGGGTGATTATTACAGCTGAAGCCCGATGTTCACTTTTGATTTAAGCACCAGGTGCATGCTGGGGTTGGCTCCGGCTACAATCTGGTTTGGTTAGACTCTGGTTTGGGGGCTGAGGGAATACATTTATAAAAGATGTAAGGTCAGTGATAACAGGGATTTGTTCCACAACATTAGACATAAGCAAAAATGATTAATATGCATGACGTTTTATCGCTGTTTATACATTATTGGAGAATAGACGGATTTGACGTGGTAATTCCTTTTTATGTCAAAAAAAATCATACGTCACAAAAGACTTGAAATTCAGTGAAATTGTAATAATTGAGCATACAGGAAGTGGTAGGGGCATTGATGACTCGGTACAAGGCCTGAGTTCAGTTCCCAGCGAATGCCCCAAACCCAGCCACAGGATGCATTTATTCCTAAGTGCCAGCCCCAAGCAACGATAAAAACAAATGGAGAAGAGCATCAAGAAGAGCATCCAGTGTAAAATATGCGCCAGTTTAAAGGTGTAGATCAGATGAGCAGCTATGGCAACCGCTCGACAGAAGCAGCTGAAAGAACAACATCATTTGAAGAATGGAAACATTACACATGCATACAGAACAGTTGAAAAAATCTACCCAAAAAAAAAAAAACAGCCGGGTCAGAGTGTGGCACAAAATGATCACCGTGTCTCACGTTAAAGCCGCAAAGCACATATACTGTATACCCATATGAGACACATAGACATAAAGCAGCACTGGATATCATCTGCACCATAGCCTGTACACTATACATAATGCATGAGTAATGTCTTGCACTCGTTCTCTGCTGATCAGTCAGGAGATGTGATCCACTCGCGAATGTAAATTTGGTAAAATCTAGTCATTAATACTGACAGAGGTCGCATACAGAAATAATGAAACTTTGCCATTTCAACCTCCCTCCATTTCACTCAATCACTCTGTCTCTCTCCCGAGAAAACAGCACAGCTGCTTACTGAATTATTAAAGCTGTTACAAACCTACAAACACACACACACACACACACACACACACACACAAACACCACTATCCATTTCTGTGGCCTGAGGGAGCAGGGAAATAATGACCAATTCAACTGGACATGGTTATAGATGCTATAAACACAAGGACAGAGGGAGCAGGGTGAAGTGAAAAGAAGGAGGAGGAGGGTAGGAGGCGGCTGGGATAAGAATGAAAAAGTAGGGATTGAGAAAGAAGGGCAAAAAGAGGACAAAGATTGTCATCTCTTTTTGCTTGGCTCGGGAAGGCTCCAACGGTACAGGTGTTGAATTATTTACAGTTAACAATTAGTTCTAACCGAATCTGACAAATGATTCCTAACTATGCACTTGTGATAAAAAATGCACACACACCAAGACAAGCATTAACATATTTACATGAGTAGTGTGTGTTTTCCCTAAATAGAGGCTCATTCTTATTCAAATCATTTATATACTACTGTGTCGAAAACACAGAAGAGAGGTTATAATCTGATATTTTACCATAAACGCTCTACATATACTCAATATACCCACGTTATAATCGTGTTTGGGGGACATTATCTCACATATATATGAAACAATAATATGTACACTGATGACATAAATCTTTATATTACTATTTTTCTACCTTATAAGGTATAATGATTTTGCTTTTATACAGAAAATTCATTAAAGCAAGCAAGTATTTCATTAAACTCACAGAGAACCGCTCCTATCTGAAGGTGCTCGCACCACTAAATGTTCCATTTCCATAACAATCTCCCATGCTGCTTCGCAGAGCAGAAATGTCAAATCATTTTCAGACGCTTTCCAGACACCCCAGTACCCTGATAGAGCACACAGCCTCTGTCCACACACATACACACACACACACAAAACATATAGATGTATAAAATGCGTGCATATGTACTATGCATTGCATATTAATTATTCATATTACCATGTGATCAATATTTATTTCATTGTTCTTTATCTCAAAGTGCAGCATGGTGACGTTATGGTTAGCACAGTGGCCTTGCACCTCCAGGGTCGAGGGTTCGATTTGTCCCTGTGCTTGGTGGGTCAGCTCCTTGTGCTCCGGCTTCCTCCCACAGTCCAAAGATATGCAGATTAGCTTCATATGCATTACCAAATTGCCCGTAGTATGTGTGCCATGGGATGGATTGGTGCCTCGTGTCCTAAGTATGCTGGGAACGTCTCCAGGCCCCCACACAGGATAAGCAGTATGGAAGATGAATGAATGATTTAAATGTTAGCTTTAATCTCTCAGCAGCATCTAAAGTTTCGAAATCTTTAACATCTTTTTCACTCTGGTGAGCAGCTTCCTACATTACCCACAATGGCATACAACTGCTGATAGTGGCACTGCTGGGATTTAGCCCTCTATCTACTTTTATCTCTATCTCACTAATGCATCAGTGGTTCTGATGTGTAATTTGTCCAGCTCTCACCTACTCATCTGTACACTCGGCTTAAACATACCCATTTTCTTTTTTTATGCTGTATAACTTTAAGTTGCAGGCTTGGTTCTTGCATTTACTGATTTGGCTGTGTAAAAGATTAAGTAAATGAACCGGTATAGTTTTAAAAGTCTGTTTCAGTAGGGCTAATGACTTTCCTCTGTGTGCTATCTTGGCTTTAATGAAACACCTCCAGGCAGGGCTACTTTATAGTTATTCATGGTTTTAAACTAGCTTCCTCAAAACCAAATATCAAACAGTTTCTTTTCTTCTGTGCTGTGTATTCAGGTTAATAATTGGCAAAAGAAAATAAACCAAAAATGTATTTCGAGAGTCAGTGCTATTTTTTGTCTAAAATTATTTATATATTTATTTGTAATTATTATTATTATTATTATAACATTTATTACATATGACCTTTTAATGAGATTAACAGTGTTTTACAATTCTGTTGTAGTCTTTCTGGTGCATTCGCTTCCTGGTACATTCGCCTCCAAATGGCCCAAAACAATGGCGCAACAAACAAACCAACCCCTCCTGAGACTGTCTGAGCGAGGTATTCCTTGTCCAAGTTTAATGAGAAAGAGACTTTGCTCTTAAAATAAACTGAATCAACTGCAGGATGTGTATCAAATATGACATGTACAGTGGCAAAAAAGTGTAGGAACACCTTGGAATTAATTGTGTTTCTGCATGAACTTGCCATAACATTTGATCTGATCTTCATCACAAGTCACAAGAAGAGAAAAACCCAAAATGCTTATGTTCATAACATACAAACAATTATAATTTCTCACACCTTTATTGAACACAACCCATTAAACATTCAGAGCAACAAACAAAAGTCCTGGAGGAAAAAATAAGTAAACCCACAGATTAATTACTTCACTGAAAGTTAATTCGAGTCAGTAGTTTGTGCACCTGGTGTCCAATTAATGAAATGACTTTGGAGGTGTGGTTTAGACCTACTTTGATTGATAAGACAATCAAACACTTTAAGTTTGCTGTCCATGCGTAACATCTGCTGATGTGAACAATGCCTCGTAAAAAAGAGCTCTCTGAAAACATTCGATCAAGAGCAGTTGATCTGCATGTGGCTGGAATGAGATACAAGGCAATCTCAAAGTGTTTAGGCATCCATCAGTCAACAGTTAGACAAATTATCTATAAATGGAGACAGTTCAGTACTCTTCTTAGGAGTGGGCATGAAGACTAGATGAAGTAAAAAATAAACCACGAGTAACAGCTAAAGGCTTCAAGACATTACTTGCCATCATGGAGGAAAAAATGAATTCCCAGGTTTACCAAAATATCCTACAGGATATTTTGTCTGCCAGCTGGATTGTGGGTGATTCATCAGGGACGGCACAGGGGCTTAGTGGTCACTGTTTTTCACCTCCAAGGTCCTGGGTTCAATTCCTGCATCGGGTCTGTGCGCATGGAGTTTGCATGTGCTCACCATGCTTGGTTGGTTTCCTTTCGGTTCTTCAGTTTCCTCCCACAGTCCAAAGACATGGACTGTCTTTGGTAACTGGCGTTACCAAATTGTCCGGTAGTGTGTGAATGTGTGTGTGAATGTTGACCGGAGGTCCTACCATGGTTGTATAAAATGGGAATATATACAATGGTCACCATTGGCCTCCACTGTCCCTAGTTGGACTACAGAGGATCTTGGATGGGTGGATGGATAAATGGATGGATTTAGTTGACAATGACCCTAAGCACCAAAATGGATCCACCACAGAATGGCTTCAAACCGGGCCAGGGGTAACCCAACAGTTAAGGTGCTGGACTACTAACTGGAAGGTCCCACGTTCAAACCCATGTACCATCAAGTGTCTACTGTTTGCCCTCTAAGCAAGGCCCTTAACCAGCAGCTGCTCAGATGTATAATGAGAAAAAATTTAATTTGCTTTGGATAAGGGTGTCTGCCAAATGCCATGAATGTAAAATGCACCTTTTGAAGTTGCCCAGTCAGAGCCCAGTCCATAACACCATAGACATCCTGTGGAATGACTTCAAGAGAGCCGTTCACACCAGACACACTTAAACTGTGCCAGAGCTGAAGTAGTTCTATAAAGAGGAATTCCTTCTGAACGTTGTGAAGCACTCGCTTGAAGTCATTCCTGCCAAAGGAGATTCGACCATCCATTAACACCATGGGTTCATTTACTTTTTCCTCCAGCACTGTGAATGTTTAATGAGTGTGTTCAATAAAGACATGAGAAATTATAATTGTTTGTGTGTTATCAGCTTAAGCACATTGCTGTCTATTGTTGTGACTGTGATGAAGAGCAAATCACAAGGTATGGGAAATGAATGCAGAACACTTGTTACTGTATCTTCTATGAGATCTTTTTTTTTAATGTGGTAGTTTTTTGCAGATTTACACAGAGTAACAAAATGTTTAAAACAAGTCTTTTTGTAATCCTATAAAAGCAGGATTACAAAAAGACTTGTTTTATGGAGATGCTTTCTCCATGCTTGACCATTTTTGTGATTTCTACAATTATTAATTGTATTACTATTACAACAAGCAGATTGCTAGGAAAGAAAACATTCTAAGATTTTTAGCTTTTGAGAGAATATGTCTTTGAAAACTAGCATGCAGGTAGATTTCCTAGTTTTCATTAAAATGACACATTTTCTTTGAGACTAGCATTGTTTTCAAGATAGATCAGCAAAGTTTTCCAGATATTTCTGTATCTTTTAGTAACCTTGCATAGTTTTAGAGAATATTTACAAAATTCTTAGTAGACTAGCATAGTTTACAGGTTGTTACCAGTTATTTAGTAGTCTAGCATTGTTATTATTAGGAAAATTATCATAGTGTTTGAGGTAAACTAGCATAGTTTTCTGGGTATTTCTGTATCTTTTAGCAACCTAGCATGTTTACAGAATTCTTATAGACTAGCATAGTTTACATGGTATTGCTTGTTATTTAGTAGACTAGCAGTATTCTAGGAAGATATCATCGTTTTTTTAAGGTAGACTAACATAGTTTACAGGTAGGGATGCACCGATACCACTTTTTTGGAAAACGAGTATGAGTACGAGTACTTGCATTTCAGTACTCGCCGATACCGATACCAAGTACTTAATAAAAACTTGATTTTTAACAATTTTGCTGAGCACAATTTGCAGTCCGCCTTTGTTTTGTCGTCTTCATTTATTTGAAATAATTCCACACGGCTGACATGTCTCGTTTCGCCTCGCCTTCTCCCCGCTCTGAGCTGCATCCGGGGCCTGGGGGCGGGCACTTGGTGCTTGTGATTAACCCCTTACTCGGCGCTCAAACATAGACATTTCTCAGACCATGTAATCGGTCCCTGGTATCGGTGGACTTTTAACGAGTACGAAAATGTGGTATCGAGGCCGATACCAGATACCGGTATCGGTATCAGTGCATCCCTATTTACAGGTATTTGCATAATGGTTTAAGGTACAGTAGGCTAGCATGGTGTTATGGATACTATCATAGAGTCCAAGGTAGAATAGCATAGTTTACAGAATATTAGCTAAGTTCTAAGAAGACTGTGCTCTAGGTAGACCACCATTTACAAGATATCACTAGAGATTTTAGTGAGATACTAGCGAGTCTATATAATATTTACAAAGCTTTTTGGACACTACCATATATTTTGAGACCCAGCCACAATCTCCAAAGTAGACTAGCATTTGCACTTGCATCTTTAAGTAAACTAACATAGTCGTCCTAAGATAACCATAGTTTTTCTATTTCGTGAGACTATCATGGTTTTTAAAAGACAGTCCTGCTTGTTGGGAAGCTATCATAGTGATATTGAGACTACGCTAGTTTTTAGTGCAAAGTAAAAACTTTTAAGGTGTTTGACAATTTTTGTGAGGCTATCATTATTCCATGGTCTGTCACTGCAGCTTCATTGCGCACTCTGATCACATGAAAAGCCGACACTACTGTTAAATTTCTGGCAAAATCTTACAACAAAGGTGAAATTACTGTCAGAGAAACAAAGACACAGGCATGTACACACAATTATATTCAAGCAAAGTGATGAGTGTGAACACAAGTGCATGCCGACAGGGAGACTCATATTATTATTATTATTAGGCAGTTTTCTTTGTTAGAAAAGTACAATTACTCCACAGTGTCCTGCTGAAGTTTGCTGTTGAAGTGCCTTTTATTAACATCCCATAATGATGACGCTGGAGAAGCTGTCAATCCTCCAGCATGCAACCACACCCACTGAGCATCAAACCAACCAGAGAAAAGAGTGTGTTAGAAAGAGAGGGAGAGAGAGATGGTGAGATTGAGAGAGAGATTGTAATTCTAATGAATTCTGAATTATTAGAAACTATGATATACTCACTCTCATTCACTCATCATCTATACCTCTTAATCCTGTATTCAGGGTCACAGGGGGGGCTGGAGCCTATCTGGGGAGATTTAGGGCACAAGGCGGGGTACACCCTGTACAGGGTCACAATCCATCGCAGGGCACACACACACACATACACACTCACACACTCATTCACATTCACACACTATGGCCAATTTGGGAACGCCAATTACCCTAACCTACATGCCTTTGAATTGTAGGAGGAAAGCACGGGGAGAACATGCAAACTCCATGCACACAGAGACGGGAATCAAACCTGGCCAGAAATCGAAGCCAGACCCTGGACAGTGCTAACCACTACACCACCCTGCCGCCCACTATGATATACAGATACATTCAAAATAATTGTATATGCAATACACAAATGTGTAATCTACACTGTGTAGTAAAATAAATCAATCATTCTCAATCCTCAAATTTACCATCTTCCACATACATACCTATGATCACATAAGGATAACTAAAAGAATGTGAAGCTGTCACATAGTACGAGACATGGTGTAGGAAAGGAGACAGTATTCAGCGTTCTTTAACACCTGTGAATATTATTAACTCAATGCCAGATAATAAAGACCTTCTTAGCACAGAGGAGGTGAGTACTGAGCATCATGATACTCATTAGCTGCATTTAACTCCATTTTAATTAGTAAATATAAAAACTGTGCAAAGAACTGATGGAAGCTTTTCCACAGAAAGAGCTGAGAGTAACGACAACGAGAATGCATGTGTTAGATGACAACACCTTCAGCAAAAACATCTGATAACACCAGTGGCATTTCAAAATGAAACGTGGGAACTGACAGATATCTCAGCTGACACACTTCTGCGCATGTAGTTCACTGTTCATTTTTATCACTTATTATCACCTCAGTGTAGAATGCCCTGCAGGGATTAGTTTAGAGTTAGTAATCTGCCAATCTCCCAATCCAAAAAGTGCCTTTTCCCAGCTTTAGTACTGGAAAAACTGGCAACAAGAAAATCCTAGCAGGCAGACTTTTTCCATACTGTATAGGTCAATGAATGGGACTGCTTACAGCATATATCTTTTTAAAAGTACTGCAACAGCAAGAAAACATTATGGCAAAAGTAGAACATATGGTTATAGCGTTATATTGGTTCACAAAACCAGGGTTTGTAGATTTTACAGATCGCAGTGCATCTAGCTAAAGTTGGCACAAAGCAAGTAATCAATTACTCACTGTCTATACCGGTATCTATACAATAAGTCTATTGTATAGACTTATTGTCTATACAATAAGTCCCCTGGGAGGCTAACCCAGGGGACTTATTGGATAAGGTGCCAATCCATCGCACAATACGGGCAATTTGAGAATGCCAATTAACCTAATCTAAGTGGTAGCTCAGATGTTTAAGGCATTAAGGTTTGAGTTACTGATCGAAAGGGCTGCAGTTTGAGCCCCATCTCCACCAGGTTGCCATTGGGCCCTTGAGCAAGGCCCTTAAACCTATCTGCTCCAGGGGTGCTGTATCATGAGCAGAGTTACACTGGGATATGCAAGAAAGAATTTCCCTGTGCAGTAATGTATTCGTGAAAATCTAAATGCTTAACTCAGCTTAGCATAATTAATCTTTGGACTGTGTGAGGAAACCCACCAAGCATGGGGAGAACACACAGATCTGAGGTGGGAATCGAACCCAAACCCTGGAGGTCTGGGCCAGAGCCACTGTGCAGCCAAAGTAAACACTAACAAAAATATTTTATTATAACAAGATATTTTTCACATCCTCTGTCCTTCAGTGAATAGTCTTTTCCGTCAAGTAGATTATATCTGCTGCTTTATCATAATTGTTAGGTGTCATTCATATTCTTTGGGATCAGGAGTAACAAATGTGTAGGAGTTAGCGAATATACAACATAATAAACTTCAAGAGCCTATAACAAGGTCACTGTGCTCCAGCTGAAAGTTCAGAAAGATCTCATCCTCATCTTTAAGTGCAACAAAATGTTAATGATACACAATACACAATAGCTTTTAAAACTTTAAATTACAGGTATGTGTTGCAATTTACACCTCGTTGGGCGGTAGCCTGACTCATTCACTCCGACTGAGCTATTTTCATAATGATAGATCAGTAACTGCATCCTCTCAGCATAGGATATTAAGCTGACTAATTACTCCCTTTACATATTCTGAAAAGAGAAAGGGAGGCATGCACACACACACACACACACACACACACACACACACACACACACACACAATGCTTTGTAATTACTCCAAACTAAATTAAACAGGTAGTGATTTATGACATCACTTCTATATGAGGGCATAAGGGGTAATGAATGAGAAAACGAGCCTTGGGATATATAACAAAGAAACACAAAGCTCACAATTACACACTGTTGCACATGATGTCTAATGGGAAATTTAATACAAATTCAAGAAATTGATAATGATGTGTTTGGATTTTGGTGGAGGTTCCTCGATCTTTAAATGTCACGAGGCCTACCGGTCGATAATTTGGGCAAGAATAACGAGTTTGACTTTTCAGAGCTCAGTAAGCCAAAAAAATTAATACAACATTATGTGCTAATTTTCCTGTGCGAAAAAAAAAAACACGCTTTAATACATGAATTAAATGAAAGCAAGAGTGGTGAAAAAGGGTACAAAATCATCTAAAAAGCAATGATCGAAAGCTACTTCCGCTACTTTCAACTGTGCAAAGAAAGAATATTAAGTATCCAAACTAAACCACACTATACGTTTTGAGTTGAAAAACCCATGAAGAAAGGGCCCTTGGGCTCTCAGTCGCCTGGCTTATTTAACAGCCTCAGTAGAGAGTCATTTTCTAATTTGTAAGGTGAACTCTCTAAATATGCATGTGGGAGTAGATCTGTCCTTTTATTCCTCTAACAATATTCTAGTCTGACTCTTTAACTCAAATGTCTCTAGTTCTCTCATTGTGACATTACATATAAAATATAAACAAGAAAAAGCAACCATACAGGAGCCTACGATGAGCTTGAGAGAGTATTCATCGGTCCCTTAGGTGAGACCAAAACCCACACATATATTTGTGAATAATGTATGAGCCTCTGTGATAAACAGCTAAACGTATCTAAAACTTTAATAAGTGGCCATTAGGAAATGTTAGAAACAAATGCGGATATGGCATTTTCTAGTTACGATTTTCCTGATGAAACATATTAATTCAACCCTACAGTATGATATTATTTCAAGCTAGGACAATCTGTAAAGAGACTTTTCTAAATGAAAAAAAAAAAATGTATAGAAAAACCAGTCAGAACTGGTTGATTGGACAAAAGTGAAACCATCTTTTGCTCTTCATCACAGAGCAAACCCTGCGCAAAAAAAAATATAATACAACAATAAGATAAATAATTAGGGCACACTACTGTATGTACTGTATGCCACAGAAAGAGAAGAAGATAAGCTTTAGTAGGAAAGGAACAGAAATGTGCATATGTAAAATTATCTACCAAAACAAACACAGAATGTGCATTTTGGATGCTATACAGGAACAGCCTGAGAAAATTTACTGGGAAGCAAAAAAAAAAAAGAATTGACTAAAACTGTTCAGTTATAGTTGAGTAAAAATCTGCTGTATTTTTACAAAACTAAATTTAAATCGAAACGACTACTAATTCACATGAGCCAGATGAGGACCAGGACCGCTGAGAGACTCAAGTCCTCACATTGACCCCGACTGCCTTGAGGCTTATTAAAACTTAGACTCCAACTGAGATCAGACCAAATGAGTACTTAATGAGCTGGCCAGGGGTAGTGCTGGGCAATATGACCTCAAATCAATATAACTGAACATTTAATTGAACATTTTACTCTATTATAATTAACAAGCAATATTTTGTCTGCCTTCATACTAGGCCCTAAGCAGACTCCAACCAAGTTTCCCACCAAATGAGATCCAAACCCCGATCAACACCCCAACCCAAACCAATATTACACCAACTGAGATCCAAGATAAGATCAGACCAGACAACGCCAAGACCACAACCAAGTTCAGACCAAACAAGACCCAAACCCTCACCAAGTTTAAATCAACCAAGATCAACACTAAAATCTGATCCTTAAGCTCCAACCCTGTACTAACACCAGATGTTTCACTTGCTTGAAACAATTTTTTACTTTCAGGTGGACTATCTGTCTTTTTTATCATAGGTCTCTATTTCCCAGTGTAAATCTACTGTTGTGTTAGTTTTATTAAAGCCATGGCTCACTAATTAACCAAAATTCAAATCTGAATTAAATTGAACAAAGCTGCAAGTTCTGACATTGTTTTTCTCTGTAATACATCGGTTAATAATTGTATGCTATTTGGATTTGTTGTTAGCAGTGTAGATTTTAATTAAGTCAGACATAAAAGGAGCATTGTAAAACATTACAACTATCTATAAGCCATTCAATCATTTAGGAGCCAGTCTATTGGGATTTGTAAATCTCCCTTGATTAAACGAATAAAGCACGTTGTGTTATGGGAATTCAATATTTATTCCACTTCTCCTGCCTCCTGTGAGCACAAATGAACTGAACTATCATTAACCCCGGGACATACTATATATATATTATGCCTTATAATATGCCATAATAGGGATTCCATTCATCCCTGTAATTAATCATCTTGCCTATTCAATGGATGTAATTAAAGTGTTGTTTTTTTCCTATTGATCAGACAATAAAGAAGGTGGGATGTCTAAATCTGTCATCATAGAGCTGTGTACTGTAATGAAGATGACAATCTAGCCTGGTCTGGTCTGTTTTTTTTTTTTTTAAAGCAGTTTAAATGTCAAAGTTTTTTTCTTATTGCATAAATCAGCAGTCAGACGCTATTTTCATATCAGAGAGTGAAAGGTTTAAATCACAAAGCAAGAAAAAAAGTTGCCAGTCTTCAACCTGTCATAGTCATTATCAAGATGGATAATGTGTGACTTTCATCTTGATAATAAATTTGCATCTGGTTGCTTGGATGATGGTCAGGTTGTCCTCCAGCAACACAGATGTACTGAATGAAGCCTTTAATGAAGGCACGCACGCACGCACGCACGCACGCACGCACGCACGCACGCACGCACGCACGCACGCACGCACGCACGCACGCACGCACGCACGCACGCACGCACGCACGCACGCACGCACACTTCAAGGATGCAGTTCGCGGGACATCTATTACTCATCCATATACACACGTGGACAAAACTGTTGGTACCCTTCGGTCAATGAAAGAAAAACTCACAATGGTCACAGAAATAACTTTAATCTGACAAAAGTAATAATAAATAAGAATTCTATGTTAACCAATGAAAGTCAGACATTGCTTTTCAACCATGCTTCAACCTAATTATTTAAAAAAATGAACTCATGGAACAGGCCTGGACAAAAATGATGGTACCCCTAACTTAATAGTTTGTTGCACAACCTTTTGAGGCAATCACTGCAATCAAACGATTCCTGTAACTGTCACTGAGACTTCTGCGCCTCTCTGCAGGTATTTCGGCCCACTCCTCATGAGCAAGCTGTCACATGACCTGCGACTGAGACCCAGCTTTCTGACACTGGCCAGCACATTTCTCTCTAGAATCCCTTGATAGTCTTGAGATTTCATTGTACCTGCACAGATTCAAGACACCCTGTGCCAGATGCAGCAAAGCAGCCCCAGAACATAACAGAGCCTCGTCCATGTTTCACAGTAGGGACAGTGTTCTTTTATTCATATGCTTCATTTTTCCGTCTGTGAACATAGAGCTGATGTGCCTTGGCAAAAAGTTCCATTTTTGTCTCATCTGTCCATAGGACATTCTCCCAGAAGCTTTGTGGCTTGTCAACATGTAGTTTGGCATATTCCAGTATGGCTTTTTTATGATTTGTTTTCAACAATGGTGTCCTCCTTGGTCGTCTCCCATGTAGTCCACTTTGGCTCAAACAACGACAGATGGTGCGATCCGACACTGATGTTCCTTGAGCATGAAGTTCACCTTGGATCTCTTTAGAAGTCTTTCTGGGCTCTTTTGTTACCATTCGAATTATCCGTCTCTTTGATTTGTCATGAATTTTCCTCCCTTGGCCACGTCCAGGGAGGTTGGCTACAGTCCCATGGATCTTAAATTTCTGAATAATATGTGCAACTGTAATCACAGGAACATCTAGCTGCTTGGAAATGGTCTTATAGCCTTTACCTTTAACATGCTTGTCTATAATTTTCTTTCGAATCCCCTGAGACAACTCTTTCCTTCGCTTCCTCTGGTCCATGTTGAGTGTGGTACATACCATGTCACCAAACAACACAGTGACTACCTGGAGCCCTATATATAGGCCCACTGACTGATTACAAGATTATAGACACCTGGGTGGTAATTAGTGGACACACCTTGAATTAACATGTCCCTTTGGTCACATTATTTTCAGTATTTTCTAGGGGTACCATCATTTTTGTCCAGGCCTGTTCCATGAGTTTATGTTTTTAAATAATTCTGTTGAAGCATGGTTGAAAAGCAATGTCTGACTTTCATTGGTTAACATTCATAGAATTTTTTTTTATTATTATTTTTGTCAGATTATTTATTATAAAGTTATGTATGTGACCATTGTGAGTTTTTCTTTCATTGACCGAAGGGTACCAACAATTTTGTCCACGTGTGTATTTGTTTCCTTCACTTTTTCTTTTCATCCTCATTTTCTTTTCCCTTCTTTCTGTCTCCTCTCTCTCTCTCTCTCTCTCTCACTGTAAGCTGCTTGATAAAAGCTGCCTGGATGACAACTCGTTTCACACACCACTTATTACTGATGAAGCTCTGCTCGTACAGAATGATCCCGTTCCTTTACCATCTCATTCTCTCCCTCCCTCCCTGCGTCAGCAAGCCCTCTGCAGAAGATTAAAAACCGATTTTTCCAAAAATGAACATCAATAAAGCGTTAGCATATGGGTGAGATGACTAGACACTGGACAGGCGAGAAATCTCCTCATGTCTAAAAGTCTGTCAGAGTCATGGAGAAGAGGTGAGTTTCTGAAAGCTGATTATCCAGACCGTAAACTCTTCATATTTCATTTCTAATTCACTCACCCCTTCCGCTTCGGAGTCAGAAGAAAATTGCACTCGGATGCCGAGCGTGTGTTGATGAAACTCTGGAATTGTGTGCGGCTGGACGGCAGAGGAGGAAATCAGCCCAGGAGCACTTCTCTGCAGACCGACGCCTCTATCAGCGAACACATCGCCCTTGTGCCTCCGGCAAGCATGATGGAACAGACAGCCTGCTTTACAGCGAGCACAGTTATTAGATTGCTGTGATGTCGGCCTGCATTTTCGAGGTGAACATATCGGCTAAAGGAATTCACACAATTTCAAAGATATGTTTGACAAATATGTCTTATTTATTCTTCTAAATAATCGTACATAGTAGTAGTACAAAGACTAAAGATAATGCTAAAATTTGAATATAAAGCAATGAATAATTTTGTATGTAGTAGCTAACCAACTATTTGAATGATTACCCCTTAGCACTATTGTGCTATAGTATGCAACAAACCTAGTTTAGGATAATTGGGTTTGTTGGTCTTGGCTTTTCAGCTGCTCCAGGCGAGGGGTTGTCACCACATACTGTACCAACCGATCCGTATACAGTCTGGCTGTATACAGGTTTTTTTTCCTGGCACAATCCTCCTTTTCATCTGGGCTCGGGACTGGCACTACAGTACATCCAGAAGCTATGCTTTGGGCATTGGGTGAGAACTGATCCTGGGATATACCATATATGAGCCACCCCTCAGTTCTTTATATTCACTCACTCATTATCTATACTGCTTAATCCTGTATTCAGGGTCACGGGGAGCCTGGAGCCTATCCCAGGAGACTTAGGGTACAAGGAGGGGGACACCCTAGACAGTGTGCCAATCCATCACAGGGCACACACACATACAATCACTCACACACTAAGGCCAATTTGGGAATGCCAATTAACCTAACCTACATGTCTTTGGACTGTGAGAGGAAACCGGAGTACCCGAAGGAAAACCCACCAAGCATGAGGAGAACCTGGCCGGGAATCGAACCCGGACCCTGGAGGTGCAAGCCGACAGTTCTAACCACTACACCACCGCACCGCTCGTTCTTTATGTTATATAATTATTCATATTAAAGAAATGTGAAGAAATGTTTTACTGAGACAGGATAAAAAATGCCCAAAGATACAATTTGAAAAGGGGTCATTCATGTAATAACCTCAGCAACACCCTCATTTCCCCTATCGTGTGTTCCAACCACTCAGCATTCAGATGATCAGACACCTGATCATCTGTCATCATCCGCACCTGTTTCTCACTGGTTTATGCCTTAAGTTGGATATTGTGTACTGTATGCTTGAATGATTCATAGGTCACTAAAGAATCATTCAAAAGAAACAAAGTTTCTGAAACAGGACTGAAACTGAGAGACAAAAGCTTGCCAAAAAGTCTGGAGAACTATTCCCCAAAACTACATACAAAAAAAAAAGAAAGTAAGAAAAAAGAAAGTCTGGCTGTTTGTAAGCAACATATGAAGAAATGAGGGGTAGGACTAGTGTATAGTACTGTATGACCTCAATGCTACGGAAAATGGATTGAAAACACCCACTAAAACACCCATTCCCATTCTTCTAGTCCATTTCCATCGGATTCCTGCTGATAAAATGTGATTTTTCTCTTCCTGACAACACAATGCAAATATTATAAAAACAAAATCTTCTGAGGAAATGATATATTTTCATCCCGGTTTGCTCTAAACATTTTTTCAAGTCGGTGTTCATTGAAACACACGCTTGCATAGATGCACATCTAAGACAGCATTTCCTTGACTTCAAGCACAGCCTGAAAAACCATGACCCATTTTTACTACTGGTTTGTGAATGCACTAATGTCACTTGACTTCAAGAGCGTTCTTCCTTTTCACCCAAATGCTAACTATAGACGTAGGATCTGAAGGATGTGAACAGTAAGGAAAAAAGGAAGGAAGTGAATAAAATTTAAGTTAAATTAAAGGTGCTAAACTTACTAATAAATGTAACTCAGATAGGTGTATATCATGCATCTACCCAAATTACCTAAATGTCTAACAAAATAAATTCTATTCCAAAAATGCATTAGCATGTACTGTAGCATCAAGAGGAATTATTTGTGTCTTTTGACAGGTGTTTATGTTCTGCATTTGCCTTTGTCCTTATATTTTTATATAATAAAATTCCTGCTAAAACAAAAGGCTTATCCATCACTGTAAGCTGTAAACGGGTTGACATGAATAATGGATGGGACTGACCCTACCTGACTGCTACATGAATATCACTATAGTGTCTGGCAGAAGTAGCACCATATGTGCATAATTGTGCTGGGACTCAGAAATGAGCTTGTTAATGAGATGCACGCTCATTTATCTCTACACTCTGCGCCATAATGCACATGTATACACACACACCATACTTTGATATTCATGTAGCAGACAGACAGGGTCAGGGTCATCCGTCACAGGTCTGCGTTATAGACTGGAATTTATTATCTAAACAAACTGCGTACAAATGCATGACATTAGGACAATTAAGCAATATCACACACCAGGGAGTGCTGTTGTGATGAATATCACGGGATATTGTGCTCGTCAATACTCATTTACACACTACGGACTGCCAATTAACCTAACCTACATGTCTTTGGACTGTGGGAGGAAACTGGAGTACCCGGAGGAAACCCACCAAGCACGGGGAGAACATGCAAACTCCATGCACACAGGGACGGGAATCGAACCCGAACCCTGGAGGTGCAAGGCGACAGTGCTAACCACTACATCACTGTGCCACTCTTACCAGTACTATGTAGTCAAAATAAACCATGGAGGCTTTAGACAGGACTGTGTTGCTGTCTAAGTACTGTACTGTCTTTATATTCCTGTTCAGAATATCAGCTCCGTTAATGTTAGGAACCTCCACTAGAGGTCACTGTTCATGTCTGTCTGTCTTTGTGTGTAGTTCCTGTTGGTTGACTCAGTTTCCCAGAAGGCACCTCAGTCAGGTGATGAGGCTCACCTGAACTGAGGTGTCTCATTAAAACCTTCTATAAATAGCAGTTTGTTCTGGGAAACTGGGTCGAGCATTGTCTGATTGTTTGTGATTGGCTGTTGGTGTTTGCTTGTTTGTTTGGATTACCATCATGTGGGCATTCATTTGTTACTTTGAGTTTATATTTGGTTTATGTTTTGTAACCTTGTTACAATGTTTTCAGAGGGCTCTAGTTTTGTTTCCTTGATGTTCCGTGTGTCTGTGGATTCATGGAGCTGCTCTGTTCAGTGTGTAGTTAGGCTGTGTCTCCTCCTGTGTCCTGTGTAAGTACTGTTTTGCCTTCTGGTCTTTTCCCTTGTATGTGTAGCCACATGAGTGCTTAGCCATTAGCAGGGTTAGCCGCTAGTAGGCCTTGATGGCTAGTAGGGTTAGCCCCTAGTAGGGTTAGCCTCCAGTAGGCTAATCTCTAGTGGGAGTGACTGCTAGTGGTTCTGGTCACTAGTAGGTTGGCCGCTAGTTTGGTATAGCCTCATGTGTGCCCTGCCTTTTGTCTTCTGGTCCCCTAGGTCAGTACTAACACCATTAGCCACTAACCCGGTTAGGTCAGCCTCCAGTGTCCCCAGTACAACATGTAGCTACTAACCTCACTAACCCAGCTAGTCTAGTTCCTGTCAGTCTCTGTGCCCCTAGCCCTGTCTCCTGTCTAGCCCTGTCTCCTGTCTAGCCCTGTCTCCTGTCTAGCCCTGTCTCCTGTCTAGCCCTGTCTCCTGTCTAGCCCTGTCTCCTGTCTAGCCCTGTCTCCTGTCTAGCCCTGTCTCCTGTCTAGCCCTGTCTCCTGTCTAGCCCTGTCTCTCCAGTCTCTGTGCCTCCAGTCCTGTCTCTCCAGTCTCTGTGCCTCCAGTCCTGTCTCTCCAGTCTCTGTGCCTCCAGTCCCTGTCTTTAGTTCCCCTCTGTGTCTTAGTTAGCTCCAGCTCCATGTTTCCTCATCCCTAGTTCCCTGTGTCAGCTCCTGGCTCCCTGTGTCAGCTCCTGGTCTCCTGTGTCAGCTCCTGGTCTCCTGTGTCCAGATCCCTAGTTTTAGTTTTAGTTTGTTGTTTTAGTTCCTTTGTTCTGTTGAGTTGTTTGTTTAAAATAAAAGACTCTTTCTGTTACACCCCTCTGCGTACATGCCTACCTTCATGCCCACGGCAACACCATCAGCCGGTCTAGCACTACCACCAGCTAGACCCGTGACAGTTAACTTCCGGGATTCATGGTTTCAAATCCCAAAAAGCACTACAATGTACAATCATTTGTGACACACAAAGTAGGGCCCTTGATCAGGGGTTTGAATACAATTTGGGATTCAGCCTTTTGTTAAATTCTAGTTAGCTTTGTTGCTATAATTAAAATAACACGGATGGTTCAGAAGTGCTTTCAAATGACTTAGAAGCAATTATTAAGGAGTCAAAGTGTTGTTTATGATGACATACCGTTATCAGACATGTTTCCTTGCTGAAAGTGCTTCTGTAGATAGTTTTGAATGTGAGTTTTGGCAGGTAGCCGCTCTCTCCTCTCTCTCCTATGGCGGACCGTACCGATCTAAAGTCATTAATGCCTAATGAATTAAAAGAAGAAGAAATTATTGCTGGTTGTATCTGCAGCGCCTCGATACACTTACTAAATCCCAACAACCAGGAGAGACGGACAAATGCACACATGCGCATGATGTCTGAAGATTCCTGTTTATTATCAGCAAAAAGAGTATATTTATGCTTTTGGCCAGATGCCCTGTGTCACGTACATCCTGTACTTCAAAAGAACCAGTCATTAACATGTAAGTCATAGAGAGACCCGGAGACAGACAGACGATAGGAAATACATCTGCATTTTCCGGTTAAACAAAGGGGTTACAAAAGACACAAGCTGTCTGGATATACTGTATATTCGTCTGGATACGGGCTATGGCAAGGGTTTTCTCCTAAGGACTCAGGAAGCACAATGAAAGGGGTTCTTATAAAACGTTACTACATCCCAGTGCTGCTACCATCTATTATTACCACTCTTGGAATGTCTCTCGTCTAAACAGATTGATCAGTCGGAACTAACTGGTGTATAATATAATGTCAGTTTTTTAATTCATCCAATCATAGGATGACTTTCACACACCATTACAGGCAAGGTCCCTCCTATCCAAAGCATTTTTTTGGCCACTTTGCTGGATACAATAATAGTGAAGACCATTTCTATGAATATTGCACATCTGTGAGAAAGAGAAAAACAGACCTATTACTGGTTACTGATCCTTTAATGAAACTTTATATGTCTATAATTACCTCATATAGCTCATTAACGTTTTCTGCTTAAATTTATTTATCACTTTCCAATAAAGGCCATTATACAATAAAAGCATGCTGCTCAGCTGAGGTGTACTGTTTACTACATGCATATTACAGAAATAAGTTTTTTTTTTTTTTAATCTGGTTACTGTTTTTGCTGAACATGGGTGTGTATGGCATACTAAAATATGTTGTACAATACACGGGGTGATAACAAACTGCATGCATGAGCACTACAGGAATGTATTGACCTACAAATCCAATAATTAGTCGATATTTTAACAGAGCGGTTTGCCCTCTAAAGCTGGCAAGGTGAATTACAACTGCAAATGATTTCTCTGAAATTTCCTTTTGAGGTGCATTTGAAAGGAAAATGGACCGGGCTGAGCAGCATTGCTAGTGCAGAGATATTTTTCAGGTCGTTAAAAAAGATGAAATGGTCGTTTATATGGCTAAGCCTTGCGTTTCTTTCCGCCAAGCAATATCAAGATAGACAGTAAGATTATATTGTATGCTGTATGATTCCTGCCCCTGCTGTTTGTTGTACAATATGTACTGCACCTGTTCCAGCACACAGCGCATTGCAGGTATGTGTAACAGAACACAACCTGGTTTACGCTAATAAGCTTTCCTCCATAATAAAGTGGGAAAATCCAATTAGTGAAGTCGGGGGTTGGGATGCACGGTTCTAACAAACAAAGCGCAAGACTGCAGCTCAGCACGGTGCAGCTGTGGGTAACCTGACAAAAATAGCTCAATATTTTTATGTGGCAAAAATATATGCATGGTGATACAGATTCGAAAATCCTGACACTAATATCTGTCATTTAGATTAAAGATAAACTAAATACGTACTGTATACTGTGTATATCCATAACTATTGAGTCATAACTGCATGCTACAAAACCTCTTTTTCTTCCTGATCAAAGCTATGTGTTATACTGACAGTGTTTTCAGACTCATCCATCTTGCATGCTGAGTTGATATATTTTGTACATTTTCTTGCTACCACAGAATTCATAGAAAGTGGCGAAATGAGCTAACATCGTGGTTTACAGTGCAACACATTTTGAACAGAACATGGCACTCCAACATGTTCTGCAAAAGTAGCATTCTTAATCTTAATTCTAATTCTTAATCCAGGTATAAAATTGGTTTATGATAAGCTTTACCATCCTGCCATAGCATTCATTTATTAACCATTTAGTGTCATGTCTGACACTGATATTGGACGAGGAGCCCTGGATCGCAATCTCCAGTCTAATTCATTTCCAAAATGTTCTATCGGGTTGAGGTGCAGGCCAGTCAAGTTCTTCCACACCAAATTATGGACCTTGCTTTGTGCACTGGTGCGCAGTCATGTTGCAACAGGAAGGGGCCATCCCCAAACTGTTCCCACAAGGTTGGGAGCATGAAATTGTCCACAATGTCTTGGGATGTTGTGAAGCACTAAGTTCCTTTCAATGGGAGTAAAGGGGTCGAGCCCAACTCCTGAAAAACAACCTCACACCAGTTCCAACATGACCACGTACCAAGTGCACTAAGCAAGGTCCATGTATAAATATATACAGTATATGCTTATATATATGGTTTCTTAATTGTACTTAAAAAGTCAAACTCTTATATCTCTTTCATTCATAATTTCGATGGTTATGGCTTACAGGTCATGAAACCAAAAATCCAGCATCTTAAAATATTTGAATATTTCTATTCAGGAATTTATAATACAGAACATAATACATTTTCAACAACACAACAAACGCACGTAGACAAACGCCCACGTGCGTTCAGGATGCGTGGGTTTCAGGACTGTAACTGCCTAATACTAAGCCACTAAACACATACATAAATTAATAGAGGGGTTCTAACATTTGAATATTACTATTAGTGAAAATCTCAGCTGTGGTGCGTACTTTCACTGTTTACAAACTAGTATATGAGACCATTGTCACAAATCTGCTACTGTGCTAAAATAGTGTCTAGACAACTAAATAGTCTCACTCATGCTGAGGCAGAAAAAGTCTGGGTAAATAGAAAAGAAGTCACTTTCATAAAGTAGGAACAAATAGGTCATTCTGATTTGGTATTCTGGTTGTCGTAATGTCGTCTGACAAAAATATAGTCCGCAATCTTCTTTAATACTCCAGTCTGATAGCAGGAAATGACAGGAAAATGAAATTCAGAAACCTCTTAACGGAAACCTCTTTTTTTTCTCGACTTTTTCTTTTGCAGATGAGTGAAAACTCACCACAGAGGCTGTAGCTTAATATTACACTAATTATGAAGTTCACATGGGGCTTTTGAAGAACAATCACTGTAACACAAGGAAGAATTTGAGTTTTTAGTCATTTGAAAGAATGAAAGAATTTGACGAATATAACTGAGTGATGTGGGAGTGTGGGAGCCTGACATGTTCATTAGGGAAACCCCTGACAGGAGCAGGCAGTGTACAGACATACAAACAAGATTATTCATACTCAAGAAAACGAGGAAACAGCAAGAGACATGATTGGGTGTCATGTTTTGGGGTGCGAGGCATAAACGCAGAGGTCCAGGTGGTAAAAGGAAACGATGTTTATTTAAACACAAAAACAGGGAACTTAAATAAACAAATAGACTTTAATATAAAACAAACCAAAACACGAATAAAGATGACGGGAAACACGAACTGAACACACAGACATTTATCACGATAAATCAACAGATGCAAGACAAGAAACTCAAAGAAAATAAACTATTTATAATAAAACTAATAACCAACTCGGTTCAGGTGAGCGCCCCACGTCACCTGACCGAGGTGCCTAATGGGAAATGAAGTGAAATGGAACAAAACTACAACACAAAACACAGGGCGCTTTGGCGCCCTCTAGGGGTTATCCCTGACATTGGGAAAACAGAGCAATTCCTCAACTGTTCCTCCAAACTATTATAAGTACACACCAGCTAATCCAAAATAACAAGCAACAGGTGAGACTAATTGTCATGGCAACCTGAAGTGAGAAAAGGTAACAATGACCATTAGGAAACACTCAAACACTCATTTTCCTACTCTATATTACACACGCATGATGAAAAATAAGTAAAAATTTATAAATAAAGGCACTTAAAAATGATTTGATTCACAATTAGTTTCATAAAAATCTATATTGTAATATGGACCTGTGCAAACACTCAATCACAAAAAGCTGCAATTTATTACAGGTAATACTGTATGCACATAGTCAGGAATTTATGTCGAGACAATTATTTTTTTTTAGTGAATTTTCATTCATTTATTCATTCAGTCATTCATGCATCTTCTATACTGATTATCCTGTACTGGGTCATGGAGGCCTGGAGCCTATCCCAGGAGACTTTGGGCATGATGCGAGGTACACCGCATATACTGTACACATACACACTACAGGCAACTTGGGATGGGAAACTAACCTAATGTGCATGTCTTTGGATTATGGGATGAAACCCCACACACCCCCACACATTACAGTGCTAACCACTACGCCACTGCGCGGCCTTTTTTACTTTTTTGACTCCAAAAATTAACAAATAAATATGTGCAATTCTAATAAGATTATTGTCCGATTCTTTTGAGTTAGCCTAGATAAAGAAGTTTGAATACAAAATGGTTCATTTTCTAGTCAAATTTTGCCATTTAAATTGCAATTGCAATGTGTCAAAATAATTGTGTGCTAAAATATATATCTAATATACAGTTTAATATAAATATATATAAAATATTGAATCTATACATATAATAAAACTGTAAAGTTAGAGTGTATTTACATTGAAGATGTTTGCAAAAGAAAGAATTTGGAGGAATGCATCAAGATGGTTTTGGGATTTTTCTGTTTGTTTGTGCACACATCATATAAAAACCACCAAACAAATTTTAATGGAGTTTTCACAGGTGTATTTGGCTGGGCTTGAGGTAACATAAAGGCTTTGTTTCATTGCAATCGGCCCATGGAAGGAGAAGATATGCTACTTCGAAATTTAAATGGACAACACCCTTATCATAAAAAAATCCACCATGATTTTTTTTCCAAAGATGGCGTTGTACATTTTTTAAATATGCGCTTATGAGTGTGCAGTTGAAATCTACTTAATAAATGCGATCTCACACCTTCATTCCACCTACATCTCGGTAACATTACAAAATTCAACAGATGAAGATGTAATTTTTTTATTAAACGCGCTTATGAGTGTGCAATTAAATTACACCCAAACAAAGTCTAGTAGGAAATAAAAAGACAAGAGAGAGAGAGAGACAGTGGGAGCGGGACAAAGAAAAGCACCAACCCTACCCGAACAGTTTTTTTTAGACAAAACAAGCAATAAAACCTGAATGACAGGGAACAAAGTTTCCTATTTCTCTGTACAAAAACCCACACACATCTGCATTAATATAAAGAGAGGAAGCAAGCAACAGAAAGATGGAGATAGAGACCCAGAAATAGGGAGAGGACAGAACAAAGTGAAAACACTCCTACATGTCTGTCTGCTGTATTTAGTAAGATGACAGTTCTTGGAACCTGAATAAATTCCCACACTATTTCTACAGAGTTTGTCTCTTAAAAAATGTCTTTGTGTTCATGTCTGTTTATTTGTTATTCGTTTTCTATTGTCCTTTCCCTTCTTTCTCCCTCTCTCTCTCTCTCTCTCTCTCTCTCTGTTTCTCTCATCACAGAGCGTGTAGGTTGAGCTGGGGTCATTTTGGGCCTGTGTGGTACTGTAGAAAGAAGAGAGTGAAATCGCTTTATTCTGCCTGCGAAGCTCACTGACACAAAATGGGAAAGGAAGAATCGTCAAACACGCATACACATACACATTGTAAGCAGGAGAGCAGATCATGCACGTATTTTTAGCTCTCCTCCATGCTGAAGCAGATAAGGACAAATAGGACATCAGGTCCAGACTCAGCCTATTTGGAGAGGACTGGCTCCACCAGGGACCCATCAGTATTCTCCCAGGGAAAAGGAGGGCAGAATAGAACAAGGCTAAAAAAAAATTTTTTTTTTAATTGTGGTTTTGGACAAACTGATGTTGAGATGTTTAGCTCAGAAGGGTATATACAGGCTGCTTCATTATTCATGAAGATGGCGACACTAGTGAAAGACCTATCCATATTATGGTGACGTTTTGCATCAGTTCTTTACAATGGACATAGTTATTTGGTGTAATAGGGGCACAGTCAACCATAATATTTGGAAATTTCAATGTCTTAAACAATTCAGAATAAAAATTCAGAAAGCTCATTACTCAAAAACCTTTACTGCATTGTTGCAAGCATAACCATAACCATATCCATAACCATAAGCAGTGGTTGACAAACCAAAAGGATGTACCGACAACTTACCAAAGCAGGCATTAGTCAAATGCATGTGCATTGGCTAATGCACATGCTTTGGTGCCTCCATACCTGGTACTAGAAATGCAGTATATTACTCCTATAGTTCCATTAGGATGCTACTGAAGCTGAAGACCACAGTGCTAAAGCAGAGTAGAGTTATGAATAATTTCAAAGAAGAGTCACCTGCTATCTTCTCTTTGAAAGCACTTTAAAGTGAACCTCCTTTTTGCAACAAAGGGAAGTATTTCAACCCTAAAGTCTCTGGGGCTAGGGTAAAAGTTAAGAGAGACTAAGAAAACTGTGGATGTGGTGAAACTGGTAGAGTTACTGTTACAATGCAGAGATACGGTAGGAACAATGGCAAGATTAAAAAATTAAAAACATGATACGGTGCAAGATGGGACCATATTGTGAAAAAGCTACTGAAATGGATTAAGCAAAGCAGAAGGCATTATGGTAGCAGAGCAGCATCCATATGGGAGGAACACGAGAATAGAGCTGATTGGTTCTCCAGAAGCCCTGGCTTCATGTGTACCACTTACTCTCACTCACAGCCTCATCCTGTACAGGGTCACAGGGGGCCTGGTGTCCATTCCTGAAAACTTAGGGCACAAGGCAGGGTAGACCCTGGATAGGGTGCCAGTCCATCGCAGGACACACACTGCACTCACATGTTTAATTTACACACTATTTAGGAACGCCAATTTGCCTAATCTGCATGTCTTTGGACTGTGGAAGGACATCGGAGTGATCAGAGGAAACCCACCAATCCCAGGCAAAGCATGTACTCCATGCATACAGACCAGATGCAGGAATCGAACCCGGACCCTGAAGGTCCTCATATGTATCAGTACCAGTACAAACAATACAGCTAATTAAGATGCATTTTCCCATTACGGTAAAGAAAACCCTCAATCACATCTTATACTGCTGTCTAAATGTTATGGGGCAAGACCTCTACCATTGTTAAAACTGAAGCCCATAACAGACACCATCTGTTTTTCCCATAATAGTGGCAGATGGTCAAACCCAACAATACTCTAAATCAGAATCATCAAAGCAAGTGTGTTGCAAAGTGCAGGAGCAAATCCACATGATACAACTGTTAAAGGACAACCTGAGGGTAAAAAAAAAACTTATTTTTTTTATCAGAAATCTCAGCTGGATCATCTCAATAGGGGTGTCAAAAATCCTGGAACAATCAATGGAGTATTCATGTTTTTGGGCAAAGCAACATGTGAACACTGGACACAAAGCCAAATTGTACCCTGAATGGGTTGGCAATTGATTGCAGCATCGTTCTGGGACGTGAAAGGAAACTCACATGGATTCACATGAGGAGAAAACTGCATTCAAGTTCAAACCAAGAATCCACAGACCTTTGAGTTGGCACAGCAATCCAAATCATAAGTCTAAGTGATTATGAATATCCACTGTTATCATGCCACCTATATTTTATAACTGATGTGCCTTAGTTGTGTCTCAAAGACAAAAATTCCCCAAACCATCCTCTTACTGCCCCCCAAAATGATGCACCCCGTCCAGGGTGTACCACGCCTCTATACAGGGTAAAGCGGTATAGACGGTGAGGGTTGGTTTGTAAACAACCCAAAGTTTGAGATCTAAAGTTAGTCTAGAACAGCGTTAGCTCATAAAATACTGACTTCATACAGTACACGTTTTTAGCTTGTAAACACGGAAACTACAGGAGCTCCCATATTTACTAGAGCAAGTAAATAGTAAGTAAGAAAAGTAAGTGATTTAGCGTGTTAAAAAGGCACTATATAAACTGAACATAATATAAAATAAATAAGTTACCACTGCCTTTTCAATTTTTATATTCTTATTTAGAATATTTCTGCTACGATTCATTATCTGTAAAAAAATAAACATTCTGCTTTACAACTTTTCAACCTCACAGTTTTATGCTTTTTTTTCCCCCTCTCTCTTATAGTATGAGTCAGATCATCCTCTGACAAGTTCAAATGTGGAGCAGCAACCATATTTTAAAACTTGCTCGTGTTGACTAATGAATAAATATTAATAAAGCTGGAAGTGTGCTTCTGAATATTCATGGCCTGTGGGCGGTCAGCAAAAATGAAATGGGGACTGGAGAGGCAGAGAATAACGCTCTCTAATCCAGTGGTTTTAAAATATATAGGCGTAATTTGTAGAGTTAAAAATGCTCGAGCTGGCACTCAGAAGTAATAGAAAAATAATACAGTATAGCACTTTTAAAAAGTAGAATGTCTTGACCTGTAACAGCAAGTATACACAGACACACACCGAGAGACATCAACCGGTCCATCTCCCAGCATCCCTTTGTTCACTTTTCAAGGTGATGGACTGGCCAGGAGTCTGCAGTGCAGTCAATAACTGCCTTACACACACACACACACCTACACACACTAGCATTCAAAAATATAGACACATCTTTGTTTTTGTTTTCTTTCTACATTGTAAAACAATGCTAAAGGCGTCCAAAATATGCCATCATTTCCTTTGAACAGATTTCGAGACGTGTCTGCTGCTTATGCTCTGTAAAGCCTTCATAACGGCTCTAATCTGAACTTCTCCTCTGCAGCAGTGGTAAGTCTTGGTCTTGTCTTCCTGGGAAGGTCTTCATGAGAGCCAGTTTCATCATGGTGCTCGATGTGTTTTGCAATTACACTTGACAATACTGTTACATATTCTGTTGTGTGTATGTATCTGTTATGTAAAGAGTGTATATACAGTATATATATAACTTTATGTTTGTGCCTCCTGCTTAACATCAGTTGCCAATTTTCTTAAAAAGTTATGGATTGATTTCGAGTTTCACGGCGCATGCACACATACATGTTATATCTAGTCCACAAACACAAGGCCAGATTTTCCATTAGACATAAAGAAACAAGAACTATTCGGCACAAATACCAGGGTAACTGGATATCCGGGGTTCTATCATGATCATTTTGCACGCAGTGGATGCGTTTGTCCTTTTAGCCGCATGCACATAGCCAGGCAAATTTGACCAGGTATTAAAAAACCTATAACTGTATGTTTTCATACTGAACCAGTTGCATTATTATTTTTTTTTTTTTTTGTGCAAAGGTTCCAGTCCCGATTCTCTACCTGAGACCCAAATAGATCCACATTTCTGTCCACCTTTCTGTCTCTCGCATGTCTAGAGTCAGCAGCTCATCAGCACTGGAACAGCAGAAACACACAGAGCTGAATTAAGCAGGTTGGGTGTGTGTGTGTGTGTGTGTGTGTGAGTGATTTCACAGCTGAGAGAGCACAGAGCTGGGGATTGTTAGTGAAAGTGAAGGAGAGAGACAGATCCAAGGGGTGGGGGGTGGAGACCTTAGCTAAAAGATGGAGCAGCCAGACTCGGCGTACAAAGATGACAACGTTGAGAGCGAAAATCAAAGAACGTTCGAGAGAGCGACACATCGAGTGAAAGACTAAGGTTGTGAAAGATGCTGACATTACTACACCACACTAGAGTTTAAGGACCCTTCATGGTGTTCCACTAACAGGCCTCTTCACTCGAGGAGCAATAAAACATCAGAACACAGAGCCAAATGTCACAGACCTTTCCTCACTGCTTCTTTGCTCTCACTCTCTCTTTCCTCTGCCTCTCTTCCATTTCTCTACTACGGTCTCTTGTAACACAGCAGATTCTGCCTAATGAGCCACATGCAGACCCAGGAGGGCCCGAGGAAGCAACACACACACACACACACACACACAATGAAAGAGAGAATGAACATGAGAGAAAGAAGGAGAGAATGAAAAGTGAGAGAATGGCAAGACAAAGGTGATACACACACACACACACACACACACACACTTCCATTTCTCACATATTGGCCACTTGAAGCTTATTGTAACAAGTTACCCAGAATACATCACTGCTGTTTAAAATGAACCATTTACACTGTTATCTTTTGTCTTATTTTCATACAGCACACTCATCTTACGAAAGATCCTGCTTGTGCAGACTTACGCTCACACACATAGACAACGTGGATTTCAATACATTTCAGGTCATACGTAATTTTCTATTGCCGTTCAAAGCTAAAATCTCCTGGTCTTTCCAATACAGAAAGGAAAACAGTCCAAATTATTGACACACACCCTTAACTGCAATAAACCTCCTAGATTGAGGTTAGCAATCTAACTCTACATCAATGTTGGCTTTTAACTACCTGCCAGTTCAGTTAAAAAAAATATATAAATCTTTTCACTGCGCACATGTTTAATCTTTATCAGAACAGTTACCGCTTTCTGGTAACTCCCATTCAATAACGACGTTAATTAAAAAGTCAGCCTTTTGATATGTATTCTGTGGAAGCTGCTGACACGAGAGCTTATTGCAAATGCCTCCGCGCTCCTCTCAGACCAATGCACGCCTGAAAGCTGTTAAAAAATATAGTTAGTTGCAGCTCAGTGATTTTCACAACAGCACTGCTATAGCACAGGTTTCGCACCATGTGCTGTTTACACACTGAAAGCTTACACTCATCACTCTCTGAACACATTTTTCATACCAGGAAAACAGAATGGCATGTTTGGTTTGATGCATTCTCTTCACTTCAAACTGCAAGCATCACAACTAAAACAAACAACACCGTTAGCTAGGATTTATAGCGGGAATCACCAGGAATCTCCCAATAAGATATTATCATGATACCTCCAGTAGGTGATTATTAAATTTGTATTGGAATTCTGTAGGTATCAAGATTTTATAAGTATCCTCATTTATAAAAATTCATATTTGTTTTTTCAAACTCACACGCTGGCCAGCGTTCGCATTATTTTTGCTCTCCGTTCTCGGGTACGCTTGTGCATTTACACGCTGCGATACACCAGGTGGCAGCATGCACCCACACGGTTTTGTGAGGTGCCATTAAACGCAAGAAAATGAGGAGGTTAAACTTCGCCTAATATTACTGATATTTCTGAAAAAATGTCGAGAGTAACGCTCTCACATGCCTTCGTACTTTATCAGCTATGGCTGTGTAGGTCAGAGGTTGTGATTGGTGCACACAGAGATTTCGAAGAAGACAGATGCCAGTGATCTCCTTCCGTTCCCAGGGACAATTCTTTACATATCTGATTCAAACCATACTCTTATCCGCTGCTGGAAAAGGTGGTTGAGAGCGTACTCGGGTGTGGATCGAATCAGATATGGAAGCCAATGGTGCCTGAGAGTGAAGTAGATCGTTGATTAATGTGACGTCATCAGTTCCGTCAGTCTCCTCGGTTCCCGAGCATGGAACGATTGTGTTCTCTCTGATTCAAATTTGGTGTCAAGTCTTCTCTGCAACGATCCCTAATATGAAACTGCCCTAGATTGCACTACCACTAGAATAACAGAGGAACAGCAACATTTTACCACTTCAAATGCAAACATATATTAATTAAAGATTTATTTTTAAAAATCGATTTTGGAATGAATTTCCACACCACAGAATTGCAAGACATAGCTGAATCTATTTTTTTCTCCCATCTCACACATACTACAAAATAGTACTACTTAACGTTATTGGTCAAATTAGTTGTATGCATCGGTGGTTTACATTTGAGCACATTTTCTAACATGGTCAACATACTCGCAAAGCACTCCAACATGATACTGATAAAAATCAATGAGCCAGCATCACAAAAAAAAAGCATAATGCACAGTTTTCACTGGCTTTGCAGGTCGGGAGGGTATGTCTGTGCTGAGAGATGCAAGATGTCAATATAAGGGAGGAACCCTAAATGGTATATACATGCACAGTGAAGTACGAAATAAAATGACAGCAAAAAACTATCATCATTTAGCTCCAGATGAGTACGGTGTTGCTCAGAGGAGACAGACATGTTGATGATGTCCTAAACAGCAGTCCTCTTCTATGTTCTGGACCTCATGCAGCTAGAAGTAAGCTTACTAATCACACTACACTACCAGGACAGCGAAATTTCGTAACAATAGACAGCATAACTGTGTTACTTGGTGCCGTCTTATTAAATCTCACGCCTTTTTCATACTCTGCCCCCATTCACAACCACTTCCATATGAATATACCAATAATGCTCAACCATAAATAACCTTTTCCTCTGTCGAGAGACCCATTTCCAGCAACAACACAACAACCTTTTCACTTTTGTGAACATCAACATTCACAAATGCAAGTTTCAGTACCGTATAGTTTGGCGCATACTGTACTATTGACCTCTAAAGTACTGAATGGTCTCTCGCCACATTACTTGAACTGCTGGTATTTTATTATTATACACCACGCCTACTTCAATCAAAAGGTGCATGCTATTTGTTGGCACTTTGTATAAAGAAAATTACAACTGTGGCCAAGGCATTGTCTTACCACGGCCCCCAGAAATGTTATCCTAGCTAGTCCTGCTGGAGTCCCTGCTTACAGAATACACATAATGTGACTGTAAGAATACCTAACTGATCTCTCTCTCTCTCTTTCTCTATCTCACAAACCCCTTACTCCCTCTTCCCTGCCCTACTGTCTGTCTCACTCGACCTTTCAACCTCTTTTTCTCTGTCAAGATACACATGGCACTTCTGAGTTAGCAGTAATCTTGGCACCTTCTGGCCTTTTCCACCAGCCTGATCCGCACTGGTGCCCAACGTCTGGTTGAAATTTTCATCATCTGGAGACCACTTACTTAAGGCACCAAGCAAACACATATCTTTAGGAATCATTGGCTCCTAAACTTTAAATATTTAGGAGCAAAAAATGAACCCTTATAATAATTTAACCTGGTGAACTTATGTAGCCATGCTGAGTTAATCTGGACCCATGAGTAGAAAAAAACTTAGTTAGTTGTGCTTTGTTTGTATTATCTAATAATGAGTCTGGTTGAGATAACTTTACCTGAGAATTTTCCCAGGTCCATGACATCTGATGTAGTTTAGAGTGAGAAAGTTTGCGAGCATATGACAGCTGAATGGTCTGATGAACTCTATGTTCGAGAGTGTCCTCATTATTGAATGCAGCCCTGCTATACTATCAAGCACGCTCCTGTACTCTTGGGCCAGACTAGAGAGTCTATTACAGGATCAAAGATTAGTGCAGTTCTTTTGAGGGGAACAGTCGCCACTGGCAATTGTCTGGATAAAGCCAGTCGCAAAATAAAAACATTAGGTGCATTGATGACTTTTTCTGTCTTCATCTGGAGCCCAGTTACTGCTGCTAAATATGGCCTCACATGGTCTGCTGATAGCTTCATGTGATATGCAAGGATGGTTCCACTTAATATTCATTAAGATGACTTTGAACAGCATTGATATATACAGTTTTTTCTTTGATGCCTTGTGCTTGCAAATTCTTAAATAGTTTTTGGACTGAAATTGCCATGAATGCCATGAAATCTCCATCAATATGGACTTTTTATTAACTAAAACAGTTCCTGTCCACCTTTGAGCTTATAGTAGACAGTTCTAGAAGGACTGTTGCACAATCTGATGTCACCCAAGTGAGGATGGGTTGCATTTTCTGTTCGGTCTGGTCTCAAGCTTTGTCATCTTAGGGAGTTTTCCCTTTGCCATAATTTCCTCCATCTTGCTCACTAGGGATGAATTGATAAATTTATAAATCTATTAATTTATAATAATTATTATACTTGGAAATTGTATTTCTGTGAAACTGCTTATATAACAATGTCCACTGTTAATAGCACTACACAAATTTTCCATTTCAGTCCATAGATGATGGATAACCCTGTATCTATACTATTCATCGATGTCTAATTATAGGTGCAACAGACAACCAGTATCACTTAAATGACAAATATAATGCACATGGGATGCTAGGCAAATTGTTTTATTATCAAACTACACTAACTGTTGGGATCACAGCAGAAAGTAGCATATGCTTCACAAAATGTATTTTAGGCCTATTATACTATACATATGCTGAAATTTCTGAGCGCAAACAACAAGCTGATACATTCATCATACAACACTAAACTGAAATCTGGATCAGTAAAGAATACGATTTGAGCTTTTTTATACTCATCCTCTGATGCCGTTTATATACATCCATTCATCTATGAACTTCTGTAGTCAAACTAGGGACCGTGGAGGTCAATGGTGACCATTGTATTTATTCACGTTTTACGGCTGTGGTAGGACGTCCGGTCAACATTCACACACTACGGGCAATTTGGGTACGCCAATTAGCCTAATATGCATGTCTTTGAACTGTGGGAGGAAACCAGAGTACTCTGAGGAAACCCACCAACATGAAACTCCATGTGTACACAGACCCCAAGGCTGGTGTCGAACCCGGACCCTGGAGATGCAAGGCTATTATGGTGACTGACATAACACAAACCTGACAACACATGATGGTTGTTTTTAGGGACACTGCAGTTGCATCTGGGAAATTTCACCTAAGCTGATCAGAAAGTCGGCTCGGATAAGGAGCATTACAACAAGCTGTGATATGGAGGCTGTATCAAAAAAAAAAAGAAAGAAAAAGAGAGAGAGAGAAGTGGGAGTGGTGCAAACCCACATCCAATCTAATCTGGAACATTTAGACATATTGTCAAAGTAACCACAGGCATTTTTACATGCATGGATGCTGTGTTTAGTAATCACTTTATCCGGGGAACACTGGGTGCAGGGTGGGAGAACAAACTCCATATTAAGAAATGTAATAACACCCTGATAGAAACCAGGTACAGTAATGCTAGAAACCACTGCGTTAGTTTCTTCTGTCCTGTGCGACTCTCTTGTATTTAGACCTCTACTTCATAGATCAGTCTGATCTCACTGCAGGCGCGCGCGCTGGCTTTGTACAGACAGACCCGCGTGCGTCTGGGTGCGCGCGACTGTGTGTGCGTGCGCACTCGCACGCGGGCTCCTCGCTAAAAAGGTTCACAGCGCACTTTAAAGTAGTTGAACCACTGACACTCACGTCACGGAATTTGCTCCAGTACTTGTCCTTGTCGCTGATCCACTTGTCCGTGTCCGCCGTGTTCCCGTCATTGTTGTTGTTGTTGTTGTTGTTGATAATGATGCCGACCGCCGCGTCCGCGCGCAGCAGGAAAGCGGCGATGGGTAAAAGCAGCACGCACAGCATCGCCTGCAGGTGCGAACACAGGACACGGACATCTCACAGAACAAGGGCAGAGTGGACACACATACCAATGAAAAGGACGCCTGCTCCTGGGCTCGCTTGTCTGTCTAATCGCGAAAAAAGCCTAATGCACGCATCAAATCAATAGTTTCCTTAATTAGGAGGATCATTTTATTAAAGTGCAATTAACGCGCGCGGCATTGAATAATCACGCTACAACCTGGAATTAACACGTGCAACACTGGTTTAATCCTGGATTAAAGGTTAATTAGGCTTCGTCATAACGAAATTCTTCCTGAGTATAAAAAAAAAAAAATCGTATCAACTTCTGTGTGTACGGATTATAAAGCATACACGAATTATATGATTATATAAAAATAATTATATTATTAACATTGACATTAATAATAATAACATAGAGTGCATGAACGCAATAATCAGCGCTCAAGCAAAAAAAAAAAAAAAGAAAAAAAGTGTATTCTATCCAGAACAACAAGAAGCGCTTAGTTATATTAATCCTTATTATACTCATAATCATAAAAATCCTCTCTAACATTTTTTCCACATATGAATCTATATTCAGATTGACTTACCTTGGATGGCCCGCGCTCGGCTATCCGGAGTGTTTATAGTACCAAGTTTTTGGTAAATAATAACGTGCAAGAAAAAATAAACACACGAATATCCAAAGGAGCGCAAGTGGAAGTCGAGGCGGAAGCGTGCGTAACGGAGCCAAGTGCGCAGCTACACTGAGCCCGACTGGGGAAGGAACGGAGACGCGCGACTGTGAACGGTAACCGTCTCCGCCCACCTGCTAACACTTCCGCTCTCTGGCTCCTCCCCCTGCAACGCTCTATCTCCGTCCCGGACTGCAGCAGTGCATGTAGAAACAAATCAGAAAAGCCATGGGGTTGAACAGGAGTGCATGCTTGAAGAAAGCGCAGTTGGTTGCATGCGTAAAGATGAGATTCAAAGTTTTATTATTATTATTAGGTATTCAGTGTTAAGCACTTTATTCTGGTATAGGTCTTGATGGATAAGGGCATTATTAATAACTGGATACCTGCGTACACTGGTCCATCTCATGTATTTGCACATGGAGCAATTTGGGATTACGAGTGCCATGTTTTGGGGAGGTGGGAAGAAACTAGCAAACCCATAGGAAACTTAAACAGACATGGTGACACTTGCAACAAAAAAAAAACATGACGTACATAGACGGTAACCCAAATCTCAAGATCGAACCTCAAGTCATCATGAGGCTACTCATCAATGTGCTGTGCCACAGTGCCGCAGTTTGTTTTCCTGATGGACTGGAGACTAGCATGTCGCACTCTCACCAGGGTTAAGGCCGACCTCAGCCAGTGAGGCAATGCACAAGCCAGTGCACCCTAGTGCCAGTCCAAAGCCCAGGTACACTGGCATTGGATTGCATGAAGAAACCTGGTCCACATTGAATATGCAGACCCAGTGATCCACAGTAGAAAAGATGGTCAGAGTATTAAAAACACTTCATGTTTTTCTGGCTCCACATCACATCATTTGCTGAAGCATTGTTAAAGAGTTTATAAAGAACTGGTATATTTGGCAAGGACAGCACAATGGTCAATTTCATCAAATTAGGTTGTAATTAAAGGTGCACACTCAACGCCAGCCCTTAACCCTAACATTTGTAAGATGTAATACCTGTTCATATTGTTACGATGCGATCTTTATGCAAGCAGTCTTTAAAAAAACTATTTGCTCAGTTTTTTTTTTTTTTTTGCTTAAAGTTGCCTTTTTTGTATGAAAGGAAACATGGGAACAGCCACTCAGGGTGCAGCTAGACCATAATGAGCAGTTCTGCCATTTTCCTATGAATTATAGGCAGTCTCACCACAGGACTTGGGGATCTCTCCTCTGTGGAAGAGAAAGACTCATCAGTAATTTAATTGCAATTACAATTAACATTGAAGGCAGTGGTGGGAAATGATAAACCTGCTCAATCAACAGGCTTTATGTAAATAAAGTTTTCAGTACCCTATTAAAGTTTTATTACAATAAAAAATTATTGTAGGGATATGAATATTGTTTTTGTTTGATTAGCAGAATGAAATTTGGCATAAAAGAAACTGAGATGTCTTGGACTAAACTCATAAAATTGCACTTTCATATACTAGTCAAAGTGAATAAGACATGATTTAAAGTTCAGGTAGGCACTCGGCAGCACAGCAGGTACTACAGTACATCACCTGATACAGTACAGGTAGCAAAACAGATGGGATTTAAAAATATATATAATTGTTAACGAAACTCTACAGTGTGGCAATTCTGCCATCTCGTGGTGAAAAGAGATACTGCTTTTTTTTTTACTAAAAGTTTTACAACCTGTTTAATTAGAAAACTATTATTATTATTATTATTATTATTATTATTATTATTATTATTATCATTATTTAAATGTTAGAAATGCACTTAAATCAATGTACTGAATTTCAAATGCAAACATGTGAAACATTCCTTAGCAATAACATACAAGAGTACAATATGTTACAAAAGTGAGTACACCTCTCACATCTCTCAGCAAATATTTAGTTACATCTTTTCATAGGACAACACTGCATAAATGACTCTTTGACACAATGAAAAGTAGTCAGTGTAAAGGTTGTATAGCAGTGTAAATTTATTGTCCCCTCAAAATAACTAAAAATACAGCCAATAATAGCTGAACCCCTGGCAACAAAAGTGAGTACACCCCTAAGTGAAAATGTGAAATGTCAATATTTTGTGTGGCCACCATCATTTTCCACCACGGCTTGAATTCTCTTGGCCATGGAGTTCACCAGAGCTTCACAGGTTGCCACTGGAATCCTCTTCCACCCCTCCATCACAACATCATGTAGGTGGTGGACATTTGACACCTTGTGCTCCTCCACCTTCCCTTTCAGGATGCCCCAGAAGTGTTCTATGGGGTTTAGGTCTGGAGACATGCTTGGCCAGTCCATCACCTTTACCCTCAGCCTCTTAAGCAAGCCAGTGGTCATCTACGAGGTGTGTTTGGGGTCATCATCATGCTGGAGCACTGCTCTGCGGCCCAGTTTCTGGAGGGAGGGGATTATGCTCTGCTTCAGTATGTCACAGTACATATTAGAATTCACGTTTCCCTCAATGAACTGTAGCTCCCTAATGCCAGCAGCACTCATGCAGCCCCAGATCATGACACTCCCACCACCATGTTTGACAGTAGGCAAGACACACTTGTCTTTGTACTCCTCACCTGGTTGCCACCACACACGCTGAACCAAATAGGTTTATCTTGGTCTTATCAGACCACAGGACATGGTGCCAGTAATCCTGGTCCTTAGTTTGCATGTCTGCAGCAAATTGTTTGCGAGCTTTCTTGTGCAGAATCTTTAGAAGAGGCTTCCTTCTGGGACGACAACCATGCAGAGCAATTTGATGCATTGTGCGGCGTACGGCCTGAGCACTGACAGACTGACCTCCCATCCCTTCAATCTCTGCAGCAATGCTGGACGCACTCATCCGTCAATCTTTGGATCTGACGTTGAGAACGTGCACTCAGCTTCTTTGGCCAAACATGGTGAGGCCTGTTCTGAGAAGAACCTGTCCTCTTTAAGCGCTGGTTGCAGCACAGTTGCAGAGTGTCGGCTATCTTCTTATCGCCTAGGCCATCTTTATGTAAAGCAACAATTCGTTTTTTCAGGTCTTCTGAGAGTTATTTGTCATGAGGTGCCATGTTGAACTTTCAGTGACCAGGTTGAGAGAGTGGAAGAGCTTTTATACCAAATTTAACTCACCTGCTATCTGGTAACACCTGAGACAGTGTAACACTAATGAGTCACATGACAAAGGGGAAGGAAAATGACTAATTGTCATTTTTCACTTAGGGGTGTACTTACTTTTGTTGCCAGGGGTTCAGCTATTATTGGCTGTATTTTTAGTTATTTTGAGGGGACAATAAATTTACACTGCTATACAACCTTTACACTGACTACTTTTCATTGTGTCAAAGAATCATGTATGCAGTGTTGTCCTATGAAAAGATGTAACTAAATATTTGCTGCAGAGATGTGAGAGGTGTACTCACTTTTGTGGCATACTGTAAGTGTAAATGTTAAGCTGTTCCATTAAGACAGCAAGTGGAAATGAACGATGTAACTGGTCTTAAGAGGCGTAATGGAATAAGTGACATATACATTAAATTAAAAATACCATTGAAATACAATGTATCTCAATTAAATCACCAATTCGAAACTGGAAAAACATAGTTTAAAAGCTTATACAGCATTACTGCATACAATATACTGGAATTGTTTCATAATTATTGCAGTAATTAATTTCTGGTATGACCAGTACAGTATGAATCATCCAAGTTATATACCAATCTAAATGCTCATGAACATTAAATGGTATTAAATATAAGGGAAAGGAGACTTTCGAATGTGCAGAATAACAGAACACATCAATGAGAGTAAGACTACCTTTATTTCCTTATATAATCTCTTACTACACTTACATATTTATTCTAGCATTTAACTAGTGCTTGGAAATGCAATCACTCACCATCTATACCGCTTTATTGTTTATTCTTTACATTTACATTGTTTCTTACTTTAGAATGTTAAACTTCAAATTGTTTGAAGATCACTGCTAATGTATTCCCATTGTGTTAACACAAACCGTCAAGGTATAATTTTAGGCAGGGAAAAAAAAAAAGGTTGTTTTGTTTGGTGGCCAGAACAAACAATGTGACAGTCATTTGATATTTTCCAGCCGCCACAGATTATTAATAATTTCCTATGCATGTTTACAAACAATATTATCGGATACACACCCATTCTACTGTAGGTCCTGCTCCCATCTTTGGTATTTTATTTGGCCTATTCACCCACGAAGTCTGAGAACATGGTACATTAATTAGGCAAACAGAACAATGCCTATTAGATCATCAGAACAATTATTGAATGATGTAAGCTCCAAAACTATTTGCATAGTATCTTGACCTAGTTGGTATTACTCTTGGTTGAAGTAGTCGCCGTGGGGAAAAAAAGGCAGGCATAAGCGCAGATGGTTTGCTTTTCAACATAAAGTCTTTTATTCAAACTAAACATAAATAAAAAAGAAACAAAACAAAGAAACTTAAACATACAGTAGAACTCAAAACTATAAACAAAAGGGATAGCGCTTAACACAGGCTCTTTCAGCTTAACACAGGCTAAGAGCTAAATCATAGGCTAAGAGCTGAAACAAAGGAGACATGGAGCTGAAGCTAACTAGAGAAATGGAGAGACTAGAGACACCTGGCTATTGTTAAGTTGGTTGATGACCTAACCGGGTTAGTTTCTGACCTACCAGGGAAACCAAGACACAAAAGGCTAGGCAAACATGAAGCTAATCCACACTAGCGACTGAACCTACTAGAGACCAAAGCCACTAGCGGCCAATCCAACTAGAAGCTAAACCTACTGGAGGCTAAAGCCTACTAGCGGCTAACGTCTACTAGCGGCTAAACCTACTAGTGGCTAAGCACTCATGTGGACCAACATACACATAATCAAAACATACAAATAATCAAAACATACAAATAATCTAAACATACAAATAATCTAAATATACAGAGAACTAAACATGCAGGGATATAAACAGGAGGAACACAAACATTGGAGACTTACAAAACAGTACTTATAAATGAGGAGATACAACCTAACTATAACATTTAACAAGACAGCTCTATGAATCCACATGCCAAATGAACATAAACATAACACAACTAGAGCCTTCTTTAAACAGAGGTTACATTACATAAACCAAATGTAAACTAAAACAAAAACAAACAAACAAAAAAAACAGAATGCCCACTTGACAATAATATTTAATGCTAGACCCAGTTTGCTAGAACAAACTGCTTTTTATAACATTTCTAATGAGCTACCTGTGCCTTCTGGGAAACTGAGTCTACAAACAAAAACTAAAAAACAAACTACAGGCAAACAGTGAACCCTTACTCATAGTAACTATTTATATACAGTGGAACCTCGGTTTACGAGTGTTCTGCAAGACGAGCAAAGATCTTAAATAAATTTTGACGAGCATGTCTTGGTTTACGAGTGGCAACTTTTTTGACACAGACACACACACACTTCGATACACACACACTCTCTTGCCTTTATTCCCCCCCCCCCCTCCCCGGCTTCACACAGACACACACACTCTGCTCTACATAGAAACTCTGCTCTGTCGCGATTCTTTTCAAAGATAAGATGCTGGTTCATTTGTTTTGTTTTGTTTTTTACCTTACAGCAGTGATTTCGTTAGTCTGCGTAAATGCATGAGTGTGATTAGAGAGATAAAAAAAAAATTCCCGTTAAAATAGTGTTTCCGTTGTGTGTGTGTTTGTTGTGAAACTTAAAAAGCAAGGTGTGGGGGAGGAACGAGGAGTTTTACTGTGTAAGACGAGGCAAGGGAAGGGGCTAATTCCACAAACACACACAAATACACGGCGCCTGCGCGCACAAACAGAAACACTTATCTGTTGGGTTTTATTTTAACTTTTTTTAAGGTAAAGTGCAGGTTCATTTGTTTTATTTTTACTAGTGTTTTGGAATACGAGCCCGCTTCCGGAACGAATTATGCTCGTAATCCAAGGTTCCACTGTACTTGGAAAATAAGGTGCATACTCTGATGTAAGATATTTAGCATGCATGCTTGTTTTAGATATAAATTAAAAAACAACTAACAAATGCATTTTGTTGTAAACAGGTATTGCCTGATATCAAGAGCTTTTGGTGTCCTTAACTATGCTCTAATACCGCCATTATTTTACACGAATAATCACAGATCAGCCATAACATTACAATGTAAACATTATGCCCAAAATTGTATAGGTTCCCCTTAGGCTACTTGGGCAGCTATGACCCCATGGACCATGACTCCATGAAACCTCGGTGTTGTCTGGCACTAGGAGACTGGCAGCAGATCCTTAGGTGCTGTGGATTGGATTTGTATGTCCAGCATATCCCATGGGTGCTTAATTGGTTTAGAAGCTGGGGAATTTGGAGGCAGAGTCAGTGACCTTGGCCTTTTTGCCTATCAGGCCCCATGTGTGGTGAAGTGGGCATTTTGGTGCCCTTTTATCATGGTCAGCATTGACTTTTCTGGGGGATTGAACTGGATGGGCTAGTCTTTGCTCCCCACAAGCATGGGTAAGCCTGTTAACCTTTACTTGTATATAATTGATCATCAATGTTAATGTGTTAAATTTATGGTTGATGGGTATAGCTACAGTATACAAATTTACATTCAGAATGACTATAAAGTTCTAAAGAAGTTTGAAGTTATAGTGAGTTTAGTGGAATTATACTAAAGGTGCTAATTTAAAAGTTAAATGAAATGGAGCAATGGTATATATATGAGGTATTGAAGGAAACCCTCATATGCTCATTATGTAGCTAGACCATAATGTTCTTTTCTGCTACCTATGAGGCATAGATAGTTTCACCACAAGGGTTCGGGATCTTCTTTGGGAAAGGAAGAAGGCTTGTGAGCATTTTAATTGCAATTAAAATAAATAAATAAATTTTTTACAATAAAAGTTTTTAAAAAAATGTTTTTAGTTTTATAAGCCAACTTAAGTAAGAGCAAGAAAGAAATTAAACTGTGTCAAGTCAAGTCAAGTCAAGTCAAGTAGGCTTTATTGTCATTCCAACCATATACAGTTCAGTACACAGTGAAACGAAACAACGTTCCTCCAGGACCAGGGTGCTACAAACATGCAAACAACATAAATTAACAGACAACATAAATTAGAAACGCAGATTTTACATTTTTAAGTTAACCTAAGCTATCAAGTTTTATACTAGAAGAGACAACACTGGACAACAAAGTGCATGTGCAATTGTGCAAACAAGAGCTACATGATGACACAACAACGTAACACAACAATGTAACACGTTTCAGTACTGAAATGCCTTTTCTTTCGTGATGAGGTATGTGTAGAGGTAGTGAGAAAGAAAAACCGCAGTAAACAATTGACATTGTGTCAAAAATATTTTTGTGCAAATAGCAGACTGTATGATGAGGTATGAGTTGAGGTAGTGGGGAAAAAAAACAGCAGCAGACAATTTACATTGTGTCAGAAATATTTTTGTGCAAATAGCAGAATGAGATAAATAGTGTGTATATCAGGTAGGTGGGTATGAACACATTTAGATGGTTATAGATCAGTGCGATTGTGCATGTGTGTGTTTGTCAGTTCAGTCCTGATGTTATTTAGTTCGTCTAAGAGATTTGCGTGTGTGTGTGTGTGTGTGTGTTTATCAGTCCAGTCCTATTGCGTTGAGGAGACGGATGGCTTGAGGGTAAAAACTGTTGCATATTCTGGATGGGTACCTTTTTCCAGATGGCAGCAGAGTGAAGAGCAAGTGTGAGGGGTGTGTCCGGTCAGCCACAATGCTGGTGGCTTTGCGGATGCAGCGTGTGGTGTAAATGTCTTCGATAGAAGGGAGAGAGACCCCGATGATCTTCTCAGCTGTCCTTACTATCTTGAGTGGCACAAGATTCAAGGATTCCATATATTTAACTAGGAATCATGCTCTAATTTTAGTTATACTGTAGCCGTGGCAAAAGTAATGTAATGTGAGCTTTGCCCCTTTTACAGGTATGTCCCTATGGGTCATCACATTGAATTATTGGATTTGCAAGATCTGCTACAGGTTTTCTGCTGGATGCCCTTACTCTCAGAATCCAGCTATTTTCTAACTAAGCTGGAGATACTACTGCAATGTAACTACTGCATGCAGTAGTTATATTGTATTGGGTGTAGGGTTAAAGGTCTTGCAAAGCACCCAACAATTGCAACCCAGCAGTGCCAGGGCTTGAACCCCTGACCCAGCAATCAGCAATCCCTGATAAAGGTGGCCTGACAATAAGACTAACTCCACAGAGTTTCCTGCTCTAACATGTTTCATTTTATTTATCAACTAATTATCAGATTTACTGTGTTCTTGCACTATGATTTGGGTCAGTGTGGAAAGCATGGTCTGACACGGTTCCGTCATTCGTTTATCATGAAAAATAATGGAATCATATATTTATGTACCATCAAATTCAACAAAGCAACTGCACAATGTGGCACTGATCCATTGTGAAATGAGACAGGTTTTATTTTTTTACAGTCATTAATACATCTTAACAAACATAGGCCTAATCTATCAAAAGCTGATACAGCTTTACACAAAACACTCTGATTGTTTAAAAACATTGTTAACACATTTCTGGTATAACCAGTAAAATATGAACAATCATCATTATTCATAAACAGAATTACGTGCACTGGATTAATTGATGCAATTTGTTTAAAAGTGTGTAAACATAATGACAAGTACATTAAGCTTTGGTTTTGCAATCCTTCTTTACCAACAGAGTAGATCATAAGGCACATGACCATGCCATGGTGTAAACTATCATGTTAGAATTATAAAATATTAGTTCAATATTAGTACATGATAGAACTGACAAAATAATGTCATTAGTGTTTTTAACTTGAATGTGCATGGTAATAATAATAATAATAATAATAATAATAATAATAATAATAATACAACTCTCTGTATATTTGTCCTAAGAGTGCTTCATGCCCTGATTTGATCCTCATCTTTGGTCTTTGTCCTCAGTGTATGTTTTGGAGAGTACACTTTGGAGAGCTGAAACACAGCAACAACCATTACATGGACACAAAATACAATGAAATTCTAAAAAATATAATAAAATAATTGGATAAAAATTAAAGACTCCATGTCAATGAGATTAATTCAAAATAATTTCACATTTGTCTAACCTTTATTCTGTAGGAACAGCTTAAAATAAGGTGTCAATTTCTATGGACTTTTTCCTTAAGAACCACTGGTACCGTCTTCTTAAGTGCCCAGAGAGATGATGTGAAAGCCCACTGCTATAGCTGTTAAAAAAGACAACAAATAGTTTCATTAAAACCATATACTAATTTGTAGCAGTAGATCTTATGGATTTGACTGAAATGAATTGAAAGGAGCATTTCTAAATACATCAATAAATCTGAATGGAGTAATATTAATAATTTGAGACAAACAAAAGAATTGTTTGGTCAGTTCACAAATATGATTGTATTGTTTAAATGCATTAACACCACAATGCTCTTGAATTCTTTATTCTGATTGGTCAGTAGTGAATTTCGATTCATCGTACACAACAGCAGCCCTGATAAAAGACCCAGCTACAAGAAAATCACAGGTTTGTTTTAAATCTTTATTTTTTTTTAAGTCTGTATTAAACCAAAATGAGGAGTTTAAATTGTATGAAGTGCATATAAGTGCAATATAATATGTCTTGGTCATCATAATTTTTTTTGCGCTCCACACTGACTGCGAAGTTTGTCACCTTGAACATGAATAGAATGTGAGAAATCGGAGGCAAATTTCAGAGCACTAGTTCCAATGTAAAATGCATTCCCAAGTATCAAAACATTAAAGGGGACTTCACAACTTCCAGAAGGTGTGCAAGGCAGAAAAGTTCATAAGAACCAAGATCTATTGTAATGTTCTTATATGACAATTTTGATTTAAGACAGGATTTTAATGCATTTGTTCTAAAATGCTATTCCATGCAAAAGCTAAAGTTGGGATTTTTTCAGATATAAGAATTCTTCAATCTAGATGACTTTGTACTCTTTCAGTAACATGACAGTTTGCATTTTTGTGTAACTTCATGACATTGCATAACCTTAACCTTATTTGACTCAAAATGAATGAACGCTACAACATGCCACTCTATTAGTTGACAAGTAGCTGTGGTATAAGAGAAACAAAACATGTAATATGAACATATAATAGATTACAGTGAGAACAGCATCACATCACGAAGACTTTGATTATTTTATTATATCAGCACCCCTTGTGTTTTGCTACTTATATTATGAACTTCCAACCATTCATTCCTTTTCTACAGAATTCCCTCACCTTGAGTGACCCCAGGTATCTGAGGCTGAGCCCAGCCCTGATGCTAAGCTTGTATCCGCAACCTCAATCTTTTGGAGTTTGAGACCTTAGGTAAGGGTTAAGACGTAGATTAACCCAATAAATGTAAAGCTTTGCCTTTGACTCGGCTCTCTATTCATCTCTAAGAACCTGAGGACCCTCTAATGGATCCCACAAAAGACACAGTCATATGATTTTCCAGTTCCATAAATCACATGAGGATTGCATTGGCAAACTCTGATGCATCCTCCATAATCCTGACGAAGTTAAAGATCTGGTCCATTGTTCCACAAAGTGCCCAACCGAAATGTTCTACCTGATGCCAATCTGCTAACTTGGGAGGCCACTGAAGTATCCTGACCTCAATGTCAAGTTGCTTTAACCACATAGATCTTTGTGAAATGGTGCATTAACATTCTAGATGTAGCCAAAAGTTGAAGTAAACTATGAACATAATGAGATATGCGAGGGGCATTGTTTCCCTCACAAATTGACAAATGAACAGATTCAACAACTTTTTAAAAATTCTGAGCAAGTGCACCTGTGAGAAAGGTTATAGATTTTTTTGTGACAAGTATGGAATCGATTATGGAGATTTGTTACCCTGTGGTGTCAACATGAACAGTGAATACTACTGTCTAGTTCTACGACATTATAGATAATGTTCTCAGCATAAACGGATAAAGATCTCAGGAAAAATGGCCTGGTTTGATCCTGAAAGGCATTCCTTTTTTTACAGAGCAATGCACAATGCACAGTGGACCTCATACAGTCCACTGCCCCACTTCTACATTACAGGAATTCAGCTGGGAGTCACTGCCACATCCCCTGTACAGTCCTGATCTCGCTCAAGATTTTCTGGGAGGTTAGTTTTTCAGATGTGAAGCAGGCATTTCAATCATGGCTCTAGCATACTGAGAACCTTGAGAACTTAACTTTCTACCCTGATGAGCACTATTCACCCCCACTCAGTAGTCATAAATAACCACTGTCTACATTATTGCAGCTTTCCTAACACATCTGGCTGGACAGACATACATCTATAGACATATGTCGACATATAGTTACTGTACATACAGTACATACATATATATGGACAGGCATACAGACAGACAAATAGACAGAAAATTTGGCATAAACATAAAGATACATGAAACATAAGGATATAATTGAAAGAACGAGTTCTGACCAATGTACAGATAAAACCTCTCTTTTATTTATATAGATTATTTGCATCAATGTGAACAAGTTTGTGTGTGTTCATAAAAAGTGAGTGTATGCATGTATGTATGCATCATCAAGGAACAAATATTATTATATATTATTTATATAATATAATTAATACTTAATATATTTCATTGAAACTTGGTCATTTACCTGTCTGCAGGTGATGGTGTAACACAATTAGGTGGTTCCAGGTGTAACGAATTGTTTTGCTGCTGGTCCGTGCTGTTAGAACAGAGAGAGAGAATGATTAGAACAAATCTCTATGTAAGCTGTAATGTCAATATTAATTCATATGGTTTCACATTCACTAGCCTGTTACAGTATACACAGTGAGGGAATGTATGGTTTCAAACACTTTTGTTTTGTTGAATCAGGACAACTAATGCAAATCTATTCATGTAGTGTCCTATAACCTTGTATGGAAAAAGTATGTATCATTAAAGTTGAGATATTCGCCATATAAGAAATATAATTATTTGCTTTATAGTTGGCCAGAATTCAGCAAATATGACGTTAGTTGGATATTCGCCAGCCACCACAGGTTATTAGAATTTCCCCTGCATGTTTAAGCACAGTATTATCTAATACACACCCATTCTAAAGTAAGTCCTGCTTCTATCTATAGTATACAGGCACCAGGTTCTGCTGCTGTAGGCCATCTGCTTCAAGATTTTATGTCTTGTATGTGTTCGGAAATCCCCTTCAGCATACCTCAGTTGTAAAGATTTTAGGTGAGATAGTGTTGCCTTTCTATCAGCTCAAACCAGTCTGTCAATTCTCATCTGATGGCTCATTTTAGCCCAGAGAACTGCTAAATACTAGACATTTTCTCTTTTTCATACCATTGTCTGTAAAAACGAGACATGGTTGTCCATGAAAATCCCAGTAGACCAGGCAGCAGCATCCATAACATGTTCAGTGCTTTGCTTAAACTTGAGCAGATTGTCTTGCCGAAGTCTGCATGCCTTGGCATGGATTACGTGTTAGATAATTGGATGTTTCCATTAAGGAGCAGGTAAACAGGTGTACCTAATGAAGTGACCAGCTTTCAAACTCTTTTTAATTATCTGCATTCCGGCAGTAGAATTTATTTTAATTAACTAGTTAATAATTAATTAACTAAAGTCAAATACAGTATTTTTCAACATAATCTCCTTGCATTTCAACACACTTTGTCCATCTATCAATAAGCTTTTGTATTTCCTCATTAAAAATGTTTGAGGCTAAACTGCAAGCCACAAATTCACTTCTTCATGGCTCTTGAGAATCAAAGAAAAATGTAATCATCAATTTTCTAGCTGGTGGTCGACTTTTGAACTTTTTCTCAAGCACTCCATTCCAAACTCTGCTGTTTACGCTCAGGCTCGTAGTTATTCATTCATGTCTCATCACCAGTAATGATTCTCTTTAAGAAACTCCGGTCTCTTTAAGAAACCTTTCTTAGAGTATCGGTTCATATTTAGTTTGCTCATATTAAACTGCTTCTGTGTATGCATTTACGTGAGTTGTTTCTGCACCAAGTTCACCCTCAAACCATAAATCATCAAATCACTGCACGTCTTTTGTGCAAATTACAAGTGGGGCATCTGTTTTTATATATTTTAAACACATACTGCTTATGTTTTTTGCATCTTTAAGTAGTCCTATTGTCTTTATTTTGTCTTTATTATGAATTAAGCTGTGATTTTTGTGAATTACTAGAGGTACTTTTTAAAATTAAAATCATGAGTAAATTCAATAACTGGAGGTTATTGAAAATCCTCCTTAACAGCATACCCTGACATGTTTTTCCCCTTACATTTCTGCTTAAAAAACAAGATTTGTAAGATACACATGATCTGTAACTAAAAACAAATTTGGGTAAATATGGATACTTTAACCACATGTTCTACAAATAAATTGTTATCATTTACAGAATAAAAAAAAGCCTTACCTCATTTTCAGGACTGTTTAGTGGCGTATAAATCCAAGCTTTCTCTTTTATGTACAGTAGGATGAAACATTCTTTGAAGCTTGTGACGTCATGACCTGCTGAGTCGGGCTGACATGTAAAACCTGTTTAAGATTTTCCTAGACCAATTCACATGTCAACTGTTAATACCCATTGTTGGGTTGTAACAAAATAATCTAAACAGATAGAAACGAAGCTGTCAAGGGTCTAGCTGGTTGTAGTGCTAGACTGGCTGATGGTGTTGCTGTGGGCATGAAGGTAGGCATGAAGGCAGAGGGGTGTGCAGAAAGAGTCTTTATTTTAAACAAACACAACTCAAAAACAGACAAATGAACAAAGAAACTAAAACAACAAACTCAAACTAAAACTAGGGCTCAGGAAAAACACAGGAACAGGAAGGGATCTGGACACAGGGAACCAGGAGCTGACACAGGGAACCAGGAGCTGACAGAAGGACAGGGATGAGGAAACATGGAGCTGGAGCTAACTAAGACACAGAGGGGAACTAAAGACAGGGCTAGACAGGAGACAGGGCTAGACAGGAGACAGGGCTAGACAGGAGACAGGGCTAGACAGGAGACAGGGCTAGACAGGAGACAGGGCTAGACAGGAGACAGGGCTAGACAGGAGACAGGGCTAGATAGGAGACAGGGCTAGACAGGAGACAGGGCTAGACAGGAGACAGGGCTAGACAGGAGACAGGGCTAGACACGAGACCGGGCTAGACACGAGACCGGGCTAGACACGAGACCGGGCTAGACACGAGACCGGGCTAGACACGAGACCGGGCTAGACACGAGACCGGGCTAGACACGAGACCGGGCTAGACACGAGACGGGGCACAGAGACTGACAGGGGCTAGACAGGAGACGGGGCACAGAGACTGACAGGGGCTAGACAGGAGACGGGGCTAGACAGGAGACGGGGCTAGACAGGAGACGGGGCACAGAGACTGACGGGGCTAGACAGGAGACGGGGCTAGACAGGCTAGACAGGAGACAGGGCTAGACAGGAGACGGGGCTAGGGGCACAGAGACTGACAGGAACTAGACTAGCTGGGTTAGTGAGGTTAGTAGCTACATGTTGTACTGGGGACACTGGAGGCTGACCTAACCGGGTTAGTGGCTAATAGTGTTAGTACTGACCTAGGGGACCGGAAGACAAAAGGCAGGGCACACATGAGGCTATACCAAACTAGCGGCCAACCTACTAGTGACCAGAACCACTAGCAGTCACTCCCACTAGAGATTAGCCTACTGGAGGCTAACCCTACTAGGGGCTGACCCTACTAGCCATCCAGGCCTACTAGCGGCTAACCCTGCTAATGGCTAAACACTCATGTGGCTACACATACAAGGGAAAAGACCAGAAGGCAAAACAGTACTTACACAGGACACAGGAGGAGACACAGCCTAACTACACAGTGAACAGAGCAGCTCCATGAATCCACAGACACAAGGAACATCAAGGAAACAAAACTAGAGCCCTCTGAAAACTAAGGTTACAAAACATAAACCAAATATAAACTCAAAGTAACAAAAAGGAATGCCCACATGATGGTAATCCAAACAGACAAACAAACAATCACCAACAGCCAATGAGACAATCACAAACAATGCTCGACCCAGTTTTCCAGAACAAACTGCTATTTATAGAAGGTTTTAATGAGCCACCTCAGTTCAGGTGAGCCTCATCACCTGACTGAGGTGCCTTCTGGGAAACTGAGTCAACCAACAGGAACTACACACAGACAGACAGACATGAACAGTGACCTCTAGTGGAGGTTCCTAACAGAAGCTAACTGAATAAACTGTGACTCTTTCTCTTTCCGTCTTTAAGCAGGAAAATTTCCTGACAATGCAACATTAAAAAATAATAAAAAATTCCGCCTGCAGAGAGTGCGACAGAAAATGTACCAATTTATAGATCAATTTAGACCAAAAACATTTGCATTTCAGTAAAGACTTGTAGTAAAGACTTTTAGATACTTTTTGCCTACAGGTTGGTGTGAAAATCCAATGTATTACAAAAGCAGAAACCATTGAAAGAAAAATGGATGATTCTACGCAAGACAACAACTCCCGAAATTTGCTGTTCAGAGCGGAACTACAGACACATAGAGCGGCAGTGATTCAGGACATTAAATTGCACATGGAAAAACTTCATTTGGAGATGAAAAAAATAGAGAAGAGGTGAAGGGGGTTCCTGTGTGTGGTGAGAGAGGAAATTTTCTTGGAGCTGGCCGTCTTACACAAGACACAGGACACAGGCCGAATCAGCGAGTCTGAGCACGGAGATGGGGAAGGCCTAAATGTGTGCATGTTTTCTCAAATTCTCAGACTTTCTATTTTTGCTTAGTCGGTCTTAAACTTGTTTGTCTTCATGTGTCAGAAAGACATCAAGAGGTGCATATCACTCTGTGGAACAAAGGTGTAGTTAGATTTTACTTGATAAAAATATTACAGGGCCTCCGAGTGGCGCAGTGGTAAAAGCGCTCGCCCTATCATCCGGAGATCGCTAGTTCGAATAACCTCTCGCAGCCGGAGGTCTAGAGAGAGCTGATTGGCCGAGCTCTCTCAGAGGGGAGGGACGGATAGCGCTGTCCTCCGAATGTGTTACGCCGCCCCCAACGGTGCGCGAGCGAGCAGTTCGAAAAGATGCGGTCGGCTGGCGTCACGTGGTTCGGAGGAAACACGCGATAGTCTTCGGCCCTCCCGGCTGAGTGGTAGTAGTAGCCTTAATGTGGAGCCCCCTAGTGACAGGGAGGAATTGGACACGACTAAATTAGGGAGAAAATCCGGGGGGAAAAAAAAGATAAAATATTACAGGATTATCTAAAATCTCACACAGTCTACCAATGGTCCACTTTCTTTTTATGAAGCCAATGGTGCTCATTTGGACAACAAAACACTTCTCTGAGTTTTCTTCTTGATAAGCATTTGCTTTATTTGTTGTCTTTTGTTAATAGAATCCGCAAGGCCTCAAACTCGCACATGACATGACACTAAGGGGACCCTCCCAGCCCAACAAACAACAGCTGTTATAGGTGAGTAAATTATTAATATTTAATATTTTAAGTTAATATTTTAATAATATTTGGTCATTCCACATACTCTATATGGGAAAGCAGGATTATGATCAATAGGCTAGTTTTCTGTATGTGACAAACAGTTTTAAGTTATAACACTAACATTTACTTTACTGCACTGCCACCCCCTTTTCAGGAACAGGACATCTGGAGCACACTCAAACTGGTTATTGATTCGTTCACAAATCATGAACCAGAGAGGTAAAATAATGGCTCTGGATAGGATATGAAACTGGGTCATGGCAACGATGACACAAAACTACCCCACTGCTTTAGAGGCTGTACTCAACTACAGAGAGAGACATGAGGAGAGCGGGGGACAACTCATCCAAATAATAATCCTGTTGTAAATAAAAAGAATACTAAAAGATTAGATTCCAAAAGTCAAAATCAGTCAAAAACAAACAAACAACAAAAGCAAATAAGAAAGTTATAAATATTCCAGCAAATCAGAAACAGATATAAACAGAAAGGTTTCATATTTCATGTCTCACAAGGCAGAATGCTTCCATCTAGTGTCCAAAGTCTGAATAGGCCAAAGTCATAAAGTAAAAAATAATTTTACATTTCATGGATTTATCCCCGTTTGTTACATACTACCATGTATAACTGACATGGGAAAATGTACTGTAGATAACAATGATTGTAATATTTCACTGAGAAACAAAAACCTGCACCAACACAGCCATAGGGTCATGAATCAACCGATGGATGGATGGATGGATGGATGGATGGATGGATGGATGGATGGATGGATGGACCATTCTTAAATAAGACCATTCTTAAATAAATGTTACCATCTAGCAGGGCACCTTATTCTGCAAAAAGAGGATAATGTTAAGGCAATATGTTACAAGTACATCCAAATAAATGGCAGCACCCCAGGGTTCTCATCAGAACACTGCCCAAATCATTATGCCTCCATGGGCTTGCCTTTTTTCGTAGTTCATGTAAGTGTCATCTGTCTACCAGGGAAACAAAACACACCTGCCATCCACATGATGTTAAAGAAAATGTAATTCATTTGACCAGGCCACATTTTTTGATTGCTCCATGATTTTGTTTAAATGCTTACATGCCCATTGTTGGTGCTTTTAGTGCATGGGCACCGACTGATCTGCAGCCATGCAGCCACATGTGCAAAAAACTGAGATGCACTGTGCACATCGGAACCAGCACTTTTTCAGCAGTTCTTCTATTATTCTACTTCTATTAGATTGGACAATGCCTGCCTGCCTTGTACATCTTTGAGCCTTGACCAACCCTGACCCTGTCAATGGTTTACCATTTTTTCTTCCTTGGACCACTTTTGGTAGGTCTTGACTTGTGCATACTCGAATATCGCAGGGCTGCAGTTTGGGAATTAACCTGACTCAGTCATCTTGCCATTACTATATGGCCTTGTCAAAGGTGATCACATTCATGCACTTGCCCATTTTTTGCACCAACACATCAACTTCAGCCTTCAAGGACAAAATGTATACTTGCAGGTGTCATTGTAATGAGATGATCAATGCTATTCACTTCACCTCTTAGTGGACATAATGCTATAGCTGTTCAGTGTCCGTTTAAAAAAAACACACCCCTGACCAGTAACTTAAACCACTTTTAACATAAAGTACAGAAACTATTGTATGCCACGGGTTAAGCAATTTCTAAGGGAAAAAAACTCAAAATATCCAATCAGACACCAATAACCATACCATGGACAAGGTCATTGAAATATTTCCATTCTGATGTTTTATGTGAACATTGACCCTATGTTATGTTATGTAAGTTATGTTATGCGCAGGGTGTTCAAGTGCTGAGAGAACAGGGAGGTTCAGTGTATTAGGTGAAAACCTAGTGCAGGTTTAAGGGTTAACAGTATGTTGCGGACTGCAGCAGTGATTTTCCGGAAAACTCTTCCTATTCCAAAAAGAAGCTGCCTCATGCAGAGGAGTCTTATTCCCGGAATAAGAATAAAAATAAACTTCCCTTTTGTCTTGACTCTATTATTTGTTTCAATGCTTTGTCTTTCCTTTTTTTTTCATTGTTGTTTTAAGAAACATCCACTACTATGTGTTAAAATACATACATGAAGTGTAATCAAGACCTCATTTTTATAAATTGGTAAAAATATCAAACATTTCTGAACTTAATAAGAACCTATATGATGAACCCTAACTTTAGCCCACAAAATAAAATCACTCATGGAAAATATGTCAGTAACTTGAAACTTTGGACTTATTACCTATGCAAATGTATTTTCCATTTGCTTCATGTCATGCTTGATTTGTGGTCCATTTTCATTGGACAGAAATTTTATCTCCTCGTTTTCCCACTACATTAGTATCAAGAGCAGTGTAATCAGTCCTGATTGGCCTGTTTTCTCACAAAAATGCTTTTGTATATCATGTCAGTGTTAAGGCTCCCCTTCAGTGTTGCTAAACTTTCCTGGTTTTTTTTTTTTTTTTGCCTCTTTTTTTTCTTGTACAGTACTTTTTTTTACTTGTTCGAGATGTTTCTACCTCCACTGCACGATCAAGCTAATAAGACCCTACAGTTTGAATCACTGCATATCTGTTACATAACACTCTTTTATCTTTATCCTTTCACTTCAATGCTGGACACACCAGATCCATTCCCTCACAGGACTACAGCTCAAACAGACAGCGCACACACTCTCACACTCCCCCCCACCCCCCCCACCCCCCCCCGGGCTTTTTAAAGCCAGTAATTCATTCGATATTTATTGGTCAAATTTGTCCAGGAACAAACCCTGAAGGAATAATGTGTAGCATCTGTATGAAAACAAATTGCTTTTTTAAATTTCTTTTCCTTCACTACATGAAGCCACTATAGTTATTTTCATATTATTTAAAACAGCCTTTTTAATGAATTTGATGTCAAGTTTGAGGCGAACAGTATGTACTGTAGGTATGTCTTGACCTGTATCTGTATGATTTTATCCATTGCACAGTTGCCACATGATTAGCTGCTCAGAAAATTGCAGACATAGTTTTCAACCCTCTTATTGATCATCATACTCTCTTGTGTCTTATATATTGATTTTATGTAGCTTTCAACCACTGTAATATAAGACATGACACATAGAAGAATAGAAGAAATAGAGAATAGCCTAATGACTCTTGCCAAAATCTTGCCTGCATAGACTTCATTACAGCAGCTGAATTGACAAGCCTCTACCAGGCCCCCATCTAATACACTATTATATTCATACTCAAACAACTCCCCCCCCCCCCCCCCCCTCTCAGCTACCTCATAATGAACAGGAAGCTCAACTGCTGGATCAGGGAAACCTATTCCTCAGGGTCAGAGCAGAAAGTCTCCAGGTGTGAGATTGACAATGAGCATTTTACTCACCTTGATTAGACTGCTCAAGTGTGCTGGAAATTCAAATAGAACAAAAAAAAATCTCCGGAGACTCAGGAAATTCTGGTTTATTAGGAACCTGGGGACTAGAGACATTTTCCTCTACACTCAACACAACTAATCCAGCTAATGCTGTTTAGTTAATGGAGTTGTCCATGGTGTGTTGCAGGTAAGTTACAAAAATTATGTTATAACGAATAAACAACCAGTAACCAAATCAGATCCTGTCATGACATATGCACAACTGACAGCTATGCAGGCACTAGATAAGATACAAATCATAAAAATTAGATTAGGTGGTAGATTCTCTTAAGGAAGTAATGTAAAAACTTTCAAAAGCTACCATAGCTATTTCAATTTATTCATTCAGGAGATGCTTTTATCCAAAGAAAAAATGACCATCAAAGAAGTAAGTCATAATTTTTAATTTTTTAATAATGCCCCCTTCACCTTGGTATTTTTTTTAAGATGGCATTCATATTGCAGGCAAAACTGCAAGTAAATGAAACATGCTACACTGCAAGTAATTATATCTTAGCAAGTAAAAATATCTCGAATATAGTTACATTTATCTACACATTCTTAAAATAAAATTGCAACTAGGCAAATATAAGAAAATTGCAAGCATTTTATAGGCAGGGAATTTTACTAGTTTTTAAGAGTTTATTTCTTGAAAGAAGTAAAAAGACATTTTTGCTTGGAAATGTAGTAACATTTGACTAGGACTACGCCTAATAATCTTATACTATTTGGTTCGTTTCAAAGGTATTTTAAGAAATTATATATAAGTTTGGCTACATTCAAGAATATTTCATTTTGTAAAGACATCATTTTTTGCAGTGTAATGGACAAAAAAAATCCTTAATACCTAAAGGCTGGACTATAGAATGTTTCTATTTACGCAATCCTATTTTGTGTATGAGACCACATCACACTGATTGATGTTATAAACTGTGCTTAATAATTCTATTTAATCATAAAACTATTATTAGAGGATCTATGACAAATAATATGTCATGGAGAACATGTTACGTTAAATTATTTGGTATCATTACACACACTATAACAAGTAATTCTTGTAAAAGTGGCTTAACCACCGAGAACAGAAATGGACAGATTCAGAAATTGCTTTTCTTTATTCTTTTCTTACTTTCACCCTTTGGTTTAATGTTTGTCAAAACTTGTTCTTCACATCCATATCTAAGCCTTTCCCAAACTGGGGCCAAAAAGTTGGAAACAAACAGTTGTAACAGTCGTTGCATGAAGTAGAATTACAGTTTTTCTTTAGTAGAACTAGGAGGCCCAAACCTGTTCCAGCTTGACAATACCCCTGTGCAAAAAAAACTTGAAAAACTTGTGTGGCCTGCACAGACCTTTACATCAACCCTACAGATGAGATTTGGGTAAAACTCTAGTATTAACCGCACCCCAGACCTCCTCATATGACATACAGTACATTAATTCTCTAATGCTTTTGTGGCTGTGAATAAAAGAATTCTCAAAGCAATGTGTCTAAATCTAGTGAAAAACCTTCCCAGAAGAGTGAAGGATATCATAAGAGCAAATATATCAATTAATTTAAGAGTATAATTTTGGAATGCAGTGTACAATAATAATAGTAATAATTCAATTGTTCATTCATTTATCTTTTCATCGCTAAAGAGGCCAGGAGACTTAGGGCACCCTGGTCAGCTTACAGGGCTTGAATTGAACCCTTGATCCTGGAGGTAATAGTAATAATACACAAAGGAACCCTAACAAAAGTACACATTTTAACAGTTGTTATCTATGCCCTTTCTAAAAACTCAAATTTAATTATGCCAGCAATCTATAGTATTATGTATCCTCTAAAAATGTCAGTAGTCACGTCACCATTGATACTATCATGTGACCATCTGAGAGAGAGTCAATGAAAATGGCGAAGACACGCATTACTTTTGAGCAACACAAGATCATTTTTGATGTGGTATTGTAAATTTCATTGTATTCGATTTCTATCTGTGGGGAACACTAAAGGACGAGGTGTACTGTAGAAAATCACCTACACTGGCTGTACCACGGGAAGAAATTCAAGTGTCATGAAATGTTGTTCATACAATAGTTTGATGATCAGTGTTAAAAGTGTGATGCTAATGGTTACCACTTTGAGCACTTACAGAGATTACATTATTCGAATTACAGTACTAATTTGCATTTCTTTGGACTGTGGAAGGAAACTGGAGTACCCGGAGGAAACCTGCCAAGCACAGGGAGAACATGCAAACTCAATTATTTTTATTATTATTTTTTTTTAGGTGAGATTCAAACCCTCAACCCTGGAGGTAATACTAAAAATATACAGAGCGGCCTATAAAAATGCACACACTTCAACAGTTGTTACCTATACTTTCTTTTTATTATTATTATTATTATTATTATTTTAACACAGATTGAACTATGGACAAATGTCAGTATTTACACCATCATGGCATATATATTTTTCATGTTGAAGTGTATATTCATGTTTGGGCCCCTCTACACATTTAAAGTTTCTATATTGTAGAAACAATGTAGTCGACTACATTTCCCAGTTATTGCCCCAATCTCTCATTTTTTTGTACTTCCGCTATAACTTTAACAAACACACTTTCAAACCAATCCTATTTTGCTAACTCACAGCGTCCAGTAAAGGGGTTGTTACAAATAAACTCTCTATAAAACACTTAGTGCCCTAGATAAGATATACAACCTATTATTTAAATAGTGCGCCTACGTAGGGAGAACAGAGGCGCTTGAAGTTCACCCATGGTTTCTACGCGCGTAACCAGGAAGTGGAAGCGACTAGAGTGTAAACCCCTCCTCCCACATGTGAGTCGCCTTTTGCACCACGCGCCGTCGGTGAGGAGAGAGACGGAACCGGCGGGGAAAAGCCGACGTCACACAGCCGACCAACAACACCCGACCGACCGGAGAAAAGCCCAAGGTAGAGAGCGCGAGGAGGCGGCGGACACTGATTCAGGTACCGGGGTTTGTTTAAAGAGATGTGAAGAGTTTAGTGTTTGAAAGAAATACTGAACGGTTCCGCGTTTCTAAGGGCAACCAGATTTTGGGTGGGAAGAAACGGAGGCCTAGGTTTACCGCGTACTTTCAGATGGAACAACGCTTGAAAACGTGTTTAGGGATTTATTTGTGACTTTTGCACACGGAGCTAAAACAAAGAGGGGGAAAAAAAGATTTTTTTTGTTGTAGCCTGGTGCTTCTGGCTGCGTCAGGTGAGAGTCAGAGAACTAGCGGTAACGCAGAGCGCCTGAAACACAGCAGCATATGTTTTCCTAAACCATTTTAAACTGAGCAGGAAATTGAAGATTTAAAATACGCAAGAGCGTGTGTGTGATGATGCAAAATTAAAGGTTTAATACAGTATTTTCTTTCCATTCTTTCTTGCTTTTTTCCTTCCCCCAGGTGCTGAAGTGATTAGAGAGCAGGAAAGATGGCGGACGATCCGAGCGCAGCCGACAGAAACGTGGAAATCTGGAAAATTAAGAAGCTCATAAAGAGTTTGGAGGCTGCTAGAGGGTATGTCCAGGCATTCATGTATGAACCTGGGTGTTTCGAGCGATTTGTAAGACTTTTCTCGGTGCTATCGGATACTGCTGGATGTTTAGCCGGGTTTTGCTAACTAGCCTGCTAAGTGCTAGCAGATTAGCCGGCCCTTGGGAGGGAGTAGCGTTTAGCGGTAACGTTCCAGGAACCGGCAAATGAGGAGCGTGTCGGAAATGTAGTTTGCTCACGGGGTAGATGTGGGACGTTGGGTGTTGCTAGGGGTAACCTATTGGAGTAACCGGTTGTGCGCCTGACTGAAAGTTGTACTACACGTCAAAAACGAATGTATCCAACGGAATTTAGTCTAATTTAATTGAATGAGAATTCCAGCACGAACACTCTGTGCGAGTGTGCGTCTGTTTGTGTGGCTTCGTTTAACTAACTTACATTACAGACTTGTGTTTTTTGGTCACGAGTTTGCGCCTTGTTTTGAATTCCTCTTGAGTAGATAAAGCTTGCAAACTGGTTGCAGCCGGTACACGCTCTCAGCAGTCCCCTAAAACCGACCCACGCGCCCAAAAAAACCTGACTCAATGTGAAGCGCGAGCTCTCATTTGGTCACGTGGCTCTTAATGTCACTGTTTGTCCGGTGCCTGCTTTGTGTGTGTTTGGGTGAAGTGTGTACATGTGTGCTGGTGGGACAATAGTGGCAACGGGCAGTCTGTGTTTAAATAAGCCATGTGGGAAAGCAGCACGCTTCACTGCTCTTCACTCTGCTTCCTTTTGCCAGGTAGTTATGAGCTAAGGACACACACTTCAGACCTTCATTCAAGGACAATGTGTGTTGGGTGGGTTTGTCCTTTGACTATATAAAACATTGGACAGTGTGTTTTTGATGTCGTTCCAGAAAAAGCACCTGGTCTGTCATATAGAGAAAAGTATCAGACAGGAAAGGATTTGCATGTGTTCCTAGCAGACCACATACTTGTCGATCTGATCAGTACTGCTTTTGAGGTTAATGAGCCAGTCATGCGTCATTAAGATGAATTATCGACAGTGTGCGAGAAGAATGATTGTTGATCCACAGACAGATTTTCCAAATCAACATGCACAATCACTTGGTAGTTCCTTTGTGTAGTGTGTAGGTTTATTGTAGTGCTCTTTGTGCAGTCTGTTTGCTTTTATTGTTAAGCGTTCATCATAACATCTATCTTGTAGCGCATTATGTAAATAATTAAGAAGGACGTTATTTTTTTCTTTAAACCAGGTAAATACTGTGTGCCGTTCAGAGAATGTTTCCTTGGAAATTTGATTCTGTTTCGTTTTCAGATGTATATAAAACATAAAACAATGTAGAATTTTTGGTTTTATTGGCTTGTATTGTTTGGGAGTGGTCTCCTTTGCACCATTTCAGATAAAAGAATTCAAGTCTTGTGGACCTGAAACATTCTATCTTTCAGGGTTCAAAGAATGTATTGAGTATACAAGCGTAATAGACAATGTATAAAATCCCTAAGCAATCGTTAGTGCACCGAGATATTAGGGATACATTTTGTGAAATATTGCTTTTGTATGTTTTTATTAGATCTTTTATGTGTTTTTGCTCGTACTTGAGTTGGATTTTTAATTCACTTAAACTACAGTCCTTTTGAGAATTGCAGATTGTTCTAATTGTTATAGCCTATTGTGGTGCAGTTTTTGGAAAATAAAATGTTTAATTAAAATATAAATAGAAAACAACACTTCATAATAAACCTTCCCAATAATGAAAGAGGAGACGCCTTGTCATTTGAGATTAGCCAGCACACATACGGTGTGAAATGTCTTCATTTTGTTTTACTCCCCTTATTAAAACTCTAAAAGCAAATAAGGAACAAGTGGAGATGTGAGTTTCCACACATCATAAATAGTGTGTGCTATTGTTTTGTTCTTTTTATAAGAGGATTTTGTTAGCTCTCCCACATTTTAGTGCTGTTGTTGGAGTTTGAAGTCATCTCTTCCCTGAAATAGCTGCGGTATCAGACTCAACTCACAGGTGCTGTTTGGTTTTGCCTGTGTGTATCTTCCACCTGATCGCTAAGCATCGTAACGTGCCTCACCTGTGAGATGCTACTTTGTAAACCGTCCGTTTCTCGCTAAAACTTTTAAACGAATTACTGTGGTTAGTGGTAATGTTTGTGTTTAGGTTTCTAGTAAAGAGGTGGTCTGTGCTTGTTATGGCTACACTGGCTACAACCTGCATCAAATAGTTCAAGGTTGTTTTGCGTCTTCTCTGGAGACAAGAAATCGATGTTCACTTTCATTCTCAGCCATTAGTTTAAACCAAGTTGGGAAAAAGTTATAAAAATTTCTTTACTTTTGAATGGGAAATGGTTGTGATACGTACAGATACTTTCACAATACAGCATCCTTTACTGCTAGCACTGCGCCATCACTGGCAGCAGTAGAGCCAAATTATACCAAAAAAAATTTAATAAATTCTACTTGGAGTAGAGATGGGTTTTAGGTACCATGTTCTCTCATTCAAACGTTTTTACACATGGTATAAAGAATTACATGAAGTGCAGAGAAGTGAGAAGGTCAAAATAGTAAAACAACACCTCAGAGCATAACGCTATTTCATGGATTCTAAGGCATTTCATGGATGTCCGTCTCTCTCTCGCTCTCTCTCTCTCTCAGTAATGGGACCAGTATGATTTCGCTGATCATCCCTCCTAAAGATCAGATTTCCAGAGTGGCCAAGATGCTGGCTGACGAGTTTGGTACAGCGTCCAACATCAAGAGCAGAGTCAACAGACTTTCTGTGCTGGGAGCCATCACCTCTGTACAGCAGAGACTCAAACTTTACAACAAAGGTATGTGTGTTTTATTTTAGGAACAGCTTTACTTCCTGTCTGAATGCCGAAGAAGCAAGCTGGACAGGTTGAGGAGCAGGGGTATATAGAAACGCAGTTGGAAAAGTAATTACAGGGGCATTCAAGTCAAACCAGTACTTGTCATCTCATGAGCAAAAGAATGAAGGCCTAAAAGCCCACTCACATTTACAGAAGATTTAAGGCACAGTACAGTGATGAGACTCCTAGCCGAAGTAAAACATCTGAATGGTGAATGAGTGTTAAAGAATGACGTGAGTGCATAATGGATACAGAGGGAGCGCTCTGCCTTCGACCGGCACAGAAGACTGCTAATCTGCAGTGAGTTGAAGGAATGTTTTGAAATGCAAGGCCAGGCGGTCTGCTCATGGCTCCGGTGTATGGAGAGAACTTTCTACCTTGATTGTATCCAAGCACTATTGAAACACTGAAATAAGTCTGTGTACAAGTGTAGCAGGGGATCATATAGCGAAATGAAGTGAGTTTTTACTCTCAAAATGGTGTTTATATTCTGCATAATCAAAAGCCATGTGAGCATTCCTATTAGAAGGTATACATTAAATGTAATAGGGCTGTGATTAATGACTTTTGATTGTCGATTAATTTATCACGCCATTATGAGTTGCTCTTATTTAGCCATCAGTGTTTAAATTTTGCTTGAGGTTGTTTAGGACATGCAGTAATTAACAAAGACAAGAAGTGTTAGATACTTCATTCACTACTGTGTCTTTTAATAAACTCTTCTGCGCATACACGAGAGAAATAAGTTTCCAATATTTTATTCAACTGTGCAGTGAGACTTTATCTCCCAGTTATTCTGCATCTCTTCTGTTCAGATACTTCAGTATAACTTGTGTGCTCCCATGCTAGTTGTCATTTTGCTATTATTCACTTCACCTCAGTAAGCAGTAATGTGTACGTGTTGAAGCATTCTGAGGTAACATGAAAAACCGATGCAATAATTCGACTAATTTGGTCAGTGATTTTAGTCGACTGCGTTGATTATTCATTGCACTCCTTCACAGGCATCTGGAATGCTCTCTTTTGGTCATGTATGACAAAAATCTAAAGTTTATTTTAGCTACATCTAATTGTGTATATGCAGATGTGTTAGTGTTTATGGTTTAGTAACAGCATTTATGTGTGAAAGCTGAGCTCCTGCTTTTTCAAATTAAGGAATGATCAGCCTAAACAGGAATAATGTGAAATTTGCTTTGCAAGAAAGCCAGTTTGCTTAAGGAGAAAGGATGAGAGTCATGGAAGATGTTTTTGCATTTTTCGTCCTATGAATTCATAAGCTGTGGATGTGTAAGCTATTGGAGAAGGAAAAAAGGTTGAAAGATGATCTCATTGGCCAGTAAAAATACTGAAGTTAGTTAAGCCAACCTTTTTGCTTGATGGTTTTTCATATACTCCGTCATAACATTTAGGAGGAAATACCCATCTTGTACACAGTTCAGTGCATTTCTGTCTGCAGGGATTATGTGCTTTTCATGTTGTCATACGTGATTTCTAAAATATATATACTTTTTGCAGTGCCCCCAAATGGTCTAGTCGTCTACTGTGGCACCATTGTGACTGAAGAAGGCAAAGAGAAGAAAGTCAACATTGACTTTGAGCCTTTCAAACCTATCAATACCTCGCTTTATCTCTGTGACAACAAATTTCACACTGAGGTAAGTACTACATAAGCGCGAGTTTCTGCTTAATGGCACAGCATTTGTGTATGAAAGTGAGATATAATTATGTGAAGCTATACATGTTTTTGAAAACATGTGCATGCTTTGTTTTTAAAGAATAGCGCTCATTCAGGAAACCTCAACCAGTGTAAAAATCTTTATACATGTAAATCACATTAATATGATAAGCAAATCATGGTAGGTGTAGAAATACTGTCCTGCAGAAATCTTGCCCGCTACATGTTTCGTGTAACGCCTCATTGCCCGTGATGGAATATAATTTGGCAATAAAGTTACTACAAAATATCAGCTCATAAAAATAATCGTCAATATCTAAGTGAATAATAAAATAAAGCAGTATAGGCAGGTTGAACCCTAACAGTGCTTCACAATGAGAAGTAATCTGTTTGAGTTAAGCGGTTTCTAATGTAAGCAGTGTCACAGTATTGCCATGGTTTCGCTGTACTGTTCAAACACACTACAGACATCTAAGCCATACTTTTTTTTTTTTTTTTCCCACCCACATTAAGAAAAAGCGAAACTCTACAATGATTCCTCCCTCAAAGGCTGGTACACTATTATCTCACCGCTCCCCTTGCTGTTATCTACTTTATCTGTTTATAAACAGTTGGACTGGTGTTCACCCTCTTCACTCCAACAGCTATGGTGCGAGTTCACACAGCTCGAGTGGAAACCAGCAGAGTAGATCATTTAATCTGGCTTAGTTTAATGCAAATTTTCCCACCGGAGAAAAAATAGACAAGGTTAAAATTAAGTCTTTCTGTGGAGGAAAGAGAATCACAGTTTGTTCCTTTTTCCCCCCCTATAAAAATTGCTGTGTATTGTCAGAATGTTTGCATATATTATATCTAAAACATTTTTTCATTTCTTGCTCAAAATGATTTGTCTGCTGTAGAAAAAAATCATTCTGAATAAATTTGCCTGTTAAACCAGAGTAAATGGGAACTATTTAGAGTTGGGAAACTTGCCACAAGGTTCCAATCTAAGTCAAATGAATTGTTCGAATCAGGCATTTGGATTTGTTCCTTTATTACTTAAGTGTTGTGATATAGAGCTAAGAAAGTTTCAATTATAAATTGTGCATGTACACATGCAAAATGAATGGTCACTTGGTGGCTTGCTAGTGTGAACATACAGTAAGTCTTTTAGGGCTTTTTCGCATTAGGTATGATTGATTTGTATCATGCACAAGATCGAATGCTTCGCCTCCACACTCTCCCGCTGACCAACGTTCACATAACTTTTTTTTTTTTTTTTGTTCAACTTACTCAGACGCACTTGCATATTAACTCTCTCCTATACAGCAGGTGGTAGTATACACCTAATTTGTTTGTGAGCCGCCATTAAGCACAAGAGAAGAAGAGTCGTCCTCTGTGCTGTGCACAATGAATCAATATTTCAGGGGAAGAAAAATTCCGAGCAACGCCCTTATGCGCCTTCGTACTTTTATCTGGTATGGGTGTGTAGGTCAGATGATGAGATTGGTGTATGCCATGCGCACATGGAGATTTCGGGGGATGACGTTGCATCTAAGCTTCCATGTCTCATTCGATCTGTGCCTGAGGTACACTGTATCATTCTTGAGACCACCTCTTCAAAAGGGCTTGGGCACGGTTATCGATCCTGAAATGAGTGTGTTCTCACAGATCAAAACGTATCAGGCCTAGGCCTCAAGTGTTCCCGGAAACTATCCAACGACCCTAATGTGAAAACGACCTTCATTTCACAGCTCCATTATACCAGCAAACGTGAGACTGTTAGGCTTGTATCAGTACACCATCTGTGTGGGGTTATTTCAATGCCCTTATTTCTGACTGTTGTGTATAATCCCAAAACACTGCAAAACACAACAATGTTTGAGTTTGACACTTTGTTTCCTGTCATTTTAGTACTATTTTCCTTTCTTTTGTAGGCGCTGACGGCGTTGTTGTCCGATGACAGCAAGTTTGGCTTCATCGTCATCGATGGTAGCGGCGCGCTATTCGGGACCTTACAGGGCAACACCAGAGAAGTGTTGCACAAATTCACAGTGGACCTACCCAAAAAACACGGTACGCAACACACTCCTGTACTAATAGATGCGCACACACACACCCCTATCAAGTAGCTCTGAATGGTAATTAGCTCGATAGCGGTGTCCTTTTACTACCGTGTCACTTTCATCTACTTTGTTGGAACTTGAATACTTAATCAGTAAAACCTTGTGGTGTTGTAGGAGAAAGCTGATTTTTCTCTCTTGCTCTCTCTCAGGTCGTGGAGGACAGTCTGCGCTCCGTTTTGCACGATTGAGAATGGAGAAGAGACATAACTATGTGCGTAAAGTGGCCGAGACAGCGGTCCAGCTCTTCGTGTCCAATGACAAAGTCAACGTAGCTGGTTTGGTGCTGGCTGGCTCAGCAGACTTCAAGACTGAACTCAGCCAGTCTGACATGTTTGACCCGGTACAAGTCAAAACAGTTACTGTTCTTATCGGCACAAAATAGTGGAATTCTGGTGCTAGAAGACGGAACTATTATGATTGGATTTTATTTTTTTTACTGATGCCAATGTGACTACACTAGGCAGGGTTCAATTGTTATGCAAATGATATAAATGCCTGATTTATACTGTGTACCATATTACAGGTTTCAGTAAGCACTGAAAAACCCATTCAGATTCTGAGGTTCAGTACATAGGATCCTTATTGTGTTATCATTTAGTTCATTGTATAGGAACACCTCATGCTTAGCTTAATGAGCGTGATTGCTTTAAATGCCATGACTGATTTCCTTTAAGTCGATTAAATAATTAGAGGATTTAAAAGTAGAAGTGCAGGTGATTCTTGTTTGGTTTTGTTATAAAACGTGTCTAATATTTGAAGCAAAGTTTTCATACATGGATTCTTTAGCTTCAGATAGTATTTTAGCTTCTAATCTGGCCTTAGAGTCTCAGACTTCCCTTATTATTTTTTTTTATTGGTTAATTAATTTATTTATTTTTAACTCCACAGTAATCACATTAATTCTGACTGTGATTTCAGCCTGAATTGGCTGTGCGCCTTCTTGGCTTGTATATACTATATTAAGCCATTTTAACGACTCTAATATAGTAACAGTCCTGACATTCCTCGAATTTAGTCTTTATTTCAGATTAGCTTGACGTAAAAGGTTATGCTCGGTCATTGCTTTGTTTTTCATTTCTGTCTCTTTATTGCACTCTCGTATTTCAATTATCCAGAAGCCTGTGAGAAGGTTGCAGCTTTGATCTAATTAGTTTGCTCAACCATACGTGATCAGACGGTAGGAAGAGAGATTCCCTTCCTGATTTAATATCGCAGACATGTGTCCTGTAATTCTTTACTCGGTCTTGGATCGATAAATCATTTGTACCATGTGGTAGGGTGCTATCCATGCTGACCTTCTTAAACATTGCCTCAATATTGTTTATCTTGCTGGACTCTCTGCTGTCCCGTAGATGTCCTTTTAATGCCTCTTATTTCTCTTCCTCCCCTCACTTTGCTTTGACAAGTCCATGTGTAGTGGTATTTGACGCGTTTGATCAGCTGCGTGTTCTGGGATAGCATATCTACCCAGGTTTACTACTCTAAACATGTGATTCCTCGATCTTTATTCTTTGCTTACAAATCTGAAGTCAAAGCAAATGCAGTTTCAAATTTTTGCATTTTAGATTACATTTCTTTGCTACCAATTGCGTGAGACTGTTCTGTTGCAGTGTCTATCCACAGTCCTGTGGGAATTCTTTTAAGTAGTGCTTAACATGCCCAGAGATAACTACAATATAACAGCTGTCCCTGTTCCCATGCAGCTTTAATCTTAGTTTGAACATTTTGTCCTGAACCGTACACGTATCCAAATCCTAAAACTCCTGCACCATCTGTTTAGCTCCTCTATTTGCAATTAATCGCAAAGAATGAGTCCATCAGAGGGATGACTCATGTTAGATGCTTTGGAGATAAAGTCTAAGAGGCCAGGTTGAGGTGGTTTGGACATGGTTGAAGAAGAGAAGGTGAATATATCGGTAGAACAATGCTGAGGTTGGAACTGTCAGGTAGGAGGTCCAGAGGAAGACCAACGTGGAGAATTATGGATGCAGTGAGAGAGCAGATGAAGTTAGTTGGTGTGAAACAAGAGGATGCAGAGGATAGGGTTAGATGGAGGCAGATGAGTCACTGGTGACCCCTGAAAGGGAACAGCCGACAGAGAAAGGAATTTCTGCAAGAGCTTTGTATTTGTGATTTGACTCACCGTTCGAGCAATGTGAATGCCCCGATAATGAGAAATTCACAGTGGATGTTGTGAAGACATCACATATTAGGCTTAAAGTTCCAAGGTGCAGTTAACAAGTACACTGCAGTTGCACCGAGTTGCAGCAGCTTGGCTAGTCAGTCATCTGCAAGTTGACAAGCACACTGGTGATGACCAAGGTTCTAGCAAGAAAGTTGAAGCTTTAGACCATGTTTGAGAAAAGTATACTGATGAGCGGCTGAGACCTGGATGGGCATAAAAAAATGTTTTTTAGGTGGAGATCGCTCTCAATGGACTATCAGATGATATTGTATAATAATAAGGGAAGCCATCGAAGTGAATATCTTATAGAAATAGATTTAAGTTGAAAATGTTAACCTGTTTTTATTTTTTATTACATGATGATAAATCTTGGACACAATGTAAAAATATCCATGTAACATACTTTGCATTAACAAGAATGATCATTAGGCGTTGGCTCTGCGAGGAAGTGGCCTGGTTGCTGCGGAAACGTGGCTGATTTGTGTGCGTTGTTTGACTGCAGAGGTTACAGGCAAAGGTGCTGAAACTGGTGGACATCTCGTACGGAGGAGAGAATGGTTTCAACCAGGCCATCGAGCTGTCGGCCGAGGTCCTCTCCAACGTCAAATTCATCCAGGAGAAGAAGCTAATAGGTACGCAGAGTGATGTTTTTGAAAATGGTATGATTTGGGTTTGTATTAATATGTATGTAATATTAGTATGATCTTCAAGGGCTCCTTTTGTGCCTCAGGTCGCTATTTTGATGAGATCAGCCAGGACACAGGGAAGTACTGTTTCGGGGTCGAGGATACGCTCAAGGCCCTGGAGATGGGAGCAGTGGAGATCCTTATTGTTTACGAGAACCTGGACACCATGAGATACATCTTACGAGTACATGGGGCAGAGGGCAACGGAGCAGAAAACGGTACACACACACACACACACACACACACACACACACACACCACTACGCCATGATCATCCTTTGAGTACAACAAATAGAAAACAGCCGAGGTGTACACAAACACTGGTGTCAGTGCACACACACTTAGACTCGTTAGATACATAAGCTACATGAGTATACACAAGCTTGGCTACACACTGAGATGTGATACATGTTTGCACTGAGTAGAAAGAAGTCAAGGGCAGGACATCGAGTTCTTTTAGAGCAGGATCAGGTGTGTGTAGTATTTTTGCTTGCATTCCTGACGCTGGCCTTTCAGCCTAGGACAGGATAACTTACTGTAGGTCTGTGCTGGTAGGCTCACATTTACTGTAGCTAAATAGGAGCGGTGTATTTAAGTCACTTTTTTGGTGTTCACATTTGTACATTTCAAAGCGAATTAAACGTTTCGTCCAAAATATCGTTGTTGCATGCATGTGATCTGAAATTGGTTAAAATGCTGTTAAGCTCAGTCGTGTTCCAGTACGCAAATTGTTGTTCTTGTTCTAACAGACATGTACAAATGTTTAGTTTTATGTCAAACATTCACGCTTTGAATCGGTTCAGATCGGATAATTTTACTCCTGTCCGGTTTCAGATGAGAAGACCATTTATTTAACACCTGAGCAAGAAAAGGACAAATCCCACTTCACAGACAAGGAGGTGTGTGCTTCTGTGTTTTTCTTTTTTTCTTAAAGAGGGAAACTAAATAGTGCTTTTAAATATGTAAATGGTGATACTAAATCAAATATCGTGTGTCGTTATTCATTTGCACATCCATTAGACGGGGCAGGAGCACGAGCTGATTGAGTGCATGCCGCTGCTGGAGTGGTTTGCTAATAACTATAAGAAGTTTGGAGCCACGCTGGAGATCGTCACAGACAAAAGTCAAGAGGGTTCACAGTTTGTAAAGGGATTTGGAGGAATTGGAGGTGGGTACACGGGCCTGTGTGTTTAGGCTTTATATTTAAATTCTTCATTTAATGTGTTGCTAAAGGTTATGGGCTTTTGCTGAAGGCTCTGAAAGATTGCAGGTTTCTAGTTAGAAGCACCGCCAGAAGTACAGATGTGCATAGTTATTCAAATACCTGGTTGATCTTTTTAAATGGTGTCATCACTCTGCAGGTATTCGTTATGCCTCACATTTGCAGTGACATTTAAAACATTTACAAATGCTTTTTTAAAGCAATAAATACTCCCCCCCCCCCCTGCTGAATGTAAGCCAATATTGGGTTGGATACAAATATTCAAATTCAGCAGAAGGCACATCTCTACTTGTTAATTGTTAAGCCCTTTCACTTGGTCTATTTCAGTTTTTGAATATTTGAAAAGTGAAACGTGTACACTAAATTGATATGATCATATGTAAAGTGAAATATTTCATACCTTTCTTTGTTCTACTTTTGATGAGTGTGTGGTATGGCTCATGAAAATCAAACATTCAGTACATCAAAATATTTAAATATTTCTAGCAACAATAAAAAAAAAAACATTTTACATTATTGAAATTCTGAAAGATTTAGCTTATTTGCAAATTACTGCATCAGTGTGGCACAGCATAGAGGCGATCAGATCAGCCTGTAGCACTGCTGAGGCTGGAGACCGGTTTGCTTTAGCTCCTCTGTATTAGTAGGTCGAGTGTTTCTCATCTTCCTGACCATAGTCTGTAGATTCTTAGGTGAGATAGCTGTCTAGTCACGCACAGTATCATGGTTATCAAACCAGTTAGTGGTAAAGCTTGTCTGCAGACAAAAGTCAATGCTCTACAATTTCCTGGTAGACGTTTGGTAGACTTGATGAAACACCAGCAGATGACATGGCACCCTACATCACTGCCCCACATCATCAAGCAACTTGAATTCTGTGCCTCTCCACTCTTTCTCTAGACCCTGGAACCTTGATTTAAAAAATTAAATTCAAAATGTACTTTCATCGGACTTGGGGCCAGTTTACCACAACCATTTTTTTCTTTCCCTAGCTCAGGGAAGACGCTTCTGATGTCTCGTTTTGGACTGGATTGATACTAGACATGGGTTGTAGCCCATTTCCTCAGGAGGTCTGAGAGTGGTGGCTCTTGTTTCACTGGCTCAAGCCTCACACCACTCCTTGTAAAGCTCTCCCAAAGTCTTCAATCGGTTTAGCTTGACAGTCTTCTTAAGGCTGTGGTCATTCCTGTTGCTTTGGCACCTTTTCCTACCACACTTTTCCCTTCCAGTCTACTTTCCATGAATATGCTTCAGTACCTTTTGTGGCTTACGCAGTACCTTTTGTTGCGAAGGGCATCTGCGATCATATGGAGAACTGTAAGGTCAGCAGTCAGCTCCATGCATGTACTGAACTAGACCGAGAGAGAGACAGTATTTATACTGTATGAATAGGAATTTACACTCAACTCAAAATTAAATTTAAATGTTTTAAGGTACTGTTTTCTTTTTTCATTTGATGTCATTGACTGGATAATTCATCCAGTGCTTCCTTCAGATTTTTCCTGATGTACCATCAGGCTTTCATAAGGTTTAAAAATATCTTTGAGATGAGCAGTGATTGCTTCCTTGTGGGTTCCAGAAAAACCGAAGCAGAGAAGCTAGACCAAACTAAATGCTTTTAAACCTCTCATTAATCCTGAATAATTAAAAAGCTTGACCACTAAATGCAAGTTTTCTTTTGCTCACTGTGTCTCTTGTGTGTCTTTTGTCTCTCAGGTATTCTGCGATACAGAGTGGATTTCCAGGGGATGGAATACCAGGGAGAAGACGACGAGTTTTTCGATTTGGATGACTACTAGGTAGTCTGAGACTGAAGGGAGAAGCGAAATGAAAAAGGAAATATAGGAAAAAAAATCCAGAAAGAAATATCTTTCTTTTGCAGCAAGCAAGTGTGTGGACCCTAATTAACCACAAACACGTACATACATACACACATATACACACACGCACACAGGCAGTTTCAGAAGTCGAAGAGGAATTAACTGTCTGTCAATCAAATGAAGGACGTCACCCTTCATGAATAACAAATCTGCTCCTGCCTTAGAGCGCTCCGATTGGATAAGACTTTGCCTCGTTATGTTTATTCTTTCCCTTTTGAATGCAAACAGCGACAGCACGTGCCCATGATGTAACTCTGATCAGCCCAACAAAGACCCATCTCTGGACTCACTCCGTATATAAAGAAATTATCAGTCTCCCTCCTTCAGATCGCTCTCCCATCCTTACCTCATTGGGTCCTTTTTGCATTTCCTTTTTTTCCCTTTTTTTTTTTCTTTTGTTTTTTACTGGCAATTGCTGCTGCTGTGTTTTATGACCTTTTTTTTTTTTTTTTTTTTTTTACTTGGGTTTCTGTAGCGAAAGGGGGGGGAGGAGAAAAAAGTATTAAATTTGAACTGCTTAAAATCCAAAATCCATACATGTGACCTGGTTTGTTCTTAGTTTTTCTTTTTGTTTGTTTGATTTTTTTTTTCTTTCCCCTGGAAGATGGAAGGATAATGGTCATCGATACATATATATATATATATATATTAAAAACTTTGTCAATCTTTTTTTTTATTTTTTTCCCCCTCTGCCAAGATGGAGAAATTGTTCGCTTTGCAAGTCTTTTGTACTCAAATCATGGTGAAAAGCCGATTTCACAAGGCTCTGAAGTGACTTGTCATAATTAAGAGCCTGAAAATGGACGTTGAAGACTTTGACGAATGAAAGATCAGAGTTTGGTTTTTGTTCCCGACCAGATTGTGTTACCATGGAGTTGTATCTAGCCAAAGCTGATATTGCCAATGACCAATATTACATATGAGACTTTTGTTAATTTTGGACAAGAAAATAAACAGAATCCCGCTGAATTCAGCAGGTTGTTCCATATCACAAGTACATGTGATCAATCATAAGCAAGCTAAACTTGCAACAAGAGTTTTGTGTTCTTTAGACCCATGCTTGCGCCTTTGGCTTAAAAAAAAAAAAAAAAACCCCAAACAAACTGTACTGTACAGTTGAATCGTGTGAGTTACACACACCCCAAACTCTCCACCTGTAATCATGGTGTCATTCATGATAGTTTGGCGTTTGTTAAAGTGTCATGATTGTGCGCTGTTTCAGTTAAAACTAAACCAGGGTCATAGAGTCCAAAGAGCCTGTTGTGTTGGACTGGGTTTTTTTTCCATGCGTGCTATTCAGCAAATCATGTCTGTCCTGAAAGCTGCTCATAAATGAAAAATGAAGCGCACTACGTTTCCGTTTAGCTTGTTTGTCTTTATTTGAAATCGAACCCTTGTGCTTCAAGTGTGTAAATGTTTCAGGATTATGAAATCAAAAGTTGGAAAATTGTAATTAATGCAGTCTTGATAAAGTATGATCAGTTTATGATCATGTGCATATTCCAGCGTGTTCTCACTATACCATTGGATTTATTTGTAGCCATTGGTAAGGCTTTCTTACAAACCTGCTCCAGTCTAGCTAGTCATACATGCAGGCTCTGTTCAACTCTCTCAGTTAAATGGATTAAATGGATTTTGGAATAAAAAAAAGATTAGTAGGATTTTTGATTTTGATAATTTGTTCATCAATTTCGTTTAAATCCATGGATATGTTTTTGATTCAGGCATTTGAAATGATTTAGGCTTTTTAAAAAAGATTACGAACATTAAATATATCTTTTGAGTTGAGGCAGTATGATCACCTACTGGACTGGAATGAGAGGAGCATTTAAATAATCACTAATACAAGTTACACAGCATTTTTGTGGTAGCCAAGAATGTCTGATAAACTGTTATTTGGAACCAGCCAGAGTTTTTCTTAGTATGATTGCAGACATTTGAAAGGAAATGACATGCAGCGTGTGTTATATAATAGGGAAGAACGTTAAAGTTTACAGACTTGGCAATAAAGATTTTGTTTGTAGACCTTCAGAGAAAAACAGACATTAGTCAATGGTGCAGAGGGATGGTTTGTGGTTAGCATTCGACGTCCCCGGACCTGAGCTCACGTTAATGAGATGACCTGGTGTGCCATCAAAGATGTATTCTGCCTTGTGTGTAGTGTTCCCAGCTCAGGGTCAAACTGTTAACTGGAGATTAATGACGGAAATTAAGTTATGATTAGAGCAAAGGGTGGATAAATAAATCACAGCTCTGTTTCTCAGTATGAGTGCTTCCATTTTATTTCATGTCATTCCATTCAGGTGGCATCGGCACGATACACTTCAAGAGCTCCAGGTTCTGTTTTACGTTTACAGAATTTGGCAGACTAGATTTTAGCCGCAGCTGCTTCCGATGTATCTTGTTCTACTGAGTAATTGGCGGTTGAAGCCGTTGCGCCCGACACTGGTAGCTTGCTGGTACTCGGGATCTGTTGTCCAGTGGCTTTAACACCGAGTTAAAAGTCTGATCTCTGTGACTTTGTGTAAACTGCTGGGACAAGTTTAGTGGCTGATGTGTGTCAAAAATGCCCAGAGATCATCAGTTTCTGAAGTTCTTAAACCAGCCCATCTAGCATAATCATATTTTTCCTCTTTTTAATATTTGCTGAAGTTTTAGACATGTAGCTGCATGAGCTGTATTATTGCATGGAGCTGCCCCCATAACTGGATAACTGCATCAACCAGCAGGTGTTCCCATTAAAGTGGACGGGGCGGTTGTATGTCTTCCGGTTTGATGAGAAACCCTAGCAACACACTGAGCCAATTAGAAAACAGCATGCCGTAGCAAAACCACGCCCACTTGACTTGATTTAGCCAATCGGACATTCGGTGCGTTTGTACAAAATGACGTCAGCACGTTGGGTACGTAAAGAAGCCAGAAGCGATAACCAACACTCAACACAGGAAGCAATGAAGATTGGTCTTCAAAAAAAAAAAAAAAGGCAGAAAAAAAAAGCAGAAGCGTCTGTGTTTTACATTTGCGTTTACATTTTAGATTTTTTTTGCCTTTCTTCTCATATTGAAAGTTAAATATATATATGATTATGGAAGTGCATTTTAGATAGTTGCATACATGCACAGATAAAAGTGTGTGTGTGTCTGTGTGAAAAAAAAATGGATCAATGCACCAATTATCATGTAAACAAACAAACAAACAAAAATGTTTAAGTATGTGTATAAAAATGGACCTGGGTAAATTACTCATGAGGATGGTTATGTGGCTCTGAGACTAAAATAAGGACAGACATAGGACAAAAACAAACACTTTAAATACACTTCTCCATAAATGCAACCTGCAGATCCTGGCGCCTGCATGCTACCGCTACATGCCAATGGAGTGTGCAGTCAACTCGCTGCTGCTCCTCACAGTGCTCCTGTGTTTTGGCAAACCTTACTTCTGCCTGTTGTACGCACCGTTAATTTAGAAGCGACCCTGTCTGATCTAGGGTTTTAGACGCTGTGAGTTTGGGTTTTTACCATGCCAGAATGACATAAAAGCTGATGATGATGTGGCCTATCGTTACTTTCAGCGAGGACGCATCTGTGACACATCTGTAATGGAACTACCTGTGTCAGCATAAACACCTACAGTACAAGATGATGCCGCCTGCGGCATCCTGTGAGGACCGTCTGTGACACGCACACAGTATGACATAAAAGTTGATGATGACGTTTCCTACTGTTACATTCATTGAGGAACTTTTGACGGAACTACTTGAGCAAGCAGACAAAGCCACAAAGAATTTCCGTTACATATATAAAAGGTATAATAATGGTTTGCAAGTAAATTACACTTCAAGTTTTTTTCAAGTGTGTGAATAACATAAGTGTGTGTGAGTGCGCATGTGTGCCTGCAATCCAGGCTTCCTGCGACCCTTTACAGGATAAGCAGTATAGAAGAATGAATGAATGAATAAGGATGGACAAACATAGGCCTAGGTTCTAACATCGAATAGAGAAATATTATATGTTGTTGTTGGTCTTTCGGCATCGAGGGGTCACCACAGCAGACCTTCTGATCAGCACAACAACTTGGCACAGGTTCTTGGCACAAGTCAGAAGCCCTTCCTGACACAACTCTCCCATTTTATCCGGGCTTGTGACCAGCACTGCATTCAGTAGCTGGAGTTTGGTTAGTAATTGAACCCAGGCCTTCTGAATGGCAGGTGAGAAACCTACCACTGAGCCACCAACAATCAAGGTTGATTTTGTCATTCTATGAATCATTCCCCTCCACACAGTTCTACTGATCACTGCTTCTTTGAGCTCGCCCATGTTTATGTTGGTATGATTTTACAGTATTGAGCCATCAAGTTCTTGGGCTGCATTTTTTCCTGCTTTCACTTCCCAGCATGACTTCCTTCTCGAGTGATTTCCTGCTTATATGACATGGCCGATATAGGATAATTTCTATTTGGTGATTTTGGCTTGATGCGCTCTCGGACGTCTTTGTTGGTGACTTTTCTCACAATTTCCAGAACAAAGGAATACACACTCACTCACTCAATCACTCTCTCAACGTCTCCTGTATATGCGGTCGTGGGAGGCCTGGAGTCTATACCAGGAGACTTTTGGCACAAGGTGGGATACACCCTGGTTTCACACTCACATTTACACACTACAGGCGATTTGGGCCAATTAACATAATCTGCTAATGTCTTTGGACTGAGGGAGGAATCCGGTGTACCTGGAGGAAACACACCAAGCGTGGGGAGAACATACAGACAGCGAGGCGGTAACTGAACCCGGACCCTGGGGGTGCAACTGCGACAGTGCTAAGCAATGAGCCACTGTGCTGCCAAATTCAAAATCATATTATACCGGGTAATATCATATTCAGTGTAAAATCAGCATTGTGAATGAAATTCTTGTCCTTTGGGAGAATTTGTATTGATGTTGATAAATATAAAATGAGGAAACCAGATGGCTACATCTTTAATCTCAAAATACAATCTGCAATCTGATTAATACATCTTCGGTGCTTTTTCAAAATCTTTTTCATACTTAAAAAAAAAAAAAAAAGTGAGGACGATTTGTATTTTGATACGCAGGCGTATAAGTGGTGAGGTGTCGCGCTGTTTCTGGCTTCACCCCTGCCTGCTGTTTGGCGACTGGTTTCCATTTTCGCAGGGAGGCGGACGGGACAGCAACATGGAGCCGGAGATGGAGGACAAAACCCTGGAGCTGATGGTGAGTTAAAACCGAATCAACACCGACACAACACAAACGTGTCCGTGTTCCAGTAATCAGGGTTTAGAGGGGTTTGTCTGGATGGATGGATGGAGAATAAACACAGGAGGAGGAAGGATTAACGTTAGCTCGTAGGGTGAGCTAGTCTGCTAACTGTCGCTAGCTTAAGAGTTGACATAGGGGGGGAAATAATAATATATACATGTACATCGATATCTAAATATTTTAAACGAGTCAAGAACAAAAATAATGTACTTTAACGTAACGCAAGGTAGCTAAACGTCGCGGAAGAACTGCGTAGTTGTCTAGAGAACGCGGTCGCGTTCCAAAACACGCATTATAGCACTTCATAGTGTGCCAGAATAGCGCTCGCGCCGTAGCCGTAGCCATGGCGATGATCGGTGGCGCACTAATTTGACACTGCTGCCTATTTTACAGTCGTATGCGGTTTGGGACGGAGCCAGCGTCAGTGCTGAGGGAGCGTCCGATCATTGCGGTGGTGCTACTGCGCCATTCGGTCTGATCGCGACGGTTTGTTTGTCTTCTCAGGATATTAACTAGTTACATGTTTAATCCAATATACACCAACCGATTATATAGAACCTATAACATATGATATACATCATCTTCCAGGTTGCATGTTTCATTTTGAAGTGAAGTAAAATTGGGATAAACAAAGTTATCCATATATCTAAAAAAAAATAATAATAATAAAGTGAGAGAAAAGATTGAGTGGGTTTTTAAATTTTTTTTTTTTAATTAAGAATGATTACAGACTTCTTATACCTAGCATCACATTTACTGATGATGATGTCATTATTGGTCATCCTGGAATCTTATTTTTAAAGGAGGGTTAATCATACTACATTGTATCATATGTCTCCTGTTTATTTTGGTTTGTTTTGTACACCAGGGCTGGGCGACATGAGAGGAAATATATACAGCATCCCACAAGGGTCTGTTTTAAGCCCGCTTTATATCCTCGAAGGTGTAATTGTAGTTGTCCCTCACTTTTATTGACACCCAGTCAGTGTTGTGTCAAAGCTGATGTTAATCCCAAGCCATATCAGTGGAATCAATGGATCATGTTTTCATCAACAGTGATGAAAAATATTAACTTGAACAGCTTTCCAGTTATATTGAAATTTCAAACCCGTAGCACATGGGTATAGCAGGGACTGATTTATGGAAGCACTCTCTGATATCACTCAAATGAGGACAAGTTCCCTGAGGATCAGTCTAGAGTCAATCCCTGATGATTTCGTTTTCTTCTATTTGTCTAGGGTTTTTCCTTGGCACTATACTAAACATAGACATGATTTATTTTCATAAATTTTAAATTCTGTATTGCTAAAAGTACTATACAAATAAAACTGAATTGAGTTAAATTTAATGGAAGACATTTATCTGGTGTTGCCTTTAAAGTCTTAGAAAGTCCATATTTATAATGTTTTTTTTTTTATTTTTTATTGTAACTATTGTATACTGTTATTAGGAATTTCCCGTTGTAGTTGCAAACAGTACTGTGCAAAAGTCTTAATCCACCCCTCATTTCTTCATCTTAAATTAAGTTAATTGTGTAGATTAAATGAAAGAAATGGGAGTAAATGTTTTACTTGGGCCGTTTTCTCTGGGAGTTTTTCCTTGGCACAGTCACCCCCGGCTTGCTCATCAGGGACAAACTCATAGGTATAGTCCGTCCTTATACTAATTTGTTTCCATAAATTTTCTAATTCAGTAAATCTTCTTTGTGGCAATGACTGAACGAATGCTATATAAATAGAATAGGACATAATTGAATTGAAGACGTTTATGAGGTTGCCTTTAAGAACTTAGAAAGCGTTTAAGTCCAGATGTACAATATTCTTTTTTTTTTTTTTAAACCAATAACTATTGTATACTGTTTTTTTTTATATTCACATACAGTGCCGTGCAAAAGTCTTAAGCCACCCCTCCTTTCTTTAACTTGTCTATCTAAATGAAAGAAAAGGGAGCAGATGTTTTACTGCAACAAGATTCTAAGCGCCTAATAGTACAATTTAATAATTGGTTTGTTTGTGTAACATCCTCAGCAGCAACTTCATCCCCCTCTCATCTGTTCTAACCACTCAGCATTCAGCATCACCAGTATACTAATCACCGGCCCGATCACCTGTCATCATCTGGACCTCTGACTCACTGGTTCATTGCGTAACGTAGAGGTTTTTCTGCTTGAATGATTTATAGATCACTTTGTGGCTTAACAAACAAAAAACCTTCCTCTGAAACTGCTCAGGTACAGGGACATGAGGGACAAAAAACAAACGTGCCAAAATGACGGCTGATTCCTCAAGACTATGTTAAACAATATAAGAAAGTCTTGGCACAGGAAATGAGGGCTTGAGGCTTTTGCACAGTGCTGTAGTTTTGTGTTTGTTTAAATAAGTGAGCAATAAAACAATTAGGAGTGCGCTGTGGAAAATAATCAATGACAAGGCGATGTCATTCAGTTCTACATTAAGAAGAGTTATTTCCTTTTCAGTTGTTTTATTCCCCCTATTAATAGTTTGCCAATATTTTTGCTGTTTTTAGTTATTAAATAGTGACACATCATGCTGTTTATCCATTCATTGTTAGTTATACGATTAATTTCGTCATATTCCCCAGCCCTAGGGAGTACACTTTTATTTTTTTGTATTGTCAGTATTTTGCTTGCAGCTTTTTTTGTTGTTGTTGTGGTTGATCACATTCATCATGTGAGCAAGAGCTTACTCTTGAGGGCCTGTTTGTTTCAAATCTACAATCTCTTCCATTCTTCACACCAGTGCCGTGCAGTGCTGATTCACTATTACACATCGAGACATCCACGTAGAGAACCTGTTTACTTCCTGTTTCTTCGCCTTTGTGTAGATCTGTGAGCCACAGTTCAATGTGAATACAGCTGATTGTGCATTTGGAAATTTGGGTGTGGTCATGTGTTTTTGCAAACGTTGACATAAACACTAACTAAGCCCACGCACTTTGAGAATAATAATAATGATAAAAAAAAAAGAGGAACGAGACAGTCAAAGCTCCGCCCACTCCATAAAACACAGGCCTGATGCGTAAATGTTGTGTGTGCCTGACACTGTCTGCAATTAGGTGGGTGTGTTTGTGTGTGTATTTGCTCACTGTATGTTGCTCTAATACTGTTTTTTTTCCCCCTCCCTCACTTACCCCCACTCTCTCACTTCCTCCTCTTCTCACTCTACCTCCTTCTTCCTATTTCTCACTCTTGCCTGACATTTCTCAATAACTTCATCCAAATTGCACTGACATTCTCTGTCTCTCCTCCTCTTCACTATTAACTGCCCCTTTTTTTGCTTTTCCCTTTAACACTTCTTTCATGGCTCATTTCCTCTTTCTCTCTCTCTCTCTCTCTCTCTCTCTGACGCAGTGCTCTTTGCCTCGCTCTCTCTGGCTGGGTTGTTCCTCGGTGGCAGAGAGCCTGTGTGCTCTCAGGTGCCTGCAGAGCCTCCCCACCTCCCGGGCCCACAACCAGGTTCTGCTCTTCTCTTCAATACTCCCTCTATTTTTCCACCTCCTCTTTTCCATCTCCTACTTTTTTTTTTTTTTCTTCTTTTTTTTTCCTCCTCTCCGTGTGGTTCCACCCCTCCCCCCCAACTACCATCCACCCATCGTCCGCGTGTCTGTCACATTTATTCGCTCACTTAGCAAGGGTCTCTGAGTAATACAGATATAAACCGATTCAAGCTTTCATTTGCTGGATCTTAAGCATGAGCATGATGGACCTGATGGGAACGATACATGCTGGGGAAAGCTTTACCCGAACTCTCGCGCTATAATGCCAGCGCTTTACGCCATGCGCTGTTGTCTGTGAAAGTAACAGAATAAAAGCAGGGAAGAATAGATAAAGTGCATGACCAAGATGTTGATTACTGCAAAGTTAGATCTTGTTAGATATGCATCTGCACTTCTGTATTGCGAAACAAGTGGCGAAATATGTATGTTTAAAAGAAAATAAACCTTGTTTAAAAAAAAAAAAAAAGCCAAAAGTTTTAATTAGGTATGTTTAAGTATATTATTAATGACGAGCTCATAGCTTTAACTGTAATGTGAACCTGTCCACCACCTGCTGCACCACACACATAAGCTAACAACAAACACTTTTTTTTTTTAAATTAAAAAAAAAAGTTTTCTTAAGTGGCGCAGTGGTAAAGATGCTGTAACCTCTCGCAGCCGGAGGTATAAGAGAGCTGATTGACCGAGCTTTCTCAGAGGGGAGGGATGAGAGGTACTTAGTGCTCCCACATTAATCACGGCTCTACAGCCAATCAGGGGCGTCTGTGAGCTCACGCGAGCGGAAGGAGCGGATAGCGCTGTCCTCCGAGTGTGTTACTCCACCCCCAACGGTGTGTGAGCGAGCAGTTCGGAAAGATGCAGTCATCTGGCGTCACGCAATTTGGAGGAAACGCGTGATAGTCTTCGGCTTTCCCGACTGAGTGGTAGTAGTAGCCTTAATGTGGGAGCCCCCTAGTGAGGGGGAGGAATTGGACACGACTAAATTAGGGAGAAAATGTGGGAAAGAATTGATTCATACTTTTTGAAGTATTTAGATAAACTTTTCAATGTTCTAAAATTGATGAATTCCTTCAATATTTACCACAGTTTCTGCTTCCATTTTCTGAGTTTTGCTAGCTTACTGCTTCTTCTCCTTCTTTTGATTTAATGGGCAGTCTGTGCATTACCTCCACCTACTGGACTGGAGTGTGACACGGCGTTAAGTAAGATTTTTGCCTTGTCTTGAGAGAAAATCAACATATGTTCAAAAGCATTTCAGTGCATATCAGAGACTTTTCGTAATTTTTACACATATTAAAACGTTTATGAATTATAGATGCTTAAAACAGATTCGACAATAAGCTTCAGTGCTACTGAATTGAAACAAAAATCTAATCGACCTAAGATTAGAAGAAAAAACAGACGAAGCAGAGCAAAACAATATATACAAACCATTGCCTGAGATTAACTAATTAAAATGAAACTGCTAGCTAGGACAGTATTTTGCTTGCTATGGAAAGAGATACATTTGACACAAAGAGAAAACATTTGACTTTGATTTTTATTTTTTTCCCCTTCAAGGGCACAAATGCAATGCGATACATCCGGATCAGGTATAGGAACTATGGCTACGTAGCCACCCCTTCCGTTGGGATTCATATTTGTACATTTCCCTTAGTCTGTAATCACACACAACTATCTAACTAGCTTATCTTGCACTATTCTATTACAATAGAGACCACATTATTCGGGAAGGTTTAAAAAAAAAAAAAAAAAGCACAAGAGACTGAGGGAATTATCTCATTTGTTCACTCCTGCATGTTTTCACACCACTAACCATGGCCCTGCTGCTTTATTGAAATATTTATCCCTGAAATTGTGTTATTATTTTACCATGTTTTTCTGTATGTGAGCATGACGTCATGTTAGAGGAGAACATGTGGTCTGAAAGTTCATTACGATGTCATTGTGCACATTTTAAGTGGGAGTAACGGTCACATCAGAAGCTCAGCAATTTGGACGGATAGATGGGGTGTCATTAGGGATGTTAATTATTCATCACCAATCAGTTAATTGCTGGTAAAAATTGAACTGGGGGAAAATGGTACTTATTGCAAATGTTTGTTTAACATGATAATGCGCCATAACTCACATATCTGAGTTTGAGACTATAGCAACATTTTCAATAACTTCTTAAAAGAAGGTGGTATTGACAAGACAATTGACCAGCCAATCCAATGAGAGATTACCTTGTCAGGCTATGCAAAGCTAATTTTTTAAATGCCGTTTGGCTGGAAAAAGTTTCTAAATTAGGCTCACTCATCATCTATACTTAATCCTGTATTTAGGGTCACGGGGGCCTGGAGCCTATTCTAGGAGACTTCGGGCACATGGTAGGGTACACCCTGGACAGGGTGCCAATCCATCGCAGGATTATGAACACACATACACACTCACTCATTCACACAATTGGGAAATCGCAATTTGAAAATTTGGGAAAACGCAAATTAACCTAACCTCTTTGGTTAAAGAGGTTCTGTGGGAGGAAACCGGAGTACCGGGAGGAAACCCACCAAGCACGGGGAGAACATGCAAACTCCATGAACGTGCACACAGAGAATCGAGCCTGGCCGGGGATCGAACCCGGACCCTGGCGGTGCAAGGCGACAGTGCTAACCACTACACCACCGTGCCACCCAAAATTAGGCTAGTTTTGGTAAAAGATTGTATGTGTATAAAAATTATGAATTCGCCAGCAATCCTGAAAAGCGCAGAGCATGTGAGCATGCACACACCAGAGTGTGAGTGGAGGAACATATAATTTGCATGCATCTGTAGCAAAGATCAAATATAACAATGAGGCAATAAGACGGTATTTCGAACTCTGATTAAACTTCACATGATGAAATTTTACTTTGGGATTAATAAAGTTCTTTGAATCTTGAAAGGGAGTAATCAGAGACTGCCTGATGAGAACATCATGATGACTTATTGCCGATTCAGTTTGTTTTGGGATTCTGATAGTATCACGTTTTTATAAAAATCCTGATTCGATGTGTTTTAGGTTTTGTTATAATTCTAAACAAACCTAGCAAACAATTTGTTCCTCCTGACAGGATGCCGTGTTGCCTGCTAATGTGTGAATAGTTTAGAGTAGAGCTGTAGGTATCGAATATTTTAGTAATCGAGTATTGTACCAAAAATTTAATCGATTAATCAAGTAATCGGATAAAATGTTCTTGTGCTTAATTAAACAGCAATGTAAAATATATAAGAGAAGCATTTTATCAAAAATAAACATTGTCATTATTCACAATACAAGGAAGAGCTTAAAGTTGACTGAGGTGAATTAAGTGCATTACAGTGACGTGCATTCTTATTTTAAAGCATTTTCTAGGATGCAAAAACACACACAAAAAGGTATTTCAATTGACTTTAAGTATCAAAAAAACTAGGGCACACTTTTTAAAAAAAATAGATTTTAATATTTTTTTTATTGCTCCCTTCCATTTTGCAGCCCGCAACAGAACGCTCCCTCACATGAATACACAGCAAACTGTTTGCGTCTAAATTGTTTTTTATCTATGCACAAAAATCATGCTACAAAACGCTGAAGGCTTAAAAATGCCAAATAAATGTCTCACCACAGAAACCCTCACAATCTCAGCAGTGGTTTTTAATCAGGTTATGTGTCGCGTCCGACGTGGGTGTCCCTGCTGATGAGCTGTTACTGTGGAAATGATAATGGATTCAAAGCAAACGTGTAAAAATAAACCTGGGGTTTGAATTCAGCCCTGTAGTCAGAGCTGCTGCTTATGAAACAAAAAAATATACGAAAATCGATAAGAATCCATTTCAGTCGCCAATCCCGAAAGTATAAATGAACAGTGCAAAGGGCAACGACGATAAACATTTGATTCCTTAACTTCCTGGACATTATTGTGGCACAGTGAAGGTGACAGGATTTCTCTGATGTCCGTGGTGCTGGTCACCATGATCTCGTCTTGTCACACACACACACACACACACACACACACACACACACACACACACACACAGTCATCGTTTTAATTTTCTCTAACTGTTAGAACTCTGACTTGAACAGTTGAATCTGAATACATTTAAATGCCTTTCCAATTCCATGACTTCACCAGGCTTTTTTTTTTTTCATAGCTGCTCTAATTAAATTAAATGATATAAGCACCCTTTACTGATTACATTTCCAGCTAATTGCGATAATTATGCAGAATAAAAGGATCATTACGGTCAGGTTCATGCGGAGTTTGATTTAGAGCAGCGGGTGCAGCATGTAGGCGATGAGGTGTGTAGGGCGTCGGTTACAGGAAGTCGTACCTGCTGCGACAGACCTAACCAGCTTTTGTCTGGCCTTTTAATTTAGCTTCTACACCGTCTGTGCAGTTTATAATTGTGAGGTGTTGCGACTGAGTCGGAGTTCCACATGGCTGGTCGCTTTATTACATACAAATTTTTTCTACAGTGTATTTAAAAAAATAATAATAATAATTCATTCTTTTTTCGCCTGTGTTTTGCCTTTTTGAGGAAGGACACAGCTTGCAATTGAGACTGCTCAAGTTTGCAACACTACAGGAACAGATGGAGCCTGTTTTAGAAAGTGAAGCAAGAGATTGAAGAATAATTTTAGAGATGGTTTTGGTGTTGAACGAATTGCACAATGATTCACTGTCTCGTTGTGAAGTTATTTTGTAAGGACTTAAACACACAAGCCAAATAATAATCAAAATGGTATTGTTATAGATCTACAACCGCACATCATGAAGTGATTTATTTCTCTTCTACATGTATTGTGAAGCAAGTTTTTTTTTTTTTTTTTTTTTTTTTTTTGGCGCTAAAACAGATATAAACAGTCTCTCTCTCTCTCTCTCTCTCTCTCTCTCTGTCTCTCTCTCAAAGATAATAATACAGAATGCACAGCTCGTTGTGTTAATGAGAAACCACAGACACTTTCCGGTAGTGGAAAACTCGCACTGTTTTAACGCACTGTCACTGGAGACTCCTTCTGTGACTGATAAACAACCATCATCATATGTTGAAACAGTTCCACAAATTTGTATTATTATTATTATTAATATTATTATTATTATAACCAAAACAATTACCTGTTAGAACAAGCATATTAATAAAAACTGTATGGAAACTCAACTTTAAATCAAAACTTTAAAACCGAAACGTCCACCACGGGTTTGTTCATACCGTGTTCATTTTCAGACCGTTTCAGTGGGCCGTCATACCCGGTTATTTTATCTCGTTATTATGTGGAATGAAAAGCGTGTTGACTCAGCCTGACCCCCGTCATGACGTCCGTTTGCTTTTCTCCTCTGTCAAGTGTGTGCATGCACGTTTGTTTTTTTTTTTTTTTTGTTTTTTTTTTTTCTTCTTTTTTCTTTCTCCTTTTGTGTGTGTGTGTGTGTGTGTGTGTGTGTACTGTTGTTGTGCCTTTTGGCTTTTCAAGCATGCACCTGCCTTTTTGCTCATTGAAGCTGTGTACTCCGCACTTAAACGATCCTTTAAAGTGCCGGAATTCCGAGCACAGAGCGGCCTTTGTGCGCAGGCTTAAAGATGATGGCGACTCTGGACTGCGTGGCTCTTCTCAGTGGGCAGTTATAATTATATTACACGCGAAGAAGCTGTGAGACGTACAGTACAGCATGATCCGTTCTGTACTCCCACCCGGTGTGTGTGTGTGTGGGGGGGGGGGGGTGCTGGACGGCTCGTTAAAACCTCTTCGAGCTTAAAAGATCTTTGGTTAAGGCACAGCCTGGTCTAAAACCTCGATTTCATATCGAGGATCACAGGACTACACCAGGAAATGCGAGAGTCTGGCGCTGTTCCTTACTAACAGAATGTATTAGATATGCATATACACTACCGCTCAAACGTTTGGGATCACTTGCAAATTTATTTGTTTTTGTTCTGTGATCTGTTTTCTACATTCTACAACAATACTCGGAATTTCAAAAATGTGAAAGAACGCGTATGGAAGTAGATAATTATGAAACGACAACAATCTGTTATTTTAAGACATGGTGATCAGCCTTTCTGGAATAGTTCTTGCAAAACCCATCGAGCACCACGATGAAACTGGCTCTCATGAAGACCTTCCAAGGGTCAATAATCAATAATATTAGACCCGGTGTGAAAGTTACCTTCATTGTTCTCTTGCTCACAGACCAAGTAGGTGTATACTGCCACCTGCTGTATCGGAGAGTGTAAATACGCAAGCGTACCGGAGAACTGCGGAGAAAACCAGTGTGAACGCTGGCCAGCAGGAGAGTTGGGAGGGGGCACGGTACAAATCAATCAAGGCTAATGTGAAAATGCGCTTAGTCTCAATCTGGTTGTCTTCATCAGCGCGTCCCTACTCTGGTGTTTTTGTTTTTTTTTGCCTCGAGGACAAACGCACTAAATCCTTCGCTAAGCGCTGCTCAATGATGCACTAAGTAAACCAGGATAATACACTTTCCTGCATGGATCGTATTCTCATATTCACACCTCTTCTCACTTACCTCCATACAGTAGGTGTAAATGCTTTGTGCATTATTTATGAAATGCTGACTCGTGTATAATCTTAACGCAATGCCCGGAGGAAGAGCAGAAAGATGGACTACAGAACGAGCGGCTTCCTGCTTTGATGTTTGTTTTATCGATCATAAACGCGCCTTTATGACATGAATTATACGCTCAGATGCCGCAAGTCATTCTGGTCATACTTCCCTTTTATCAACCCTTTCATTTTTTTTGTTTTTTTTTTTTGTCCCAGCCCCCCAACCCCAAGTTATGCAGGATTTCTTGTATATGGTTTTTTGGTTGTTATGAAAACACAAACACAGTTGTGTAATATGCCTGCTTGTAGTAATATGCTCTCTTTCCTATTTTTTCTCTAGAACCTAACAGTGATGGAGTCACAGAATCTCACCGATGACCTCTCGCCAAAGAAGACGACCGTGTTTAAGGTTGGTGTGTGTGTGTGTGTGTGTGTGTGTGTGTGGCCTTTATGGGACCTGATTGGTTCGATTTAGCTGTTTTATATGTTCGATTCAGGGTGGATTTCCAAAACAAATTAAGATGCAGCCATAACCAAAACTCTCTAATCCAACCAACACGTACTGTTGGTTATTAGTATCACAATCCTGGTTGTCCAGGATCTTGTCTGCATTTGTTGTTTCCGTGCAAATTCACAGAGTGTATCTTGGCTCTTAGAACCAAGTTTGTTTTTTTTTAAAGCATTAACAAGACCAGATCAAAAACATCCCACCCTAAACTTGCTCAATCAGACTTCCTTTTCTAAAATAACCACACTTAGCACACTGATCCAGATTAGGTAAATATGGCGACGTGATGTTGTTTTATGATGAGTCACTTTTTTCTTTCTGGTTCAAATGTGAAAAAAAACTATGAAACCATATGCAACCTTTGTTGATAAAACATGAGCATAATTACAATACGGTGTGTTTGTGTGTGTTTTCTGTTTGTCTTAAAGTATCATAAGATATTCTTGTCATATTGCACATAACCAATCCAGATGAATGATTAGTCTTGATGAAGTTTGAGTCATCAAGCTTGAATCTTGAGAAATGCTTGTTTACGTACAATCATCCAGACTTTCAGCAGTTGAGAGTTCGGGTTTGTTTATGTAAAACCGGAGGAAATGTGTCTCATAAATGCATGTACTTCCAGCACTGCTGTTATAAGCCGAGCAAGCTGACGGGCTTAAATAAATAGTAATGTTTAACCCAAATTCTATGCCTCTGACATGCTTACAGAGAGAGCCCTAGGGCTACTGTGCCCTTGCTGTTCTTTGCTATTGTTTTGGTTCTTATACATTGCATATTTGTTTAAACATGCTCAGCTTACTGCTATATTTAATTATGCTGATCAGCTGGAACATTAAAGTGAAAACATTAAACCCAATATTGCGCAAGTGCCCCTTTGTGTCGCCGGGGCGGCTCTCGTCCCTCAGGACATGACTCTGCAGACAAGACTTCCAGGGTTGTGCCGTGCTGTCTGGCACCGGGATCATGGTGCTGTAAAATTTGGAGCAGCAACTTTAAAAACCCTTGCCTGCTTACCCTTGTCTCAGCAATTAATGCTGCATTGGCTTTTTCTCGACAGGCTGACCTTTGCTCCATCCCCACAGGCATAGATGAGCCTTGGTTGCCCCATGTTGCCGTCACCAGTTGACTGATAATCAGTGTTGTTCAGTTCACACGGTGGTGGTGTTCGTGTTATGGGTGATTTGGTGTATACTGTATAGCCATGTGTATGTGAGCGTCTAACAATTACACTCGCATCTGGTTCTTCCTCAAACTGTTCCCACAAAGCTCATAATTGTATTGAGATTGTAAGATGTTTTTATGGCTTTCCACCAACTTGAATCAGTTGCAGGTTCCTGTCTGGTTCCTATCCTATCTTGGAGCAAGAACTGGCTTCGTTTTTCCATGGGCTAGACGTCATTATGTCACTATGTGTACACACATCTCTACTTTCCCAGCAATGTTAACGGCTAAATAAAATGTTAGCGGCAACAATGGTGAATTTCAGCATGGCTTTGTGAGCAATTCTCCTGGCTTTGTCATTTACTAAAAAGCTTTTGAGCTGGCCATTTCATATGGTGGTCACAAAATTTAGTCGATCGTGATAATCCTGTTCGCCAGCAGTTCTTTGTTTGAGCGCAGCAAAGTTATGGTGCCGCCATGGAACCGGTTTTTCTTTGGTCTGACGGCCGGTGCTTTGGTCGTCTAAAATACAAAGAACTGATTCGAAATTGGGCACGGGCTGAGACCTAGCTCTGGAACTGCGTTGGTGGCAAAAGTGTACAAGAGGGCCAAACTTGTTCCAACATTAATCTCCACAAAGACATGGAATAGCATGATGGGTGTAGAACAACTTCAAGCCCTGATCACAATCTCCCACCGAACACCTTTCATAAATCCCCATAGCCAAAATCTATTGGAAAGCCTCCTCACAAGACTGGAGGTGTTGTAAAAAAAAAAAAAATAAAAAAAAGTTTAGTTTAGTGCTCGGGTATCTATAAACCTAATCTAGAGTTTACCATCGGGTTTCTTGCACTTCTCCTTGGCCCCGCCTGCTAAAATATTTTAATCCTCAGACATTTTCATCAAAGATGTTAAGTTGCTGTTATGGGTTTGTAACATCGAAGGTGTGAACACGTACAGTACAATATCATTTGTGTTTACAAAACATCATATGTGTTTGCAAAACAAACACCTCGAAAATGTATTACGGATCGTCATGTTTTAGTCACGGTTACAGTTTGTTGATTATATATGCTGTTTATTAATTTAGTCAGGTCTGTCTCTTCCGGATTAAATTGCCTACTTCAGCCTCAAAGGATGTAACTTCACTTCAGAATGTAAAACGAGCATGTGCAAATTATAGACCGAGCACTGTTTCTCTAACCCCCGGGTGTGTATGTGAATGTGTGCTGTTCAGCTGGGAAATGGTACTCTGTCTGGCTCGAGGAAACGTCTGTCACGTGGCACCTTCGACAAGGAGAAGGAGATGTGTATCCAGATGTTCGAACAGTGGTCAGAAGCTGATCAGGTGGAATTTGTGGAGCATCTCATCTCGCGCATGTGCCACTACCAGCATGGCCACATCAACTCCTACCTCAAACCTATGCTGCAGAGAGACTTTATAACAGCCCTGCCAGGTACACACACACACACACACACACACACACACACACTCCTCTCTTACCTTAATCCCATGGTACAAAGAGATTTCTAAAGCTCCCTTCTAGGTACACACACATACTGCTTAATCCTGCTTTAGAAGAAGTAAAGACACCCTCACATACACTATAATCATCAGGATTCCGAAATATCCGTTGTGTTGTGTTCTCCCCAGCACGGGGTCTGGAGCACATAGCAGAGAACATCCTGTCATTTCTGGACGCACGCTCTCTGTGTGCGGCGGAGCTGGTGTGTCGCGAGTGGCACCGGGTCATCTCGGAGGGCATGCTGTGGAAGAAGCTCATTGAGAGGATGGTGCGCACCGATCCACTGTGGAAAGGCCTGTCTGAAAGACATCAGTGGTGAGCTGAGAAAAAATCTCGACAGGTTCTCCGTAGATTCCAGTTTCTCTTTGCACACGACCCTTCTGCTCTGCCAGACTGCTATGATGAAGAGCTGAGCTCCAAAATCTTAATTATTACTTAAATTATTGCAGATAATGTATTTATATTGAAAACTTATCAGTCTACACTAATTATTTCACATGTCCTTTAGAGATGTATGTTTGAGTATAAACAGTGCACACAGGCATTTTCATTTAGTTAGCGATTACTATGGATGGGAATCACCTGGGACCACCTGATGAAATATTATCACGATACCTAGGTGCCCGTTTGATTTGTATTACGGTTCTGTAAGTATCTTGGGTTTTATAAATCTCCAGATGCAATGTTAAACTTTTTTTCCCCCCAGATGTTGTTAAAGTTCTAAACAAACTTGAACATAATTTGCTCCTACCACACATGATGTGCTGCCTGCCTATGTGGGAATAGTGTATAGCACCACCTGTAGGATTATAGAGGAACTGCTCAATTTTACCACCTCACATGCAAACATATATGAATTTAAAATATATATATTTTAAAGCACTGATTTTAAAGCCAATGTGGTGGCACATGATTTTCCACATGAAAGAATGGCAGTATGTGACTGAGAGAGAGAAAAAAAAATCTTATTTAAAATTAATTTTAATTAAAGGAATTGAACAGCATACTGTTGACTAAAGTCTACTTCCAAAATAGTCTAACATACACTAATACAATTCTCGATTAGTTGCTGCCATTGCATGTTTTTTTTTGTTTGTTTGTTTTTTTGTTTGCACTAACTCCGAATGCCCGGACTTTACCGCTGAAGCGAAGTAACCAAGTAACCAATAGTGTGATGGAAACATCTCCACACTATTGGTTACTTCGAACTAAACATCCAACTAAAACCTCCAGAATGTCGGAGCATTTCATTAGCAGCAGAAATAAAAGACTTCATGGTGGTGTGTGGTCAAGCATCTCTTTGTGAAAGGAGTGACAATCAGGTAAGTGTGAAAGGACGCACACCCGAGGAGAACGTGACTTGCATTCCAAGGCTCTTTTGTGACTCCGATCAGATTTTTGTCATGTCAGTGTGAACAGTCCAAACCACATGGAATCTGATCTTTTCAATCTCTTATGTACTGTAGTCCTGAATCAGATGCAGAACTGATGTTCTGCAGTGAGACTGCAATCTGAACAGTCGAATTCAGATGGCAATTGTCAATCCAACATGACACTCATGATGTCGCACCATGACAGTGAAGAAGAATCAGTGGCAAGAGTGATGTAATATTGTAGTGCTGCTGCAGCACACCAGAACAAAGCTCGGTCCCTTTTTCTCCAAAGAATGAAGAGTTAAAATCCACACGATCCGGTTAAAATAAATACAACAAACAAACAAAAAACAACCATAGTTCTTGATTAAGCTTTGAGGCAGGTTGATTAATTCCACCTCTAAAGGTTGCCGGTAGGGTTACAGCAGCACCTCTGTGTTGGTGGCTGAAGTTAACTAACAAATATGAGGTAGTGAAACATCGTTTAGTTTAATTTGGAATTAATGAAATAGGAACACCGTGTTACAGGCTGGATTGTAAGCATTACATGTTCAGATTAATGCCAGATACAGGTCAGTTTAAAAACATAATTTAAGCAGTCTAACAAAAAAAATCTGATTTTGCTCAGTAAGCTTGATTAAAAATCTCTCTTGCCTGCTGTGTACCTTTTCAAGGAAACCAAACGCACTAAAAACTCTTTCCTCGGATGTGTCCTTCCCAACTTCCCTGACACTCGTCCCCTTTACAGAGCAGAGCTTGACCACGCTCTATCACCACAGGCGAACTTTTGTATTCCTCTGTATTGCATGTAATTTTTGTTAGCTTAAAACAACCTCCAGTTAAATTTACAGGTGACTGCTAAACATGAGCCATTGAGTTCATTCCATATTTACTCCATAATCTGAATAGCTGTTTATTAGTTTCAGTAACTTCAATAATGCTGCGTTACTTGCCATTTAAATAAAAGATTATTTATGTTCAATCTGTTACATGTTTTCCACAGAGAGCAATGCAGTGGATTTATAGAGCGAACTGTCTTTTATCAGCATAACATTGGATCCTATGACATTTACATTGACAACAGGAGTGGGCCTGTAACAGAACCTTGATGAACATCATGTTTAACCAGTATTTGCAGAGACCCTCTAGTACTCAGAAGGTCATTTTCCATCCATTTGCATTTACATTTATGGCGTTTGGCAGACACACTTACCCAGAACAACTTACAGAAGTGCTTAAAAGTATGTCTATAAATGCTGATGCTGGGTCACTAGGTCACATACTAAGTAGCCTGACTAATGCAGGCTCAGTGCTATAATGCGAAAACCTTTTTGTTATTCAGATAATGTTAATCGATTCTGTAGTCGGATTTGTTGGTTAAAATCAAAATAAATCGCATATCTAAGTATGATGATTAAATGAAGAGATGTAAAGAGAAATGAAATTAAAATACTTACTTACTTTAATAGCTGTTCAGGATGTATGTATGCTAATAATTTCTTTTAGGAACATTTTAAACCCTCTGCTGTGCCAAAAAGGGCGATGGAAAGATCTTATGTACATGGTCCTGAAGACAATTGCAATCCATGTGCTGAAAAGAACTGTTGTTCTTATTTTTGTGTCTTTCCTTCTCATTTCCAGGGAGAAGTACTTGTTCAAGAATCGCACAAATGAAGTCCCACCTAATTCGTACTATCACTCACTCTATCCAAAAATTATACAGGACATTGAGGTGAGCGTTCTTTAGTATTTGTCGAGCATATAAGTCCTACTTCTCTGGGTGCTCATCCTTTCTCTTTGTCTTTGTTGTGTGTTTAGACGATTGAGGCAAACTGGCGCTGTGGCAGACACAACCTGCAGAGGATCCAGTGCAGATCAGAGAACAGCAAAGGTGTTTACTGCTTACAGTACGACGATGACAAGATCATCAGCGGCCTCCGAGACAACTCCATTAAGGTGAGTGCGAATGTGGTGTCGTGTTTGCAGCATCACGATCACGGTAATCGTCAGTCTAACATCATACATTTTTACAATGTTTACTAATACAGTCTCTCGGTCACTCTGTGTAACACTACCAGATCTGGGATAAGCACACTCTGGAGTGTCTGAAGATTCTGACAGGTCACACTGGTTCAGTTTTGTGTCTGCAGTATGATGACCGCGTAATAGTGACCGGCTCCTCAGACTCTACTGTCAGGTATGCAAATATTCAAATAGACATTGAATTTAATTCAACTGAAAAAACATCATCTATCCCATTGGGCGATTTTAAGACGTGCAGAATAGCACAAAAAAAAAATACCGTGTGTGTATATTCTAAAATCTAAAGATTTGTGTTCATTTTTCTGTGTGGTAAAGTACATGTACAATTTGTTTAGATAAATTTGTATTAGAAATGTGGATTTTATTACCGACTTTTAATGCGTAGTTACTTTTCACCCTCCCTGTATTAATAAAGCTTTCTGCACAATCTTTCAGAGAATTAAAGCCTTCGCTCTGATTTCCTTTCTCTCATTCTGACCTAGGGTCTGGGACGTGAATTCCGGGGAGGTTCTGAACACTTTGATCCATCACAACGAGGCGGTCCTTCACCTGCGTTTCTGTAACGGCTTGATGGTGACGTGCTCCAAAGATCGCTCCATCGCAGTATGGGACATGGCCTCCGCCACTGACATCAGCCTGCGCCGCGTGCTCGTGGGCCACCGTGCCGCTGTCAATGTTGTTGACTTTGACGACAAATACATTGTCTCAGCCTCTGGAGACAGGACTATAAAAGTAAACATTTCAAAAGTTCCCTTTGTTGACCAAATTTTTTAAATGATCCGTTTCTATTTTGTACTTGTTGAGCATTTTATTTGAATTTGTAGCAAAAATAAATAAATAAAAATTTAGAAGATCGTATACTTTACTATATGACAACTAGGTCCACTGCAATGCAATAGGTGATTACTTCTAGCACACATTATTTTCATTTTGTGTGCCAGTAGTAAATAAGGATTTAAATACTACATAAAGTCATTAATGCACTCAGTGTTATATTAATTGACCTATTTCTTGTGCTGTTATATTTGTTTATTCCCTGGTCTTTCTTATGATCGCTGTTTTGATGTCGTGCGTTTGTGTGTTTAGGTGTGGAGCACCAGTACCTGTGAATTTGTCCGGACACTAAATGGACACAAGCGAGGTATCGCCTGCCTCCAGTACAGAGACAGACTAGTGGTCAGTGGCTCCTCGGACAACACCATACGGTATGTGTGTGCATGCGTCCGTCCGTCTATTTGTAACCGAGATCTTATTATTCGATATAGAAGTTATGTTAGGAATTTACTGGTTGAAGTGAATGTTTGTGATGGAGGAAAAAAAAAATAATCATGCACAGGTGTATATTAAGGATGGACAGCTTGAGATATGTGTGTGTGTGCGTGTAATGCAGATTGTGGGATATTGAGTGTGGCGCATGTCTGCGAGTCCTGGAAGGCCACGAGGAACTCGTCCGGTGCATTCGGTTCGACAACAAAAGGATCGTCAGTGGGGCATACGACGGGTAATGCACCCCCACACATGCAAGCAAGCAGCTTTATGTTACGACTAATGTAACACACATACGCTCTTGACTCCAGTAAGCTAGTCTAGTGTGATGGAGTTGCATTACCTAAGTATTAATGTTTTATATGGATGCTTTATGCAAATAGTCATTGCAGTGAAAACTTTTCAATGCATTTTCCTCATCCTGTCTCTCTCTCTCTCTCTCTCACAGGAAGATAAAGGTGTGGGATCTGCAGGCTGCTCTGGACCCCCGTGCACCAGCCAGCACACTCTGTCTGCGCACACTAGTGGTGAGTACACCTGCTGAATAAATGATGCGCTAGCTCCGTTCAATTTATGTACAGTGGGACAGTAAACCGTTGTAACAGAATATCTGTGCGTGGAACGATACATAACCAATTTAGATTGAATGAATGATTAATTGGCAAGTCTTAACGGTAGCTGTAGTTACTGTTTCGTCATGTTTATTGGTCATATGGTTGTTTTGGTCATAAATTTCATTTGTATAGCCCTAGTCTAGATCAATAATGTTATGCTCGAGCTGTATTAAAATGATCTGATGACTGACCCCCAAAATCTAATTCCATTCATAAAGGTTTTTTTTTTTTCCCCCCTTTGTATTTTGCCAACACATCAAAGGCAGAAGTGTCGGTATATTCCTACTGATTTCATCTTGTTTCCTGCACCTATATGAAAGAAAGAACCACTACATGCTCACTACCCAAGTCATTAGTCTCCATCATTACTTTGCTTATGCTTTGTGTACATTTTTCCCCCAGTTGCCTCGCAACAGTCTTCTCCGAACCTTAAGTGCTCGAAAAGCAAACAAATCAAGTGTTCATTTTCCCACAAACATTTGAATGCACCAATGCACAGAGCTTAAATGCCAGGTGCCTTTAACAAAGGACAGCCTTTTCTCTGAAGCCAGCGAAATGCAGCTTATGTAGAGAGCCGCCTTCTGATTGGACCATAGTCGGTCATCTAATGTTTGTTTTAATAAGCTGAATAACTTGCCATCATAATTTTTCGCCATCTTGCACCTGGCATGTGTCTTTTGATGTGATTTTCATTTTGTGTGTGTGTGTGTGTGTGTGTGTGTGTGTGTGTGTGTGTGTGTGTGTGTGTGTTTTAATTCTGTCATGGTTACCTTTTGCAGGAGCATTCTGGCCGTGTGTTCCGTCTACAGTTTGATGAATTCCAGATCATCAGCAGTTCCCATGACGACACCATCCTTATATGGGACTTCCTGAATGTGTCCCCCAACGGACAGCCAGAGGGACTCCCTCATGCAGCCAGATCGCCCTCACGCACCTACACGTACATCTCCAGATAGCGGGTACGTGCGCACATTCATTTCAACATTTCCACTCGCATACGTGCGAAAAACAAACTTTTATGAATACTATTTTTTGCTAAGGTAAAAAAAAGAGCACCAGATGATTTGTGTACACCCACAAACCCTTATTTCACGATGGAGCAGACAAATAAACACCTGCACCCATCTCCACTGAGTGTTTTGACTCGTGTTCTTTGACCTAGGTGCCTTTGATGTGTGCCAGTGTGTCCTGGGAAAGCTGAGATCCGATTGGCTACGGCTTTGTCTGTCCCAAAAAGGAGTGAAAGGAACAGCCTCCTCGTTTTCATCTCTCCGGTCTGATGGGAAGCTTCTCCCGTAACACTTGACAAGTTTTTTTGCGACGGAAACATATTCAAACACCAACTATGAGCCAACATGGAAACACTGTCTCTGTAATACAGTAACACACAGCGTAAATTAACAGTTTTGCTCAGCATTACTTCTAGATTCACACTGCAAATGGCATTTAGAAGCTTGAAATGATATCTATTGGCAGAATATTGCTAAGACATTCTCAGAATATAATATAAACTCTTGATACCTGCACTAACCCCCCCTCCCCACCCCACCCCCCACCCATTCCTTGCCCATGTATACACAAAACACTCTGTCAGTAGACAACTTAACTCTCCCACTTCTCTTCTGAAACTGTTGAATGGACAGACTGGTGGTGGTGGTGGAGAAAGAGACTCTTAGCAGACCTGCCAATGAGAATGGACTACATGGACAGACTAGTGATGTATTTGTTTCTTTTTTTCTGTCCGGTTGGCCCTGGGCTTTTCTCCGGGACCAGAAAAGCACACTCCAATGTCGGAGAAATGACTGCTCTACAGAGGCAGGACTGAGTTTTGATTTCTCCACCTCGTCTCGTTCTCGTCTCAAGGCAGAGACGGGCATTGTGCATGTGAGACAGTGTGGAATCCCTCCTCCTGGCTCTGATTCTTCATTTCTTTTTTTATTATTATTTTTTTTTTCTTTTTATTAAGGTTCTGAAATGTTTTTATTAATTTTTTTATATTTAAGTGCACTCATTGTCACTGTATGGTTATGCTAGGCATTGTTGAGCTGTTTGTTCAACTCAATGGCTAGTGTGTTTGTTTTTCAAATCTGTTTCTCTTTTCTCTGCCTGCTTGCTGTATGATAGCGAATTCTAGTGGTAAGCCAAACTGTCTTGTCAAAAATTGTGTTGTATATTAAAATTATTATTATTTTTTAAGAAAATACCTTTATTGTGAATAAAGTACAAGACCATGGCGACATTTATGTTCGAGTTTGCAAAGTTTGATGGGTGCTTTACTATATTTGGATGAAATGCAATACTGCTTCTGGTGTGGTACCATTGCTCATTTCTATTGATCCTGCTGTCAGTGACTAAAAATGTGGTGAAGATAAGAGGCACACCTTGTCTCATAACTCAGAAGCAGCGTTCCATTATTTTATTGCATCTCTGCTGGGGGGTTCCATTCATTACCTCAGTCATCTATGAGAGACCCGGCACTTAAAAATGGTCAACTATGTCATTGTGAGACTAGCTGGACAAGCATATCTCAAAGACACATTTCAAATGTAGCTAATTAGATTAACATATTTGAGGCCAGAGTGATCTAATGTCCGCTTCTAATTGTCTATGTAGTAAAATCTTACAAATGGTATGTTGTGGTGATTTGTTTCGCAACAATCCGAATTGCTGATGGCCATTACTAGAGACACTTTAGCCTTTGGTGCTGGATTGGGGCTGTAACTGATGTCTCAGGATCCAGCAAACTGGTACACAGGCTATGAAATGAGCAAACATTTGCCAGTTCGTCTGGGAGCTGCGATGCTGACTTCCTAGCCAGGCGTAACTGGCGCTTTGCAGGCTGCCTGCTGCTTTACAGCATTTCTCAGTCATGGAGGACTGGAAACAATTGGCCATGTACATAAGGACAGGACCTGCCATAATGGATTTCTGAGTGAATTGGCGCTTGGATGGCATGAGGGGTTCCACTGAGGGCAAGTGTGCCAAATTCCCTTCCTTCCTTATCGATCCTGTCCATCCCTGGACTGTGTTTTAAATGGAACATAGGTTGCTCCTGGAACAAATGGGTTCCATCAGGCACTTAAAGAAGACTGGCAATCGATGCCTTGTCAAGCACTTGGCATTTGGCAGAAGTATTTTTCTCTCATAGTAAGATGTGTTCTCTCTGGACAGGGAACGCTGAACCTTTCCGCTGTTCTGTTGTAGACCTCGTCTATACTGGTGGACTGGACAGGTAGCCGATATGGCGCTGCATTCACGATGAGATATTATCTATACTATCTTGCAGCTAACATAGAAGATATGAAAAGTTGTAACCTTTCAATTTGCAAAAGAGGCAGCCAGCAGACACCACAGACAGCCATGCTCACTAACTGTTAACCTCCAACAGAGGGCAGCAGACTCCAATGAATCAGAGTGACATCCAAGGCATTCAAACTGAAAATATCCTGAAGGTTTGAGAAGTGGGGGGGGAAAAATCTCGCCATAATTCACACTTATTAGAATTGGTTAGCTTTCAGCTTCATATGGATGAAAGATTGTGACCCCGTATTAATGGACACCTTGAAAATGAATTACATGCCCTGTTCCACTGATTCATATTACGACCTTTCTGTAATTTAGGTTCCCTGAAACACAGGTTTGAGACTTTTATGTGATTCCCTCCCACAGGTCTCTTAGAATGAGGTCACGAGCGTGAACTTTGACAAGCATATGGTCTTGACATGTATATCAGGGGATAACCTACGAGTACACCAATGAGTACACATTCTGCAAGTGTATGTGTGGCGCGTGCGCCGAACACCCCCTGTGGGGGAATATATCTCTGATTACTGTAGCAGATGTGTGGTGAAAGAGGGAGGGAGAGATAAGGGAAAATAAAGATGTGCAGATAGCAATGAGTAAAATATTCATGTCAGTCAGACCCTACTGAATTTAACTTTTGGCAGAAATGAACAAGTTATTAAGATAGTACAGGAGGGGTGAGAGGGAACAGGATTTATTACCAACGAAAACGACTGCAGAACAATAAAAACAAGGACGAGGGCCTTCCTGGCCAGGATGAACAAGGCTGAGTAGAGCGACTTAGAAGATAAGCAAAAAAGCGGACAGACAAAGACGAAGTGAAAAGACTTGAAATGAGGACAGGAAAGTAAAAAACTGGAGAAGACGAAAAGAGAGGGTTTTTTTTTTTTTTTTTTGCACATGCTGCTCAGCTGTGTAAACTGGAGAGAGGCAGGGTCTCGGATTCCCTGGGAAAACGGCCTGATATTTATAGGAGACTGGCAGCCCATATGCATCTCTCTCCCTCTTGCTCTCTCTCCCAGTCTCACACACATACTAATATTATTATTCCTGAACACTCAAAAATGGAAAATGGCAGGAACCTGAGATGCCATGTGTGCACACGTGTGTTCGTGAGAAAACGACGAGTATGTCGGTGAGTGTATGCGTACAAGTGAGAGTAATGATAGTCGCAGTGGAAAAAAAAGAGGACAGACCGAAGAGGAGAAAAAAGGAGAACATTGGCATGGCTCTAAAGAGGTGTAATGTGATCTACAGAACACTGCGAGGAGAGTGAGCCAGAGAGCAAAAAGGCAGAGATAGAGGGCGTCAAGCACATTCAGACATGAACACGTATTCCAGGATGAGATTAGATGATTCCAGCAAGTATGGTGCAGACATGTCGAAACAGCAGAAACACACACACACACATACACAATTGCCAAAAAATGGAATACTCCACCAGTAGGTAACAGGTGGGCAGGGCGTATCTGAAAATTTTATCATATCTATATATATATATATATATATATATATATATATATATATATATATATATATATATATATCCTCTCCCAGGAGACTCAGGACATGAGGCAGGATGGGGTGCCAATACATTTCAGGACGCACACATACACACACTCACTAATATGCATATCTTTGGACTGTTGGAGGAAACCCACTCCAAGCACGCAGACCCCGAAGCAGGATTCGAACCCAGACCCTGGTGCTAACCACTAAACCACTGTGCGTTAACAGTACTGTAGTCAAATCTCAAATTAGGCTTGTCACTAACATTGGTCAATTGATCTAAGCTGATCTAATTTGGATTAAACCATGATTGGCTCAGAAATAAATAAATAAATAAATAAATCCATGTCAAAGAGTGAACTACATGTATGGCGAAGCAGAGTGACGACTATTACCAAATGAGAAACCTGATTACTTTATTATAACATTGCATTCTGAGATGTTTGGCTCAGATTATTCAACAGCAATTTGGGAACAACTCCATCATTTTTATTTATCGAAGGCGATCTGTGAAGGCAAAAGTTGTATGTTGTATGTAATCTTGTACTTTTTTTTTTTATAGAATGCCTCCTCACAGAAAACTTCACCATATCAAACGTTCTGTGTGGAGATGCCACCTTATAACTTGTTTCTAGAGTAATAATAATATATCGAAATTAATGCTTTGAATTCCATCAGAGCAGCTTGTTACAGGCAATCAATCAACACCTTTTAACCGATCAGAGTCAGCAGAGTCGTGAAAACATGTGGTGAAAAAAGAAAAAAAAAAAAAAAACTTATCAAATCTACATATTATATACCATCATTTTCTAGTACATAATGTGATATATTCGTGCCATAACTTCTCTATATAGGATTGAATTGAAGGGAGGAGTGAAGAAAGAGACACGGTACATGACCTACCACTGAGTTAGAAATCCCTCATGAGTAGTGTTGATTAATTACTCAGAGCAGGCCTCGGGCTTTAAACCGCACAGAAACAGAGAGACAGGGGGATAAAGGGATAAAGAATAAAGGTGTGGTGCAGAAAGACAGAGTTTCATTTGTTCGGGGGGGTCATATGAGGAAAAGAGTTCAGAGGTCAGATTATAGCGCGGCTCTGTGGTTGATTACGTGCATGTTAAAGTATATTTCTTGTACCAGTAGAGGAGTTGTTCAGCAGAATCTCCCAGGAGAATGTAAAACCTAAAAAAAAAATAGATCAACATGCACATTTTAATCTGTTGACAAATTCTCCAAAATGTATTTCGAAGATTTCATTTTATGTTTGTGAGAGCCTGGGAAAACTTGTCCGATATCGCTGTGGCTCTGGAAAAACAGCCAAAAACAATGAAAACTTTTAGCAGAACATTCTTTGATACCACTATTCCAAGAAAACATAAATTGACATTCCCAAAAACAAGTAAATGCGTTCGTTTTTTAAATGACCCTTATCAAAGTTGCCTAGGCTTTCTTCATTACTAATGTTGGAAAGATAAGAAGCCAGTGTAACAGTCTGTAGGTTTACATGCATAGTTAAGTCAAGCTGTGGTTATAGCTCGACTAGGCCATTTGATTGGACTGTTGTCCTCGTCCCAAGATAAAAGCACAGCATGTGTTCCCCTGCCGTGCTTGTATACTGGCAGAAGTATGTCTGAGTCCGCTACATTAAGCTTTAAGCTTGTTAGTATTGTATAACCGATTGACCAAAAAGATTGAGAAATAAATGGTAGTATGCCGAGCAGTGAACTACTTTACAACTCTGTACATTTTATACACGTTCTATGCTCTACCTTTGATACAAATGCGATGCACGCTATCCTATGTGTTTATAGCGTTATACGGCCATATTTTGTCCGATTTCTGTGACCGATTGAGCCCTACGTGAAGGAGCTGCTTGATTCCTATTTGTATTATCTGGCTGTGCTAGTCTAACTGAAGTATGATTTAGTACGACTTCAGTCAGACTAAATTGTTAGATTTATTTTAAACGTCGGGTTGTATTCACACTAACTCAATTAGTCAGACTGTAAAAATACTGAGTGTGAACGTGCATATGTCAGGCATTCTGCATGGGCTCCCTGTGTCTGTGTGGGTTTCCTCTGGGTTCTCCAGTTTCCTCCCAACTGCCATAACCATGCAACACTGTAAATTGCTCTCATGGTGAAAATGTGAGTGTGTGTGTGTTTGCGTGTATGCACAGAGTCCTGAAATAAGAGAGAAGCATGCCACCCAGGATGTATATTCACTTTGCATTCAGTGTTTCAAGAAATAACTTTTTTTCTGCATGTCAAAAAGAAAGAGGAAGCTGCAGATACCTGACCGGAGGGGACATTGTGACTGATGTTCTCTCTCTCTCTCTCTGTATATGTGTGTGTGTGTGTGTGTGTGTGTGTGTGTGTGTGTGTGTGTGTGTGTGTGTGTGTGTGTGTGTGTGTGTGTGTGTGTGTGTGTGTGTATGCATGTGTGAATGGGATATTTTAATGGTCCTGCAGGCATTGACTGTACCTACCATTCATTTGCAAACTAGTATGCACTCATACCCTTATAAAACACATGATCACATTTTCTCATAAACACATTAAGTAAGCACTACCACCAGAACAGGAGGGAAAATACCACAGAGAAAGTATTACTCCTCCCTTTAAAAAAAAAAAAAAAAAAAAACCTTCTACATACTAATACCCCTGTCTTTGTGTCTTTTACATACTAACCCACAAGAGATTATTACTGAATTCCTATGAAGGAACGAAGGCATTACATTACTTGTCTCTCTTCTGAAGTTAATCTCCACATTTGCTGTCAGCTCTTTTCCTATAATTGCACCTTGTTCTTACTTATTCTACTTTTCCTTTTTTGTTGACCCTACTTCGTTCTCTTCCCCCCATCTCCCTCCCTCGTTACCCCCCTCCCTCTTTTGCTCATTCACTACCTGATGTTATGGCCCAGTGCCTTGTGAGTCACAACTCTGGTAAAACCATCAGAGAAAAAGAGAGAGGGAGAGAGAGAGAGAGAGAGAGAGAGAGAGAGAGAGAGAGAGAGAGAGAGAGAGAGAAGTGGGCAAGGAGAAGAAAAGAGAAAAGGTGCAGAGTTCACATTTGGAGTCCAAGTAATTTGTGTGTGCATGTCACTATCATTTAGGTTTTCAGTACAATAGTACAGGCACATGCATGCTCATATCGATGCATGCATACCATCCAAATAGCATTACATAATATCATATAGTTTAAAAACATAGTTCAGCACATATGACCCTCTCCTTTACTCCCCTTTTGTTGCCATTGGATACTACACAAACAAACCCTACTGGGCAATTCTAAGAGTCAGGGGAGGATGTGGGTCAGTCTTTCTTTCTTTCTTTCTTTCTTTCTTTCTTTCTCTCTTTCTTTCTGTCTCCGTTACTCACATACACTCACTCGCTCTTTATTGTCCCTATGTGTAAGCATTCTTGACATCATGTGCATAAATCTGAACATTTCGAGCAAGGGCATGCACACTCTGCACGAGTATGTGTGTCTTGGTTTTTGTTTGCTGAAAAATTTCCTATCTTCCTTAGTAAATCCCTACCCTGTTCATCCCGGCCCAACCCAATCATAAACCCAGCATGTAACAGCTCAACCCTTATCACCCTATAATTTATAACCACTTATCAGAGTAATCCTTGCCAAAGACATCCCTTGCAACCTACCACTTATTTCCACTTATCAGGATTAAGCCTATCATTTATAGCCATTTGTTAGCACTCTTCTTACCAAAACAATTCCTTACAACATACCACTTGTCAACGTTATCCTAAACCAAAACCAACCCTTACCAAGTTAAACATGATCATGAACAATCTTATTACCATTTTCAGCTCAATCCTTATAAAAAAAACCATCCCTTATAAACCTACTACAATCAGTGTAATCCTCACCACACCATTTATTATCAACCTACCACTTATTACCTTTTACCAACTGAATCCTTCCCAAGCTACAAGTTATTACCACTTATTAGCATTATCCTTTCAAAACCTAACCCTTACCAACCTACCACGTATTATAATTTATCAGTGTAATTATGACCAAAACCAACCCCTACCACGTATAACCACTTATCATTATCTTCACTAAAACTTACCCTTACTGACCAACTATTTATTACAAGTTGTAAACAGTGTAACTCTAAACAAAAACCTACCTTTCCAACCTGTGAACTCTTACCACATATCAGTGAAATACACACCAAAACCATTCATTACAAACCTACTTATTATGATCATTACCATCAGTGATCAGTGTTATCATTACCAACACCAACCCTTACTAACTTTCCATTTATAACTTACCAAAGCTATCCTTTACCTGCTCTTTATTGTCACATACCAGTGCAATACTTACCAACCCCCCCCCCCCAGCCCCTACCACTTATAAACACCCATCAGCTCAACCTTTACCAATCTACCGCCTATTAGCACTTATCGACATCCTCTCTCCCAAATCAAACCCTTACCACCTACCACTTATCAGTGTTATAACTTAGCCTTAACATTCTACTACTTATACTACATATCAGCTCAATCACTTATCATTTATCAGCATTGTCCTGACCAAAACTAACCCTTAAACCCACTAACATTACCGCTGATTAGTATAATCCTTACAAAAATCATCCCTTACCAACCTTCCACTTATTACTGCTTATCAGTGTTATTCTATTTGCATGTTCTCCCTGTGCTTTGTGGGTTTCCTCCAGGTACTCTGGTTTCCTCCCACAGTCCAAAGACATGTAGATTAGACTAATTCGCATTCCCAAATTGACCGTAGTGTGTGAATGAGTGTGTGACTGTGAATGTAAGTGACCTGCGTTGGATTGGCACCCTGTCTAGGGTGTACCTCGCCTCTTGCCCTAAGTCTCCTGGGATTGGCTCCAGGCCATCCGTGATCCTGTATACAGGATAAAGCGGTATAGACAATGAGTGAGTGAGCATAATTCTAACCAACCTACCACTTATAACTGATTCATAGTGTTCTTCTTACCAAAACCATTTCACTGTACCACTGATTATCAATCTACTGTACCACTGATAATCACTAACATCAGTATGTTTACTAAAACCAACCCCTAACCTACCTAGTGTTACCACTTTCAGCAATATCGTTACCAAAACAAACTCATACTAACCTACTGCTTATTACTACCAGTGTATTTCTTACCAAAACCAACTCTTTCCAACCTATCCTTTTTTTTTTTACCACATTACCAAAACTAACCTATACCAATCTTCTACCTATCACCAGATATCAGTGTATTCCTTACCAAAACCATTTCTTCCAACTCACCACTTATCCCTTATCACTCCAATCCTCATCAGCCTACCACTTATCTGTGTAATCCTTACCAAAACCATCCCATACCAAGCTACCATTTAGTACCCTTCACCCAATTTCAAGCCAGTTCTCAAAACTTGGCTGTTGGAAACCATTCCATATAAAGACAGTCCTTACCAAATGAACTTATACTGGACTACCCCCTACTAGCCAAAATGTACCTTCCTAATTCAGACCAATTTAACCCATATCAAGCTAATTCTAACTACTCTGTCTAGACCCAGTTCCCACCATCCCAATGCAGGTCAGACAATTTCCAGTGATCAGTGCAGTCACTAGTAAACTTTGTATTGGTATTCAGATTAAAGAAACATCACCAAAAACCCCATGATGCACCTCTTTTCCCTTTATACAGAATGCTAAGATGCAACAACAGTGCAATATTGCTGTGCTAATCAGGCTTTTTAAATGGGGCTACCAAAGGCTTCAAAACCTTTGTACTAAGGAACAAAAAAATACACAAAATTTTACTCAAATCAAATTAACAGCACTCTTTATTGCACATCCTTTTTCCTCTTGAGCATGACGGGACAAACCAAATTCCATGGCTAGTGAATGTAAACATGAAATATATGCGGCAATAATTGTCTGCTTTTATCTGCACGCATTTTAAGACAATTGTCTCTGCAAAAGTAGTGGTAGCTTAAATCTTCCAAGAGCCATCACATACAACACCAAATCAATGCATCCAGTGGCCAGCTGTCTCCCTTGGAGCCTGACTCTAGACCCAGGCTTTCTCAGAACTGAGGCCTGCACAGATTTCCAACGCAAACACGCATCAATAAGCAGTCACTCCACGCTCTGGACTCGAACTGACAGTCAAAGACCAACAGTTTTGGAGCATTTCTACAGAAGAACAGTCTCTTTTCACTGCGTTTGTGTTTGGTGGTGTGCACACACATACGGAGGAAGAAGAGCGAGAGAGAGAGAGAGAGAGAGAGAGAAAGGAGGGTGAAGGGAAAGAAGGTTCAAAAAACAATTACAGTAAAAATGACTAATACGTCACGGACCAACTAAAGTTTTTTCCTTCAGTCATTCTCTGTCTTACTCATAATTCCTTTTATTCTAAAAGCCCCTATAATTACAAACAAAAGCTCTGTCTAGTTTACAGCTGTACAGATATAATAGAGAATCATGACGTAAGCAAACACATTGAATAGTGAAGATAGAGGATTAGCACAATTTGGGCACACACACACACACACACACACATAGGGATAGAGAGTATGTGTGGTTGCATACTGCCGTCTTCCTTGACTTTGTATCTACTTGTTCAAACACAGCTGTGCTCAATTGGTGGCAAATCCGATCATAGGAATCGACACATAAACAACGAGAAACGATAATTCATAAATGAAAAGATACTGAGTGAAAGACATGTGCAATCACTAACATACACAAACAGACCAGCGTTTGCAGATAGTGGCATTTGAGTGTACAATGGTTGTGTTATTCATAATTGTTTAGCGTGACACAGAGCACACGTCAGTGTAATTACACAAGTGGTAAATACACACTATTCCGGTCTGTGTGAGCAGGAACCTTAAACTCAGCAATGAATAATGGTTGTAATGGTTTTATTAGTTAGCATGGTAGAACGGTGATAATTGTTGTTATAAAAGCCAGATTTAAATTTGTACACGATGGAAAACACATACACTCTCAAACAAAGAGTACTGAATGTCATCATCACCACTGGAAGAGCCAAGCAATAATCACACTCAGATCACCTACAATCTCATGCCAAGATACGATTACACACATAGCATGTGTGTGAACGTATTTGTATGTTCATGAGTGTTACACCTACATTACCTACCCGTTTAAGTGAAGAAAAAAAAGAAGACAAGACAAGACAACTTAAGATACTTGTACTTTTTGCAAGCAAGAAAGAAAAGTATTGTGATAGCCATTATATAGGAGAGAGAATGTATTTTCATCCCCCCCCCTCCCTTAATTCTCTCAGTCCTTCTCTCCTTTTTCCATTTTTATATGCAGCTCCAGATGTTGAAGCAGTGAAATATTAAATTACAGAATTTGGCTTGTTTCTGTACTTTGGCTATATCAAAAACAACCCTGCCCTTTCTTCTTGCTTATGTACACTCACTTGCACATTCTCTCTCTCTCTCTCTCTCTCTCTCTCTCCTATAAGTCTGTGCTTAGGAGGGCCTGCGAATTCTGCACTAACTTCAGTCATAGCCTAATTCAGTGTGATAGGTGAGAACTCTCTCTCTCTCTCCTTGAGGCTCCAGATGTTTTCTGGCCAGCTGCTCTGAAGCATTACAAAAGATGTTAGCTTATCCATAAATTAGGTATGAGCCACATCACCAAATAATTCACTATTTGAATTCCGTGTAACCAGGTGCAAAAACAAAAACAACGGACCTAAAACACAACCTTGCAGGACCCTGAGGTGCTCACTCACCAGTGTCTTGAGGGAAATGACTCAAACCCCTGAACATTCACACATACTCACAACCTTTTGCAGAAATTATATAATTTGCCAAGCCATTGCTGTTAACACATCTTTTTCATTCTCTCTATATGCTGAAGTTAAAGTAGTGGTTAATGCACAGAGCTCATGATGTGTCAAATTTTTTTTTTCCTTTTCTGTTTATGTAATCACACCAAGTGAAGTTTGGAGACTTGAATACATCTGTATGTGCTATGAATGTTTACCTATGTGTCTGTGTGTGGCTCCCATGCACTGTGTGCGTGTGGGCAGGTTAGCCATGTATATGCAATGAGTATGTTAGCAATGGATATGTTTTGTGTGTATATATATATATATATATATATATATATATATATATATATATATATATATATATGTGTGTGTGTGTGTGTGTGTGTCTGTGTGTGTACCTCAGAGTGTGTGAGGGCTTGCCTGCTCAGGGCATCGGCTGAATTGTTTCCACATGTGTCTTAATTCAGAGTGCTGGGTGGGTAAGGGGAACATGAGTGTGTGTTTGAGTGGAGGGGGGGGGGTCAGGTTTCATTGCACCAAGCACTGCAATTGGGCCTCCAAATGCAAAGTTAAATTTCCCACGACTACCAGCACATTCCCCGTGTGGACACAATGCATGGAAACATGGCAAAACACAGCTGTGGCAGACAAAATGTACTCAGAATAACACTGTAAACAAGTGGCTCATGCCGTGATGCTTTTACACCAATCACCCACACTTACAGGCACACTCACACTCCCCTGGCACAACTGTCCTCAGTGTCGTGGGGCTTACAGGCGTTTCACTGGCAAAACACATTGAAAGGAAAATATGAATGTGTCTGCTAATCACAACCCCATTAGACTTGTTGTATAGAGAAGAGATGGAGGAAAGAAATTGTAGAAGTACAGACAGGGAGGGAGAAAGAAAGTTGAGAGGGGGTGATAGAAGGATAGAGTGAACTCTACAGGCTGTCAAAAGCTCCCAACTCCACGAACAGAATAAAAGAGGGAGCAAGTGCAAAAGAAACAGAAGGACAGCAAAGTGAGTGTGAGGAAGAGAGAATACTAATAGACACCAGTTGTGTGTGTGTGTGTGTGTGTGTGTGTGTGCGCGTGTATATATATACTGGATCTTGCAATAGAAATGAAACTTTACATCACATGCAAATTTTTACTCATAGTTTGACTTTATTTGTAGATGATTTAGTCATTTAACTCATTTTTTAGGCGTTTTCTAAAAAAAAAAAAAAAAAACATTAATATCCTGTCCACTGCTCCACTTCCTCCACTAAAAATGTTCATAGAGTGAGCATGGGAGAGTATAATTCCTGCCCCAGAGGGCTTGTACTGGCGTTTATTGTGGATCCAATTTTTGATGACTAGGTCCAGTAATAACTCTATTGAGATAAATGCTGTACTAATCGTGCTGTCAAACATTAGCCTAAAGAGGTGAGCATATCAATGGAACATCAGCGTAGCTCTGACAAATAGCATAATAAATACATTTTAAAAATAATAATAATAAAAAAATAATAATATGGGAAAAATATTTCTTGGAATTGGATGGGGTGTTGCCTCTGACTGCCCACATAACAAACTAATAATTTCGGGACTCTAAGAGCACATCACCTTGACTCATCTGTTAGTAATGCTCATCTACTCTGTGGTGGAATAAAACCATAAAACCAAGGAAAATATCTCAGAACAGAAAATTGTTTGCTATTCAATTTTGCTATTGGATAATGAGACAAATTGGATGGTGTGGATGATGTGATGCATTCCAAAAGAACATCTTCCCGGCGATCAGAGAGACACTAGCCAATCGTTGGCATGTGTAACCTCATGTGCATGAGTAAGAGTACAGTAAGAGATCTTTCCTTTGAGTGTGTTCAGCTGCGCTGTGACGTAGCATGAACAGCATCTGAAAGAAAGAGTGAGTGCCTGCCTTTATATATTTCAGAGGAGTCACGTGCTTGCCCCCCTCTTCTCAACTGGGAGCTTTTGTATGAAAATAGACAACTCGCTTGTGACAGGAAAAAAAAAAAACAGCAAGAAGAAAACTTGTGCAATTGACAGCAAATGAATGAACTACAGCCTCCCACATTTCAAACACAAATGAATATGCAGAGATAATAATCTACAGTCTAGATAATGATAGTTACAAAGCCATTTTGCTAGCTAGCTTTCAAACCATTTTGCGTGCAAAAATAGGTAGCTTACATGAAAGTAAATCCCACAAAACATAGCTAATGATAGCTAGTTAAAGTTAGAAATAAATTTTAAACAAACAAACAAAGTGTCGTCTACTAGGTAGATATTGCTAAAAATTACAAGGCTAGTTAGCTAATGCTAAGAAAATGGTCATCTCTATTGACCAGTAAAATGCTTTGTTTTATTTCTGCAGGCTTATGGTATGTATTTGTACCTACAGTAACTTGAACCTACAGTAACTTTCTGAATTGTTGTACAATTAGTGTTAGCAGTCCAGGAACAGCAAAAAAAAAATGCTAATGCAGCGATATGTTAGCATAACAAAACAGTCGGTAAAATTATATCTAAGAAAGAACAAACATGTAGGAATTAATAAAACAATAAATACATACCCACGATGCGATTATAAAGCAAGAAGGACTCCAATATCACAGCTCTCTGCTCTAAGAAATGCTGAACATGCTACCCTGCCTCTGCTTAATTACTTCCTGAATACAGGTCACATGACAACTCCTTACTTACACTTTTCTTAAAGGGGCTACAACCCAATTATACACAACAGTAACAAAACACTCCCCGTCTGATGTGAGTTACACATCACTCAATATTTAAGATACATTAACATTAGAATCGGGAGAAATCAGAAGCACTATCTCTGTAATAGGCCTAAGGAAAAGTGCAGAACCACCGGGTTTGATGACCTTGACCTCAACCTGACGCACCTTCCCATCTTGACTAGGAAAAGTCTGTGTCACCAGTGCAAGAGGCCATTCATTTCGTGGTACTTGACTGTACTTAAGGAGAACAACACTTCCTTGTTGGACATTCGTGTGAACAGACTGCCATTTCTTGCGTGCTTGTAGGGTTGGCAGGAACTGTTTCCGCCATCTATCCCAAAACGTATTGAAAAGATGTTGTAAAGGTCTGAAGCTCCAAACTCTCCTGCTGGTGCAGTAACAGGATTCACCTTCTGTGTGAGAAGGGCTGCTGGGGTAAGTATAAATGACTCATCAGGGTCCGTTGTCAAGGGAACAAGAGGCCTGGCATTGATAATAGCTGCTACCTCTGCCACGAAGGTCACTAGCACTTCGTGAGTAAGCTTGTCTTTCAACTGGAGAAACATGGAGTCGAGAATCTTTCTTGCAAGCCCCATCATTCTTTCCCATGATCCACCAAAATGAGAAGCATGTGGAGGATTAAAGGTCCAAGTGCAACCTAAGTCTGACAGATATGTCTTCACAGATTTGAGATCCAGATTTGAAGGTATCTTTAAGTCTTTACATGCACCGACAAAGTTTGTGCCGTGATCTGAACGGATATTTTTAACAGGTCCATGGACGGCAATAAACCGTCTAAGGGCATTGATGAAGCTGGATGTGTGATGAAGCTGGGTTCTATGACTTCAATATGAACAGCTCTCATGCTCATACATGTGAAAATGACAGCCCACCTCTTGCTGTGCAAAAACCCTCCTCTTGTCCGCCGTGAGGAGACACTCCAAGGACCAAACATGTCCAGTCCAACATTGGTAAAGGGATGATCTGTTGAAAGACGGTCTGTCGGAAGGCTTGCCATTTTTTGAACACTGAATGGAGCTCTGAGTCGCCTACAGGTTACACATTGGTAAATCACGCTGCTCACTCTTCGCTTCCCACCAACTATCCAGAAACCGGCTGACCGGACAGCTCCTTCAGTAAAGTGCCGTCCTTGATGGTGAACATGCTCATGGTAGTGCCTGACAATCAAGATGGCTATGTGATGCTTGCCAGGAATTATCAAAGGAGTCTTCTCGATTTGAGTAAGGTTTGACTTGTGAAGACGCCCTCCAACTCTCAAAAGACCTTGTACATCAATGAAAGGATCCAAGGTACAAAGCGGACTACTCTTTGGAAATTTTCTCTTGGTTTTGTATGCATTTGATCTCTTGGCTGTAAACTTCTTCTTGTACTGCCCGAATGATGGTGGCCGAAGCTTTATTGCATTCATCCACTGTGAATTCTGCCTTGCAGTAATGCCAGCCTTTACAAGAACTGCTCCTCTTCACCCTTCTTTGAAAGCTATGAGCCACATGAATTAGACGAGTAATTGCTCCAGTTAAAGACTTCCAGGATGAGAATTTGGTAAATCGTTTGGAACCAAGCTGTTTAGATGATGTTGTAGTATTTAAAGTGCACACAAGAGGACGCAGGTTTAGGTCTGAGCTGGGATCGACAAGGTCATAACAATTCTGGGAGATACATGGTTCTGACTTGAGCAGAAATTTGGGTGCACTTAGCCAATTGGTGTTCTGTAAACATGATGCAGAAACAAAACGTGTTGCGTGATATGCTGGATTCTGGTCTGTTGGCACATAGTGCCATTGGTCTGGATGGGAAGACCTTCGGATATGTTGTACTCGGTTGCTTACATATATGTAAAATCGCCTGGTTTCATTATAGATGTAGCCCAGAACCACTTTACTATCCGAGTAGTAGGTTATTGCATCAAGCTGGAGGTCCAATTCTGCTGAGATCAAGTCTGTTAGTTCCACAGCAAGCACTGCTGCGCAAAGTTCAAGCCTCGGCTCTGTGTGCTCAGGCCGGGGGGCAAGTTTGGCTTTCCCCATTACAAACCCAATGTCAATGTTCTTTGTAGCATCTGTGACTTTTAGATATGCCACTGCAGCGATGGCCTTGGTTGATGCATCTGAAAAGACACACAATTCCCTTCTAACAGCTGATGATGGAGAAATCTTAGTATAAGGTCTGGGAAGGAAAAAACTGGACAGCTCTGACAAAGATGCTCTCCACGAGTTCCAAACTTCCTCCATCTCTTTGGGTAGTGGAGAATCCCAATCGCTGTTCTCAGAAGTGAGTTCTCTCAGAATAGCTTTGCCTTTGATTGTGACTGGTGCTACAAACCCAAGAGGGTCAAAAAGGCTGTTGATCGTGGATAAGACACCTCGTTGCGTGTAAGGTTTTATCTCATTGCCGACACTAAAGAGGAAGCAGTCTGTGTGGAGGTCCCAATTAAGTCCAAGACTACGTTGTATTGGTAACGTGTCTGCATTTAGATCTAGATCTTTTAAGTCTGCATGATCACTGGATGGAAAGGCTTCCATGACCTCTTTGTTATTTGCTGTGATTTTGTGCAGTCTCAGATTGGATTTAGAAAGAACATCCTGTGTCCTTTTCAACAAACTGATAGCACTTTTGACTGTGGGAAGAGACTTCAACCCATCATCTACGTAGAAGTCACGCATCACAAAATGTTTTACATCAGGATCCACATGGAACTGGTCACTCTGAACAGACTGGTGTAGACAATGTATCGCTACTGCGGGTGAGGGGCTGTTACCAAACACATGGACCCTCATGCGATAATCCACAACATCTTTGGAAATGTCATTGTCTAAAAACCAAAGAAAGCGTAGAAAATTCCTGTCTTCTTCTCTTACTAAAAAACAGTAGAACATCTGTTCTATATCTGCAGTAAAGGCGATGGCTTCCTTCCTGAAACGGATTAGCACTCCTAACAACAAGTTGTTCAAGTCAGGCCCAGTAAGAAGCACATCATTAAGAGATAGCCCATCCTGCTGAGCACTAGAATCAAACACTACTCTGATTTTGTTTGTTTTTTTTGGATGATACACTCCAAATGTTGGTAGGTACCAATGTTCTTCATTCTCACTCAGAGGAGGGGCTAACTCAGCATGGCCACTTTTGAACATCTTGTCCATGAAGGAGAGGAAGTGCTCTCTCATTCCAGGCTTCCTTTCAAGATTGCGCTTGACGGACATAAGACGTTTCAGTGCCTGAGACCTGTTGTTGGGAAGCCGTGGACGTAGTCTCTTAAAGGGTAATGGCGCTACCCAACTGTTTTTTGAATCTTTACATAGACTCTTATCCATGATTTTCATAAAAGAGACATCCTGCACTGAAGAAGCTACCCTATTGTCATCCTTGGTTCTCCTAAACACAGAGCATCCCAGATGGTCAGCATCACAGACAGATTCTTGCCCAGAACACATCGGAGCATAATAGTTGGTCATTTGGATGTTTTTGTACTCTTCTTTGACACTGAACACATTAGGACATGGATCAAAGAGTGTTGGATGTTTTGGCTCTATAATGTTTGTGTGAAAGGTCCTGATTGTCAGTGGCCTATGAACATCTCCTAGGCATACGTTGCCTACAATAACCCATCCCAGGTCCAGTTTCTGTGCATAGGGTAGGTGGTGTGGGCCGTTCACCTGTTTGCGGACCTTATGAACTCTTATAATGTCCCGACCTAGGAGAAGCATTATGGGGGCTTGTGGATCTTGTTCTGGGATTAGGTGTGCTACAGACTTAAGGTGTCCATGATGGCGTGCTACATCAGGTGTTGGAATCTCATCTCTGTTGTTAGGGATGTCATTACATTCTATAAGGCTTGGTAATGTAATTCGAACAGTTCCGTCCAGAGACTCCGCTTCGTAGCCACTGGCCCTTCTTCCAGCTGCCTCCTTTACTCCTGCACACGTTCTCAATGTGTAGGGAGCACTAGGACTTCTGTCATCAAATATTTCAAAGAACTGTGAGCGAACCAGTGACCTGTTGCTTTGTTCATCCAGAATTGCATATACTTTCAACGCTTCGTCTCTGTGGCCAGCCGGAAATACTTTTATCAGACATATTTTCGAGCAAGAACGATCTATCTGGTTTTCTCCACAGACTTCTGTGCATTTGCTGTTGACTTGAGATTGATGTGATATTTCCTCTCTCTCCCAGCCGTGCTCAGTTGCAGGTTCCGACTCTACCCTGGGTGCAGTTCCAGGGTGAAGTGCTGTGTGATGTCTTTCACTTTTACATTCAGAACACTGAACTTTAGCTGTACAGTTCCTAGCAATATGTGATGCTGAAGAACAGCATTTAAAGCACACATTATTCTCTTTTAAAATCGTCTTACGAGCACCGATGGGCTTTTCTCGAAAGGTACAACATTTACTCAAGGGATGCGGCTTTCGATGGATTGGACACATTTTATTAATGTCGTCAGATTCCTTTGCCAGCTCGCCACTATCAGTGGAAACTCTGGAAGATACTGCTGTCTTGTGTACAGAGATTTCTCGCTGCCTATTGGGTTTCCAAGTCGTCTTTTCCATTTTGGGAATCGTATCTATATGCGAGATGAAGTTGAAGCTTGGATCACTTACTATGCTTGCTTCTTGGCTAACAAAGTCTACGAAGCTTTAGCTGCTGCCGACCCTGTTGACGATGCATCTGATCTTGCTGAAGAACATGAAGCACGAGAGCGTGTCCTCACTGAAGACGTTTCCGTTGCCATGGCGTAGTCTGATGGTGTATCTCTTCACACGCTGGTAATCTACTGGCTGCGAGTAATCTACTGGCTGCGAAACAAACAAAGTGTCGTCTACTAGGTAGATATTGCTAAAAATTACAAGGCTAGTTAGCTAATGCTAAGAAAATGGTCATCTCTATTGACCAGTAAAATGCTTTGTTTTATTTCTGCAGGCTTATGGTATGTATTTGTGCTGCCCTCTGTATATGTCCTGAATATAACTTGACAGCCAGATAAACACTTCCCTAACATCAAGACTCTGAAGACGACACTCTCCTTGTCCACAGGTTTATTGATGTTAACAAGAAAGGAGAAACCGAAATATTAAAAAGTACAAAAGAATAATCCAACTAAGCATCTGTTTAACATGTACAGATATACACTGTATGTTCAAAAGAATAAATTAAATGCTCTCTTTTTATCCTTAGCAAAATCACAATCTGTATTCTTTTCTGAATGTAACATATTTAACATTTTGCAGACAGTTAACAACCTACAGTAACTTTCTGAATTGTTGTACAATTAGTGTTAGCAGTCCAGGAACAGCAAAAAAAAAAAAGCTAATGCAGCGATATGTTAGCATAACAAAACAGTCGGTAAAATTATATCTAAGAAAGAACTTGAATAAAAGAACAAACACATGTAGGAATTAATAAAATAATAAATACCCACGATGCGATTATAAAGCAAGAAGGACTCCAATATCACAGCTCTCTGCTCTAAGAAATGCTGAACACGCTACCCTGCGTCTGCTTAATTACTTCCTGAATACAGGTCACATGACAACTCCTTACTTACACTTTTCTTAAAGGGGCTACAACCCAATTATACACAACAGTAACAAAACAGTATTATAAAACAACATGCAGTCATATTTGGCTATATGTATTGTGTTAAGCCAATCACACTTTTTATGATCCATGCTGTTTTGAAGAAATTACTCAGAAAAATACCAACCAGTGGCAACACTATGACTGAAGGTAAGAAGCAAATTGGGGCAACGGAATATTAGCCAGCAGTACTGGCTTGTGACCATAGATTCTGGTTGTCAGGACAACATTAATAACAATATATCTTATAAAATTAAGTAGTGGGGCTGGCATATTTGCTAGTATCGAGTGATTTTTTTTTTTTACAGAAACCTTGTATTAAGCAGCTGAGAGTCAACGACATTTTTAGAAATGTCACACACCGCAAAAGAAAAAATCCCACAAATAATGGATAAACATTAAAAGAATTGGTCATGTGAAAAGCAGGCATTTTTAAAAAATATTTTCTTTTTTGTTCTCAGTACTTGAATGAGAATCAAGGTCACACACATTTCTGATATATGGACTTTCACTCTATAATCCCACTTTTCTCTTCCCTAAGTGTTTCAATATACTGGATTTTGCAATAAAAATAGAACTCTCCATCACACACACAAATGTTTATCATAGTTTGACATTATTTGCAGAGATTTTTATAACTCCGGGTATTTTCTATAAAAAAAAAAAAGAAAATAAAAAAGATCTGTAATGTATTTTTAAACTAGCCCACATTGGTGTAAAAAGTCAAATCTTTCAAACCTATAATTAAATATCCTATCCACTGCTCCTCCTCGATTTAAATGTTCATAGAGTGAGCATGGAACAGTATGATTCCTGCCCCAGTGGGTTTGTATCATTGTAGGTCCAATGTTTGATTACTAAGTCCAGTAATAACTCTATGGATATAAATGCAGTGGTAAGTGTGCTGTCAAACAATAGCCCAGAGAGGTGAGCAAATCAATGGAACATCAGCTTAGCTCTGTCAAATAGCGAAATTTGTTTTAATCATTGGCCACCCAAAAGAAGTAATTAGTCCTTCAACAGAATACACAGTATATTTAGATTTTCTCTGACATTATTTATGTCAAAGAATCATAGTCTAATAGTTTGGAATTCAGAGAGTCTGCCCATGAGCTGCATAACATCCATCACTACGCCTGGGCTAACATCAGTTGAATGTGGTTTTCATTCTTTTGATGTGAAGTCTTACACTGAAGTTAAAAAAGTATACATAATAAAATTCAGATTGTAAAATAAAATGTTACAACAAGTACAGGAAAACAAGCCATGCCCCGATACTTTTGGCTGAACTTTGCTGGCATGCAATGTCAGAATTGTTATTGTATTGTATTTTCATATTTATTGAAATCTGAAGCATGAAACTTACAGTAAAAGGAATGCTATTTTCCTGCAATAATCACTACGGAATAATACACGTCCAGTGCATGAAAAAGTAATTACTGTTAATAATGTATGTAAATAAGCACATTTAAATCATAGTTTATAATTAGAATCATATTCAGTAATCCTTCAGTAATACATGTTGAACCAATACTGAAAAAAATATAATAATAATTTGCATCAAATTCTAACAAAATTCATTCAGAAAGAAAACTCATTATTTTACATTTTAGAGGACATGAGATCATAAATGCCATTTCTGTTGGTAATGTTAACATTCTGGGGGATAATAACTCACACTTGGTATCCTCCAAAAACCACACTGAGTTTTTTGTTGAATGCACCATATTGCTACGTCTCCATTTCCTCCCTGCCGTGTCCTGGCATTTGAAAACTGTTCCCTGACAGCAAGCATATTTGGGTCAGATGACCAAGAAAAGTCATGAAACACGTCCTGCCAGTTGCATCCACAATGTGAACTCCTGCCAAGTTCAGGCCAAGCTGCTGTTAATGGCACTATATGCTGTGTCAGTCATAATGGCTCTATATGCTCTGCTTTCATAAAACCACACATCACACAAGTTTATTACTAAATACATACAGTATATGGGTGATGGATGTTCCTGTGGTTAGAAATGTGGGGAAAAATAGATTTCACCAAAAATGTTTTAAAACAGCTTACTGTTTTAGATTGTTTTGGCTATATTCTAGTAAAAATTTGTGTTGAGCCGATGAACAACAACAACAAAAAAAAAACATGATTAAAACATCCTAAAACTCTCAGTTTATGCCAGACTATGCTTATGTTTTTAATGTAACAGCTGTACGCCTGATCAATCACATACCAAGCATCAGCATGTCTGTGATGAATTTGGGGGATTTGCTGATTAGGTCTATAGAATCTGGTTACAAGATCCCAGATTCTCTCTAAACTCCTGTTATACAGTGAACATCAACAAACATATCAGCAGTTGATTTCGCCTGGTGTCTGATGAAGGGATCATAAATCTCATTTACCTCATTTATCACAGAGCTCATAAGTTTATGAGATTATGACTTAGTCAACAATCACAGCAGTGATAAATATCATAGTGGATTTTAGTCTGATTTTAAAAGCTTGTAATTGAAATGCTTATAATATACTTTTTAAAAATGTTTATAGGATTAAATTGTTTGTGATTAAAAATGTGATTTAATGTTTGTCTGTTAAAAAAAATGGCAAGGTCCTCAGTTAGTCCTAAGCGCAGAGGACCATGTCACTACATGTGAATGTGTATATATTGTACTGTATATGCATCGTATCCTGTTGTGGGCATCCAATGTCCAATGGATCCACTGAACCCTTTCCAGGATAAAATGCTTTTTTATTTTAATTTTTTTTTTTAACCATGGAAGATTTTGGGATGAAATGTCTTGTGAATGAAGGCATGAAACCAATTTATATTTACAGACAACTTCAAGCACAGTATGGCGATGAGACTCCTAGCCACAGAAAAACATTTGAATTGAGCAAACATCCTGGCAGAGGTGGCTCAGAGCCCATTGCAGTCGTTCCCGTGGACATTCAGCAAGTGGAGTGCCTTATCCATTAAAATCAATGCATAATTTGTTGCAGCTTGCGAAAGAGACGTATCTGTCTGTGGGAACCTTGTACACAATCATTCACAAACACCACTTGCACATTACAGGAACTTCACTAGGAGATCCCTGTTCATTCCTGTCATTGCTCCAAGCCATTTCCACATGTTTGGCCGATTGAAGGAGTTCTTGGAAGGCCAGCAATTCAGAGGTGAAGCAAGTAGTCTGATCACGACTCCAAGAAAACTTTCTACCTTGATGGTATCCAAGCATTGGTGAAAAGCTGGGATAATTGCATTAGCATAGCAGGGGGTTATATAAAGAAAAAAAAATTACTCTCATTCTGTTATCCTGCACAATCAAAAGTCCAGGTTTGACTTGAACGCCCCTCATAGTACTTTGTATTTTCAATGTCTGCATAAGAATTACTCATGCTTTCATGTTGGTGTGTACATGTGCATTTGTGTTTGCAGAATGTAACCTTTGAGTGGAAGTGACAGTGCACTGAGTCAGTGTGTTTCACTTTCAGGTTGTTTTAAGAGGGATTAGACCATAGTACTTTATGGAAACTGTTTTGGAGTGACATTTGGTGAAAAAAGACATGTTGTTCCTTGAAGGTATTTCAGAAATGCTTGTGATCTCTGTAGGCTGCACTTTCAGTTCATAGTATTACGGGAAATATAGTAACAAAACACTTAAAATATTCATTTTTATTTAGTCAGAGCCTGAGAGCACGCTTGCTGATTTTCTCATGCCTCTGAGAGCATCTGCTCCATGAAGGAAACCTGATGATAACCCCTTCACATCACACACACAAAAAGCAATCAAAATATCCAGGGACATATGAAGAATGAACACACACACAACATGTTTCAGTTAATAATTTTCTTAGGGCACCAAATAAATATGTGCATATGTGGGCGTATTAGGGCTGAACTCCTGCAACACCAATCCCCAGATGTTTTCCATGCCTATGAGAAAAAAGTGAGATGGCAGAAAGGGAGAGATTGAGAGAAGACCTGACTTTGCTGAAATTCTCCCTGCTTCCAATTTCTAGTTTTCCACCCGCCTCAGCTAAGAAGACAGAAAAAGAGAGACAGACAGGCAGACAGACAGAGAAAGAAAGGGTGTGTTTATATACAGTAGGGATATGGAACATTTCGCTTTGGACAGTCCTGATAATTGCAGGTTATTCCCCCCCCCACCCCCCCTGACCCACAGCCAGAGTGAGACAAGTGCAGCTCTTTGCGGCTCGTCTGGGCTTGGCGTGGAGCTTTGGGGCGCTGTGGTGAGCAGCTCATGAGAGAAAAAAAAAAAAAGTTGTGGTGTTCACTCTGCTCAAATTGCCCGGGACAGTCACGATTACCCTGTGGCCAACCAAAGCATTTCCTGGGTTAGCGTGTGCGACGCGTGCCGCTTTGCTGTGGTGGCATGGGGTGTCATTAGCTGCTTGTTTTACTGCTACCCCAAAACACGGCGTCAAGCCACATCCCGAGTCCGGGCAATGCTGTGGCAGCATTACAGAACACAAAGGAAATGTCTTTATAGTGTTCCTTCGGATTGATTCAAGAGTTGTTATTAAGGGAGTATTTTTTTGGGTGCTTTTTAACTCTTAGTCAGGACTTTGTAAAAAAAAAAAAAAAAAATGCAAATGCAGTAAAGTGTTTTGAGACAGGCAGTTTCCAAGTGCCCGAAGAACATCGTAAAAATGCTGTAAACATGCTGTAAATGTATTGTAAATATGCTCAACTTGAATGATGACCTTGTTAATGAAATACGTCTCATCATTAGAGTACAACCTACTTACTGTAGAACTAAAACGGGACCTAATTTTTGTGTTATAATCAGGTTGTGTATATGGTTCAGGAAGAACTTCAACAAACTCAACTGCCAAAATTGTCAAAGCTATTTGGAGACTTGTGCATTATGATCATCAGAGAACAATCCACAACATTGTTGCCACTGTCGGTGTGTCATACGGAGATCGGTGTGTCATACAGTCCCGGCAATCCTCGGGTGCGATTTGAAGATGTGCCGTCTTGCTGGCAAGTTTGTCACCAGGCTGCTGACCCAGAAACCGAAGTCTATCGAAGAACATCACATCGAAGTCTACCAAGAACTCTGTCAGAGTGCTGTGGATGACCCATCCTTCATGTCATGGTGACGAAACTTGGGTGCATGAGTACGACTCTGAGACAAAGCATCAGTCTAGTAGTAAATTCGCCTGGCGGGTTTAATGATTAGAGGACGTATGGTGAGCGAGGACGTATGGTGGAAAAACAGAGCTTGTAAACAAAGCTAATCTCGACAACATTCTGATACATCCCCGTATCTTGTACACAACTTATGATCTGATGAAGTCTCGCATGTTAGCAATACAAATACCAAACAGAATGTTTCAGGTTTTCTGTTGTACTTGCGGTCCTGAAGCGATGCTATTTGCGTTGTTATTTCCCGTATATGACGGTAAGTCTGAGTTGAGTGATGCTTGTGGCACGGCCGCATTTGACAAGTTAATGCTCTTAAATATTTCTACCTCATGTTCTGCGCGCTGTTCTGTAACGAATGTTTTATATAACGAGCCTGGCTTTGGCAGTTGAAATGACGCTGGGAGCAGAGATGGTTCACTCTAGCCGTATGGAAAAGCACTATAAGATGCATATCGAGGGTACGAATGAGACACTTAATATCCTTCTTACAATCCAACTATTTATGTAAGTCTGTGTGAGTGATGCATTTCAACCACACCTCACACTCACTCACAAGTGGAAAGAAGAACTAGATGAAGTGATGGAGGAATGGTTGAAAGAGAAGAGCATGGCATCATAGTAGGGATAGCAGTGCATGTGACTGAGCAAGTACATCTGTTTGTGTGTCTATGTGTGTGTGCATATGGGTGCTCGTGTGTGTGTGTGTGTGTGTGTGTGTGTGTGTGTGTGTGTGTGTGTGTGTGTGTGTGTGTGTGTGTGTGCGCGAATAATCTTGTGTGATCATGCATGCATGCATGCTGTTTACTGTAAGTCGACTTGTTTTAGAGTTTTTGTTTGATGATGAGTGAGGAAAGTGTTTTTTAAATTTTTTTTTATGTGAGTGTGTGTGTGTGTGTCTGTGTGTGTGTGTGTGTGTGTGTGTGTGTGGTTGCCCATCTGGTCCTTCTCTGCTGTGCTCCTATGCCAGCCGCCTAATAGCTTCAATAAGACTGTGGTTTACAGTCTCTCAAACACACACACACACACACACACACACACACACACACACACACACACACACGCACGCACACACACACACGCAGACAAACATATGCTTCTGTTATTTTTCTCCAGGAGAAATATCCCCCCCCCCAAAAAACTGCCATTTATTTACTTTGAGCTGCATGGTTGTGGTAACACACTCGTGCCAGTGCTAACCGGCAGATTAAGAGAGATGGAGAAAGAGAGAACTCGAGACAGGAACAGGTTGGCGTGTTTTCACCTGCTTGAGCGACGAGAGGAAAACTCTTTCTCTCCTGGAGTTGGTTCTGCAAATGCCTGGTCATCTGAAGGATTTCTGCTTGGTCAGTACAGTACGGTGTGTTTGCTTAAATGTCAATACGTCTGTCCGTGTGTGTGTGTTCAGCACAGATGATCTCTCTTTCACCCCTATCACCTTATTCCTCTGCCAGCAGAGTTTACCGTAGTTACCTGCCCATGAGTTCTCTTCACCTCAACCTTCTTCCTCTTCTTCTTCTTCTCTCCTGCTCTTTTTCATCCCTTGCTCGCTACCACCGCTAATCTATTCCAGAGCATTCTGTGATCACATGGAAAAAACATAGCAAGTGTACATATTTCTTCTCAAGCCAAGAATGAAAAAACACAGGACAGGCAGGGGGGTGAGGTGGAAAGGGGGGAAGTAGAAGGAAAAAGGGAAAGAGAGAAAGAAAGAGAATGAAGAGGAGGAGGAGGAGGAGGAGGGGGGGGGCGAAATAAATTGTTTATTGAGTCTGGGCACAGGGCCCTTTGTTGTGGCAGAGACCTGTCTTTTATTAGCAGACGGAACTGTCTTCAAAGCCTGGAAAGACACACGACAAAGCCAAGAAAGCAAATACACAGCCCTGTGGGGGAGAAACACACACACATACACACACACACACACACACACACACACACACACACACACACACACACACACACACACACACACACACACACACACACACACAGTTTCTTACTTTTCGGAAAGTAAGATGGTGATCTATAGATTCCCGACTATAATAAATAGTTAAATAGCTGATAACATGCAGCTAACACGGTCACTTAGTGTCAGTAGAGGGGTGCTGATGTCATGATACAAACTGTCAAAGTAATGTGTGTGTGTGTGTGTGTATGTGTGTGTGTGCACGCATAAGTCCGTTACCAGCACTTGAAGCAGAATCAAAGTGTTCTGCTTCCAATAAAGAGTCCCAATCAGCAAAGTGGCAGCAAGCAATGACATCACTGCTGCAGCTGGGCCTTCAGCTGCAGCTCAGAAACCTCTGGTGTATGTGTGTGTGTATATATGTGTGTGTGTGGGTGTGTGTGTGTGTGTGTAAGCGAGAGAATAAGAGAGAGGGAGAGAGAGTACGTGTACGTGTGTATGTGTGACAGCGAGGGATCAAAACAGACAGATCTCTTGCATATGTTGTATGATCTGTTCTTGTATAAAGATTTTTGCATGCAGCTGTAAAGCAGAGTTGAAATATTTGCATGAATTGCTACATTGTGTGTGTATGTCTGTGCACATGTGTGTGAATATTCCAGTGAGCCTAATGGTTATTTGTGAAGTTTCCAATAAATTTGTGTTTATGTTTAGCTACAAATATGCCTCATAAAACTGTCACACTGCAACAATGTATTAACAAAATTCGTCATCACTGCTACTCTAGACATGTTTCAGTTGGAGCTGCTGATGCAGTAGCAAAAAAAAAAAAAAAAAAGCAGGAGTTTTCATCGGACAGGAGTTATTTTCATAAACAGTGATGTGCTTAAACCATCAACTAGCAGCCACACAGCAACACTACAGCCAAACCATATTCAAATACCATGGAGTACGCTCAAAACTAACACCACTGACGGTGAAATGTGTGTGTGTGTGTATGTGTGTGTGTGTGTGTGTGCGTGCATTGGGTGTGAATGGATTTTCACACTATTTCAGTCATCCGAGCAGGAAAATTATGGTCATAAATGACAAACGCCTTTAAAAAACAGGCAACTTTGGAGCACGCCAAGGAACACTGGTAAAGCACTAAACACACATAGCTACTGATTGCTGCATATGATGACAAAAATACATGCATTAACATATCACGCTTAGCTACCGAACTGCTTTTGGTGGTAGAGGGACTTTTAAAAGGAAAAACAAACGCTCTGGTTAAGTGTGGACTCTATTGAAGATTCTATTGTGGTTGCACTGATATATTGTTTCTGATTGGCTAGCTGTGGTTAGCTCAATAGCGGACATGATGATATTCTCAAATTTCCAAATATGAGAATATAAATTCATTCCAGATCAGCACCCTTTCAGAACTCTTGTCAAACAAATGTCAAGCATTTTCCCAACACCTCAAATTCATAACAATCCGCAGAGCACAAACAAAATCTAACCACATCATGCTTGCTCAAATTTATCCATATTTTTCATGATTGATTCTTATCATATGCCTATTAACAATCAATTCATCAAATTTCTAACATGTCTGAATGGCATTGAGATAAATAAAATGATACCTTGTCTGTCATATTTGGTGCGACTACCCTTGGCTGCAAAACCAGAACTACCAAAATTATTTGAGGTAAACTTGCACACAGTTCCTGAAGGAACTCGCCAGGTGGGCATCTTGGAAATCTAATCACAGATCTTCTGTGGATGTAGGCTGTCTCAGATCCTTCTGTCTCTTTATGTAATCCCGAAAAGCCTCAATGATAAGGAGGTCAGATCTCTGTGGGAGGCCAAACCATCACTTCCAGGACTCCTTGTTCTCCTCAACACTGAAGTTAGTTCTTAAGGATATTGGCTATATGTCTGAGGTCATTGTTCTGCTGCAGAATTAATCAGATGCTTCCATGATATTGCATGATGAATGAATATCTGCCCTTTATTTCTCAGCACTAAGGACACCATTAATCCTAAGCAAATCTCCAACTACAGCCATGGCTAAAAGTTTTGAGAATGACACAAATATTAATTTTTACAAAGTCTGCTGCTTCAGTGTTTTTAGACCTTTTGTCAGATGTTGCTATAGTACTGTGGTATGAAGTGTTTTCTGGACAATTTATAAATGTTATAAATGTTAAGTTTATATGAAGAGTCAATACAGTGGAACCTCGGATTGTGAGTAACTTGGTTTGCAAGTGTTCCGCAAGAGGGGCAAAGATTTTTAATGAATTTTGACTTGAAAAACAAGCACGAGTACCGAGTATCATGTAGCATAATCAACATCCATGTGTGCATGTACTGTTTACTATAACACTGTAACCACGTGTGTGAAGCCTCTTTTATTTTGTGTTTGTATGTGTGTATGTGTACAGCGCACGTGTACTGCTTATTATAAAACATGTTACAATCATTTTGATTCATACACATTCAAATTTCATACAAACGTTAATAAATCTTTTTTAAAATTTTTGTAAAGGTGCTTTGCAACCTGTCAAGTCTCATTAGAGAAGTTAGAGTGTGTGAGAGCACTCGAGTGTCAGAGATGTTTCTTGTTAATTTTCCCAATGAGGCAATGTTTCCGTTAATGTGTGCGTGTGTGTGTGTGTGTGTGTGTGTGTGTGTGTGTGTGTGTGTGTGTGTGTGTGTGTGTGTGTGTGTGTGTGTGTGTGTGTGAAAGTTGTCCCGCACAAATAAAAGAGGAGAAATAGTGTGTAAGACAAGAAGAGGGAGAGGGTGTTGAACATACACACACACATGCACACACATACACAGCACAAGCACAAACACTAACAGAAACACTTATCTGTCAGGATTGATTTTTACTTTTTTCAAAGGTAAATTATAGGTTAATTTGTTTTATTTTTACTTTCTATTTTGTATGATATATATATATATATATATATATATATATATATATATATATATATATATATATATAAAATCTGAGTTTTAATTATTTCCCCCAATGAATAATATAAATTCGCTTGGGTTTACGAATTATGCTCGTAATCAAAGGTTCCTCTGTATTTGCAGTGTGCATAAATTGAGGTGTTTCTGTTGAAATGCTGTCTATTTTTTGCCATACATGACACTGAGCATTAAGGCCAAACAACTCCACTTTGGTCTCATTTGTCTCATCTGGTTTGTTCAGAACAATTTTTTGTGTGCCTCCACACTATTTTTATACAGAAGAAGCTTTCTCCTGGCAACCCTTCCAAACAAACCATATTTGTTCAGTCTTCTTCTAATTGTGCTCTCTTGGATGTTAACATTTAACATGCTTTGTGTGGCCTGTAGGGTCAGAGATGTAGCCCTGGGTCTGACTTTGGGGTGAATGTGCTGGGATGCCCTCTTCTGGAAAGATTGGTCTCAAATGCTTTCCAATTATTGAAAAATCTTTCTCACTGTAGAATGTTGATCTCCAAATTGTTTGGAAATGGTTTTATAGCCCTTTCCTGATTGATGTGCAGTAACAATTGCTTCTCTAAAGCCCCATTTACACTGCAGGTCTTGATGCCCAATTCTTATTTGTTGCCTATATCTGATTTTTCCGACAGTCTGTTTACACGTTCTTTCAACTATGACCCATATCCGATTCAAGTGTTTACACTTGCCATACCATCTGAAATATCGTGCATACTTAAAGGGAGGTTCTTGCACTACACATATGCTTGATGCTACCTCTGCGATATATGCAAAGTTCGCGAAACAGAGAAGGAGGAAAAGGGCATCATTGCAGCCTGCGCATATGCTTTTTTTATTGTGTCCTCAACCATTCACAGGAATGTCTGGGTGTGAGACGTGTCAGGGTTGCCCTCTGGTGGCTTGCAACAGGTGCGGGCTACCGCACACTGGCGCATCTGTTTGGGATGAGCAGCACCTTGGTGTGCCTGATTACATCATTAAACGTATTAAAAGTTTTAAAAGTAATAAAAAGTTTTAATGATGTACAGAACGCAATGCCTTAGAAAATCCGATTTGTCTGTTTACACGACAATCACATTAGCACATATCTGATTTATATCTGATTTATTTCCACATATGAAGGAGGCCTGAAATGATTTCGAAATATCGGAATGCATGCGTTTTTTTCCTGTTTACACGGACATAGAAAATATTGGATATGTGTCACATATGAGCAAAAAATCAGAACTGGGTCACATTTAACTGACAGTGTAAACGTAGCTTAAGACCATTGCCTATGACTTTCCTTATTGGCATTAACACACCTGAATGTTTCAGACCAGCAAACCTCAAACCACTTCTGCTTTTATAGAAGTCTGATAATGATCGATTAGTCAAGGGATGATGATTTGCAGCACCTGGCTGCAACTTACCCTCATCCTTTGGAAGCAGTAAAGTGGTACTTAGTATTGCTCACATGATTTTTGAAAAAATTATTTTGGCTTAATTAAAAGTCAGGTGAAGTGGACTTAAGCTATTGAAAAGCACTTTCCATCTCTGAAGTGGGAATGTTTCACCTTTTTGGGCTATCCCTTCCTGATCAAGGCAGAGGAGTGCTACTAAAGAGGAGAAGTTAGGCATAAAATAGTGGTAATAACTCACTAACCCACCAAAAGCACTTTTTGTAAGTGCTGCTTCTACCTTTTTCTAACACCCCATAGCTGATTCAATAACTTATGTACTGTGCCTCAGTCAGCCCCAGGTAGCACTTTTTGGATTTGATGTGAACCCAACCTTCCAGAGTTCTTCTAGAACCTTGTGGAGATGGTGGAGATGCTCTTACCAACTGCATGAGGGGATCACAATGTCGTCCAGATGCAGGTTGTGGCATATGGTCAGTGGTTGCAAAGCATGATGACCATAAGCACTGGAAAGTGGTCGGAGTACCCTGCTAGGAGTGTCATGACATTGACTGTCCCTTAGAGCACCACACTCTTTGTGTGGTAATACAGTGGAACCTTGGATTACGAGCATAATTCATTCCGGAAGTTGGCTCATATTCCAAAACACTTGTAAACCAAATCGAATTTTCCCATAAGAAATAATGAAAATTCAAATTATTCATTCCACAACCCCCAAAAAATAAATACATAAAAATAATTAATACACTATAGAAAGTAAAAATAAAACAAATTAACCAAATTAACATGTATTTGTGTATGTGTGTATGTGTATGTATGTGTGTGTGGAATTCGTTCTTTGGATTCTCCACAGGGTGGGCCGATCACACCAGAGGAGTTTGTGTGGTAAACAGCTGCCATCCATTCTGCAGACGTGGCCAAACCATCGTAGTTGTTGTTGCTGGATTTGTTCCTCGATTGTTGGCTGTTGCTCACATCGGCGACGAATTTCCTCATTTCGAATGCGGTCACGGAGTGAGATGTGTAGGATTTGTCAAAGGCATCGCATTTGGAAGACTTCGAGTTTGTTGAGGTCTTGTTTGAGTACTGTCCATGTCTCTGATCCGTAGAGGGCAATTCAGAGTCCTAAAGAGTCGGATCTTGGTCTTGTTGGTTATGTTGGTTTGCTTCAACAGACACCACGTCAGAGAAGCAAATGCCGTGGTAGTTTGACCAAAGGAAATGTGGCTCAAGCAGGTCGAAGGCAACAACAGAAGAAACCACAGACCCAACCTCGATGAGGCCAGAACTACAGCCATGGATCGCCTTGCATGGAGACGCCTGCAGGAAGAAATCCGACAACCATTGGCACCCACAGCAGCGTACGGCCTTAGGACCAGGTCCAGACCAAACGCCAGCTAGGGACCAAAGAAAGAAAAAAAAGTGTGGAATTAGCCCCTTCCCTCACCTCGTCTTACACAGTAAAACTCCTCCTCCCTCCCCCCACCTCACTTTTTAGGTTTCACAACAAACACACACACAACGGAAACACTGTTTTTAATGGGAAAAAGAATCTCTCTAATGACACTCGCGTGAGCGCATACTATCGGAATCACTGCTGTAAAGTAAAAAACAAACAAACAAATGAACCAGCAATTTATCTTTGAAAAGAATCGCGACAGAGCAGAGTTTCTGTGTAGAGCAGAGAATGTGTGTCTGTATGTGTGTGTGAAGCCGTCGAGGGGGGTGTAAAGGCGAGTGTGTGTGTGTGTGTGTGTCGGTGTGTGTGTGCCGGGGTCAAATTACGTGCGCACACACACATAGGAGATGCTGAAACAGAGAGGGAGATGTTAATTATCCTAGTAAGAGACGAGCACTAAGACCCAACAGGGGAGACAATTACCCACAATTCCGCAGCGCAAAAGAGAGAAAAATCATTGGCTCAGTTATGATCACGTGACGCTTGATGTCAAAACAAGAAGTGAATGCGTGATACATGATAATCGGCACTCATAAACCAAGACTTGCTTGTTTTTCAAGTCAAAATGTATTACAAATCTTTGCTCGTCTTGCGGAACACTTGCAAACCGCTTACTCGCAATCCGAGGTTCCATTGTATAGCAATCCCCCACTGATTCAAAAGTACAATATTGGTGATGTGGGCAACCACAGACCTCAGCCTCTCCCTCTATGTCCCGCACGTGGCCTTAGCAGTGCTTTAAATGAGCGTCTTTTCAGCTGGGCAAAGCTGCCATGTCTCATGACCTGCTGAGACAGAGAGAAGTGGATAAGAGAGAGGATATTGCTCACCTCTAGCAATTGTGCCCACACCATAATAATGGGTCTGTGCCATCCATGCACTGGACATGACAAACTGAACATTCTTTCTTCTTTGTTTCCTCTGCACACAGGCGCCAGTATCGCCCTAGCAAAAGAGGGACAGGGAGGTTAGGCATCACTCCTTCTGTGATCCAAGTGTTTTCCCCGCCAGTCCTCAATGGTGATGTGAGCAGCAGGAACCTCTTGGTTATCCCCAGGTACAAACATGATGTCAATAAGCTGGATTATTGATGAGCAAGCCATAATAGAGAGATAATTTGTGATCATAGGCACATAGAACATCTCACTTACCAGTCTGACATTGGATGGCCCTTTTAGATGGTGCTGAAGACACCAGGACAGTAGATAATAATTTTATTCCAGGCGTGGTGATTTAGGGCACCCCGCCCCTCCCTTGTGCACAGCGGAGCTGGCCAGGGTGCTGAATGCATGTCACATTCTCTTTTCCTTGGTTGAGTGAAGGGCTGGCAGATAGTAAAAGGTACTTGCTGAAGGTGCGCTGTCACAAATATTGCAGAACAATATTTTCATGCCTGAAAAGAAAGTAACATATATGACATGACAGACCAGTTTTCAAATGGAAAAAAACCTAATGTAGGCTAGTGGGTTTTGCATGAAAATCGAAAGGATCAAGTATGACAAAGTTAACTGAAGAACTCCAGCACGCTCAGTAAAACATCCAGCAGTTTTGCTTATTTTACTAATTTTAAAATTGCACAAATCTTTATCTAAGACTACTGATTATTTTCAAGTCAAAAGTTTTCACACAATATTTTACTGTTTCATTTTATATTAGTGCTCTTTATAGAGGTTTCTTTTATGTAGATGTTTTTTAAAGCCATTTGTGCTCATGGCATTTTTTGCCATGTAGTTTGAACAGGACTGTAAGTAAAACATCTGTTAGGTTTTACTGAGTGCACTGGAGAATATGAGTTCTGTTGGTAACTTTGTCACACTTGCTCCTTTCTATTTTCATGCAAAACCCAGGAGCCTACATTAAGTCTTTTTTCCAACTGAATCGAACTGAACCTGGTCTGTCATGTAATATATTGCTTTATTTAAAGGCATGCAAACATTTTTCTGTAATGTTATTTATTCATTTATTTATTAATTTATGTTTGGAAATAGTGAATTATTTTGTACATAATAATGCAGACATGATAAACATATATAACAAAATTTGTATGAAGGATAGTATTTTGCATAAGACTTTTCACAGACTGTGTGTGTGTGTGTGTGTGTGTGTGTGTGTGTGTGTGTGTGTGCTCTGTATGTACAATACAAGTAATGTTTTACTTACTACGTAAAGCCTGGCTGCTTCAAGATCCTAATAGATCTCTAAATGAAGGATTTATTAAAATAACATTTGCAAATACATTTCTTACAGACAGTGCTAGTATGAATTCTACACTTTCATGTACAATAAAATTAATCAAGATGAATCATGTCATATAGCAGCCAACATAATGTTAATCAATATTTGATAGAAATCAGACCAGTGATTTCTGTAGGATTTGCTTGACATCTTGGTTTTTTCTCACTGCTGAAGCCACATCCTGCACCACAGTAAGCTTTCAAAGTATTCTCAGAATCACATTATTTAAATTAATCAGGAGATGGGTACAAAAGAATTTATAAAACATTCCATGTACCATGGAATAAACTGAAGGCCAAGATCAACAAGTGGAGACAATGGGTCACCATGGAGACATTACTAAGAACAGGACATCCTATAAAAATTGATGAGAGGGCAAGCACACACCTTTTTAAGGAAGCCATAGAGAGAACATGTCAATATTCAATGACCTACAGAAATGTCTTTCAAGTACATGTCACACCCTCCATCTGACAACTTTTTGCATCCATTGTATGCCATTGTGCTGGTTCTACAATTTGCTTTTTACTCCTTACATAGATTTTCAGGTATTTGCTTGTTGACTGATTGACTGAACATTGCTCATTCCCAAAGTTAAACTGTACCTTTCCTAAGGTGTATTACATTACATTTACAATTATGCCTCCACCATGGTGAGATGTTATGCATGATATTTAGGTTGTTTATGTGGAATTCTGATATTTTCTGTGTACCAGTACTCTTTCAGATTGCATTTTGTTGGTCCCTGTTTAAAAAAAAAAACTGTCCTGTTCCAAATGGTTGTCTACATTTCTGCCACATTCTATACAACCTGAAACTGTAGAAGTTGATACTTCCAACAAAACTAATTGCTTATCTACTCCACAAAGTGTTGATTAGATAAAACATTTTTATTTTCAGTAAACAATAAAATAAATTTGGTCATTGTTATAGTCTGCAGATAGTTTTGTCTTCATACCCATACCAATCACTCATGCTTGAATTACTCACAAACTTGTAGATGCATGGGTGTAAGACACATATCGCAACAAAAGAATTAAAATTGGTAGAAATGCTAGAAACATGTATGTACACCAATATAATCAAGTAATGAAAACAGATCACTCACTCTCACTCATTCATTGCCTATACTGCTTCTCTTGTACAGGGTCACGGAGGCTTGGAAACCGCAAAGCAGGAAACCTACAAAGCACAGATGCAACCATGCAAACCATGCAAACTGTACACACACAGACCTAAAGGCAGGAATCAAAGCCTCAATCCTTTAGACGCAAGGCCATGAAAATAGATCAAAATACTATAAAACAATATATACCTACCCATTTATTCATATATTCATACATTCTCATACTCCTGCTTCCTGGTCAATTAAGACACACTGTGATCAATTCACCACATATGCGTATTGAAATAAACAGCAGATCTTATGATTTCAGAATCAGAATCAGGTTTTATACGTCAAGTATGTTGACACACACAAGGAATTTGATTCTAGCTGTGTGTGATTCTTCAAGTACAAACCAACATAAAAGACTGTACATTTGTTGTAGACAAGACACTACACAGTACACAACATTAATTAACTGTATAGATTAAAAAAAGACTGAAAAAAAAAATCAGAGTATGTAAAAGATGTACATAAAGTGAGTGTGCGTGATAGTGCAAGTAACTGTAGTGCACATCATATATAATAAGTAGTGCAGTAGGATGTAAGCAGTTTGTAAAAAGCATGTTGGCACTTTTATAGAGTGGATTGCATATAGTCAAGTTCAAGTGTTTATGTCGGTGATCCCAGAAGATCCGAATTGTGCATCTGTGCAACAAAGCATTGTCAAATAATCCTATTTTGAAACAACATTTCTGTGTCTTCTCCAACATTGTGCTTACATTACATCCTACTTTGCGTGAAAGCATGATCCAAGGACATGCACAACTAACGTGCGCATATACAAACTTACATACTCACAGGTCATATTGGGTCACTACTGGTCAGTTCAAGTCACAAACACTGAGGAGTGACTTTACCACAGAGACAGAAAAAGAGACATTTCAATGACATTGGCCCTAGTGATGCTGACATGGGTTCTGACATTGTTTCTGGATTCTGATTTTTTTTGTTGCTCATAATAAAGCACATTGTTCATATGGAAAAATTTATTATTAATTATGTATGTACTATGCCTACATTTTTATAAAATTATTAAGTGACAGAGTCCTATAATCACTGTTATGGAATGGACAGATTTTAGACAATTTTCCTGATAAAATTATGAAAAGAAATAAGAACTTCGGACATTTCACTAGATATAATATTGATTTTTATGCATTTAAATGTAAATATACAACCATAGAACACATGGAATGCAATGATGGAACATAAGGATAGCATAGACTGTACACGAAAATATATATACAGTATATATAAATACTGTACTGTATACCGCAGCTTTTATAATTACTGACACATGACCTTAAAAAGAAAAGTAGGACAATTACCCTGAAAATAGCTTAGGACTCATGGGGTTAATCCTCAATCAGATTGACACCCTTTTGACTGAAAATAATGCCAAATAGCATAGAAAAATAAGAAGAAAGTTACAATCATTTCAATTACCATATTGCATATACAGCATACTAGCAACACAAAGTATTTAATATGTTATAGTTGCATGTCCTTGCCGCTGCCAAGTTCCCAGCACCGGGAACGTTAGGGTAGCTAAGATAGTTAACTTAGTTAGCTAGCAAAGTGCTCACAAATTATAAACAGTGCATTTCCAACAATATAAAATAAAAAAGTCAAACTTTGTATGCTGAAAACAGATCCCATGACATGTTTTTGACAGTCTTTAAAGCCAAATTTTATTTGCCTTCAGGGCAAATCAGCTCACCAGAGTGTCGCGTTTTTTAGCACAACACCATTCTGTTGTGGATGAGCTATTTCTCTAGCTCTCAGAGGTTTAGTTGAAATATTATCCATTTCTACAGGGCCTAGTGCCATTGACTTGACCTTCTAGAGAACAATGTCTGCTCTACTAAGGCTGGTGATGGGCCAATACCCCATTAACCTAAAAAATATTAATAATAATGAAGGAGAGACAGAGTGAAGGGGGGGGTAGATAGATAGATAGATAGATAGATAGATAGATAGATAGATAGATAGATAGATAGATAGATAGAGAGAGAGAGAATTCACTATTTGACACACATTCCACTACACACACTTATTGTAAGTATTATGTTTGCCAATCTCTAACACACATTCTAAAACACACATGCATAATCATTAACAGCTATCAGCACCTCACTTATCAACACTCTGGCAAGTACATACGCTGATAGAGAACACTTCATTTCCTTTCTTCTCTAGAGTATTCCTCATAACCAGTCAAAAACTTTGGCTCATCCTTTTTCAACTTTTTTTTTTTTTAGTTTTGTGTGGTAATGTATTATTCTTAATTTATTATTAATCTGGGACTTTGTCATTTTAAAATGGTGTGCACTTTCTGGTAGGATATCTTCAACTTTCAACTGCCTTACGTCTGTCACATTTTTTATCTATCTGTTCATCTACCTGGCCCTGCCTCCCCATTTTATTAGAATGTATAAAGTATTTAATTTGTTTGAGTAAATTAAGAAAAGGAACTGTTTATTGATTTATTTTTTTCACAGAAACAATCTAAACCAATACCAGAAAATAGGAAACTCTTACCCACTCTAATTAGGCACTTATAGCACTTTCATATATACATCTTACAAATATTAGATTTAACCTTTTTCTTTTTTAGTTCCACTGGTGGAATTAGATCACCACTGTCGTTAGAGTAAGAGATTTTTCAGAAAGATATCTTTTTCTGGTGAAACTACAGACATTGGGCGCACTAGCAAAAATCTAATGTCAGCACGGACCATTTTATTATTTAAAAAAACATTTCTATTAATATACAGACTGATAATTTAGATACATTTTTGAGACTTCTGGCTCTTGTAAGTTGCACTACAGCCACTAAAGACAGTTAGAATTTTTTTTTGTTGTTGGCTTCTTGGGAATGGAAAAACAATGAATCAAAGTGTTTTATGACTCAAAGGAAAGACGTAAGTTCTTCTTAAACCATTTTCTCCCAATTTTAGTCATCAATTCCCAACCATTAGCTAGTTTTCTCCTATCATATGACAACTACCAATCAGGGAGGCTGAGGACCAGCACATAAAACCAGCCAAAGAATTATTATTTTTTTCCGAGCTGTTGCTCATACTTTGCCACTTGTTTTTAATTCATCCATTGGTCCCATCTTAGTGTCTTGTGGGTTGTGGATGCTGCCAATGCTGTGGCTGCTGTTGGAGTGTTGTTGGCTGGACCAAGCTCTGAAACACCTGTCAATCTTTCATCTGATCTGGAAAAGAGCCTCAAACTGCTGCTCCTGCTTTGTTGAGTCTGGTGGATATAGTTGTTAATTTTCCCTAAAATTGTCAAGGAGTGAAGACTCTTTACCAGGACATATTCTTAAAATCCTGGGTGTCAGTCCTAGTGTGACACTCTTGAGGGGAAAGAACTGGAGGGGAGACTTTTAAGAACTTAAAAGGGTCCTTTATTTTCCTTCAAACACACAGACAAGCTCTCTCTTTGGCTTCTGTGTTACTTCTTCCTTTATGATGTTTACTGGACGACTCATCAGTAGAGTCATCAGTAAACTACTTATTCCCCAGCCACTTGCTCATCCCTTCCCCTCCTTCCCCCCGCTCCACCCTCGAGTCACAAACTGGTAATCAAACGTGCCCTTCCGACCAGAACCCCACGGCAATCAATAAGACCTCCCCACTATGGAATATCCCATAACAAAAAATATACTGCATTGCACTCAGCAGATTGACCAACACACAATAAAGTGGAAAAGTTCAAGAAGCTGAATTAGGAATGTCTCTTGAAGCAATTTCTCGGTTTTAAATACAAGTTAAGTACGACATGTATGTAGGTACAAGTTATTGGCTGCTGTAGAATGTGGATGTAACAATGAAGAAGGCTACATCAGAATGCATTAGCATAACCTCAAAGAATCAGCGAGACAGCTGAAACTTGGACAAAACTGAGTTTTCCAACAGAACACACACAATTTGATACGCGCGCGTGTGTGTGTGTGTGTGTGTCTTACCTTCTTTGGAAATTTGTAGGCTGCACTTAAAGATCAGGCCCATAGCAGGAAACAAACAAATTTAATTGAACACTACCAATTCTGAGATTTAAGGAATTTTGCCAGAAATGACTGTTGAGAACAAAATGAGAATATTGATGAATACCAAAAGCATCTGCGAAAGGAGAAACTTGCTTGAAAATATTAGGTGTGCTGTATGTGTATTAAACTTTATACTACAAATTCCAAGGCAAATGATCAGTACAAATAATTCAAGCCCAATATTGCAATGATGTGTTCACGATGAGTGTATGTAGATACTCTGACTACAACTGTCCAGTATTTGCTACCTTTCACTCTCCTGGTTGCCATCTGTCCCTTAATAGGGGAAATCTAGCCAGTGGCTGAAATCTGGCAAGTTACCAAATTGAGAGAAAATATGCTTAAAAAAATGAACCACAAGGTACAAATCTATAATCACTTATTTAAGGGGTTTGGTGGTTTACCTTCTAAATGCATTTGCATTTAATAAAGAGCTCATTTAGAATCCCATTAGGATCTCAGACTGGCCGTTAAACAAGCCCATAAATACAAAATATTTAAATCGTTGGTGCAAGATTGATTGTTGTCTATATTTAATTGCCATTTTAGCTTTTTTTTTGTTTGTTTAGTCTGTTGCACTAATAGAGCTGTAATAAACCTCCTGGTACTGTAATAAAAATCCAGGTGTTCAGAAGTTTCAAACGGCAGTTCATCATTCATGGTTCCAATCACTCGATATATCTCTTGGTACAGACCTGTGTTTATGTGGAATTCTGATATTTTCTGTGTTCCAGTATTCTGTCATATTGCATTTTGTTGGTCCCTGTCTAAAATTCTGTTCTGTTCCAGACGGTTGTCAACTTCCACATTTCTGTCACATTCTATATTTCTGTGGCTGCTCAAAACCAGCTGTAATGTCTGCATGGTGTGTCTGCAAAAAAAGAAGTACACAGTGACAGTAAAGAGGAGAGTGTGATGGAAGAAGTGTCATCAGATTCTTGTTTTCTTTTAACTTTCTCCATGCGTGTTCCTCCAGGGCAAAGTATGTGTCAGGTGCAGGGAAAGAGTAAAAGAATCGGACCGTGACAGAATGATCCTAGAGGAAAAAAGATGGGGAAAATACAGAAAGAAAAAGTGCTTGTAGGTCAAAATCACCGCTCTTTCTTTCTTTCTTTCTTTCTTTCATTCTTGCTTTCTTACTCTGTTTCACTTTTTCTCTCGTTGTAGGACAAAAGATTGGGGCCTGGCAATGTGGGTGTCAGGTGATGTGTGACGGGCTTAAATTAAGGATGACATAATGAAGGGGCCAGTGTTGGGGATCTAGAGAAGTAGGGGGCCAGGCAGGATGGGTAATCCAGACGAGGGCACAGCATGCCGGGCAGCGGTAAAGCTCACTTATGGCCCCTCCAGATGGTACATGTTAGCGAACCATGCTAATGAAACGCAGGCTGACGTCAGGCTCAACACCCTCCCATTGTTATACTGTTTAATTTGTTATAATATTTGCCTTACAAACGAGAGGAAGGAGAGATGAGAGGCCAACAAGGGGCAAGTGCGGGTGTAGAGGTTTAGCTCCAGTTTTCCTTCAAATTGAGGAGTGTGCAGCAAGGCTTAATCCTAAGGCCATAGGCTGAAAAAAAAAGAAAAGGATCGAGGTTCTTCTACCTCTGTGAGCTTAATGAGTGCAGCATACAGTCTACTTCATAAGTAGAAGCTCAAAGTATTGACAGCATGATGCCGTAAAAAGTCCTGTATAAAGAATGCTGTTGTAAAGTTAGGGAGTCATAGATCGTGAAGTGTGAAAAGGGGTTTGGGAAAATGGGCAAAAGGGATGAGAAAGAAAAGACAATGCCATGCAACTGTGTCGGAACTGGGCTGTTCACTAGAAGTCCAGTCTAACAAAGAGGGTAAGAGCTACAAAGGCAGCCGTCAGGCTTGACCACTCTTGCATGTATCCACATACATCCATGCTCACCCACAATGTTTAGTTTTTCAATGGGCCTGCCTACTCACCCCTAAACACACTCCCTCTCTCATTTTTCTTCAGCAACAGGTCTATTCATTCTCTTCTCTCCTCTCTGGACCAGCTCAAGGAATGCTTTTGTTTTTCTATAGACAAATGTACTGTAGCATTAAGTACCACCTGCAAAGTTGGCAAAGCTGAGAGAGAGAGAGAGAGAGAGAGAGAGAGAGAGAGAGAGAGAGAGATGGAAAGTAAAGCAGCGAAGAAGTGATATGGTAGAGAGGCAAGTTGATATATGATGGGGAGAACCATAAAGAAGAATGGATAGATAACAATGAAAGCAACAACAAACAAACAAAAATCTGAAAATAATATATGATCAGAGGCTTTGACTTAGAGATAGAAAGTTGGAGACTTGTCCTTGCTCTCTCTTTCTCTGATGGGGTGATTGTAAGGTGCCTTACAGGAGTGAGTAATAAGAGTACGTGTTGCCAGAGTAATTACATAGCACATTAAAGACTTTTATAAACATTAGCATTCCTCCTCTCCCCAGTGGGATGGCTAGCTTACAAACAACCAAAAATCACTGCAAGATAAATGGATGGGCAGAAAAAGAGGAGTATTATGTCACAAAAAATGGATGAGCCGAGAACAGGTGGATAGACGTGGGTGATTCCAACTCACATTTGATCATGAATAAAAAAAAATGAAGGGTTAGGATGATGAACAAGGGGAGGAGAAGACGAAGAAGAAAGCATGAAAAAAATGACATCCACGATTCAGAATCCAACAAAAACCACATCTGGTTTCCTCATCAAGAGGGATCCAGCCCCTGGAATGCAGGACGCATGGCCCTGACCTCATATTCTAAATATACATAGTCATACCATACATCTTACAGAGGCACATGCCCTAACCCTTCAAGCCCATGCCATTCTACCACCGATTGCCTTCATATAGACATGCAAAACAAGCAGAGCATAGAAAATATCCACAACACAAGAATAATTCAGTGGATTCTATGATAGCAAGAAATAATTATTAATTATAAATTTTTTGCTCAAATTGTAATGACAAGATTCAGCTTTTCTAAATAGTTTCTACTTGGAATCTTTTCTCAGATGGAAAGCCTCTGTTATAGGGTCCTACATAAAATATTTAAAGGTTCCACCCTTTGGGTGCTAGATGGAGCTTTTTATATGACTGTAGGAAGAGGAGAGGTCTAAAAAATTAAAGTGAAGGATGGACCCTCTGCCTTCATTCTTGTTCCAACCATAGCGTGCGTTACTGAGCAAAACACCCTTGCTTTATTTTTCGTTACCCAGGTGCTGCAAAGGACAAATTCCATAGCTTGCTGCTGCAGCGCAATACAATGATCTCAGTTTGGTATTTCTGCCAATATGCTTTTATTCAGAGCCAGTTAGCTGTTCAAAAACAATGCCTGCTGTTAATTACTCAATTACACAATCATTCTCCCAGCCTTGTATAGGTTTTTAGACACTGGACATGAACTGGCCCTCTCTCATTTTAGCTTCTTCCAAAGTGACCGAAACCTTCACAACAAAGCCAAAAGTTTTGGCTGGAGTGCCATACCTGTTAGTAATTGCTGGCAAAGTTTAAAAATGTTCTCGTTCATTTAGACAAGTTCATTTGGCTTGTCAGTGATTTCGCTGAATGTTCTGAAGCCAGCTGCAAACATTACACTTTGAAAGAACAAGACCCATCAAGCCAGAATGCCAAGGAATGCTAAGGATTAATTTACTACCACGTGCATACGTTGAACTTCTTAAGAAGAAGTTCATATGAACGCTATGACGTATCACAAATAAACCAGCCAATCTGTCCCTGTTGCAGCAGATCATTTTGGCAGATGATTGGTTAAAGAAATTGGTCCCAGAATGCACAGGCATGGTTGTGATTAAATCCCTGAAAAGAAACTCATATTTTGAGTACAATCCCACTTGTCAAGACATACAGTTTGTTTAACGAATACCAAACCAACACATCAAGCACAGTGGTGTTTCTTAAGAACTGATTGGCTGAGGGCCTGACAAACTGAATTGCATATACTACCAAAAGGAGGCCTGGAGGAAGGTGCTGTTATCAGTGGCTGGGACCTTGGCATATTTAGTCAAACTAGTACCTTTATTCTTAAAAGTTTAGGAATTATTCTTAAAAGTTTAGGAACAGATGGTTCTACACCAAACAGGGGTTGGATATTGTTTGCAATTAGAACTCACTTCAGTGAGAGCTAATTAAAAAACTAATGCCAAATGGTACTGCTTAGTTTTCACTTTACATAGAAGAGAATACAAACCGTCGAATATAACTGGTGGCACTCCAAATGTGCTTGTTGAAGTTATCATTTTAAACAATTCTCTATTTCTTTTAACAAGAAATATAGTTTGCGAAATGAGAAAAGCAAAGTTATTTCTCATCTTGTGCGTCCCTTGAGTCCATGAGACAGCTGTGATGGATTCCAAACATGAAGCAACACTCACTCACTTTCCCAGGATTAATCTCAGAGCTTGAGGGCTGACACCCCACCACCAACATCGTTGTTAATAAAAACAATATTTAATTTCTTCTTCTTTCTCTAGTCCTCTTTTTCTCTTGCTCATACCTCCTTCATCTCTCCATGTCAGTAATACACACACACGGGTGTGAGCACTGCACACTAATTGGTTCCTGTCCTGTTTATCACACATCTGTCCATGCTCATGCTACAAGTGTCTAACAGGTTCTCATTTCAAAGAGCCGTGCTGAACAAATTCCGCCAGTGCCCATCATCAAAGACACTTAATAAAGTGTCTCATAAATTTACACGTTGGTTTAAATTTAGAGACTTGTTGATAAAAAGGGTTCCATTGCAGATAATGACTTTATTAAAAGACGTGCCGTGCTACAACAGACGTTCTATCAAGTGCTAATAAGAACCATAAGACTGGAGCCCTGAAATGTAATCATCGCTGCGCTAGCCAACCAGGCCGACACACTCACAGACCATTAAAACCACAAAAACAGGGGCTGGATTAATTTGATCAGTCCTGATATAATAAAGACTTACTGGAATGAACAAAAAATGTTAATGAAGGCACTACCAAGGAATAACTGAAGTATGTGATTTGTTTATGATTCCTCATGGTTTGCTATGACATCAACACCACGTATTTCATTTTCAGGAGAATGGTTTACTGTCCTTTAGGTTGATCTATATTATCCAAGCAACATTGAGTGCAAGTATACACTGCAAATGCTCACCAATACTTCATAGAACATTACCCATTTATACACTGAAAAATGTATGATACTAAATCCACTAACCAGCATGCTGTTGGGAAGTTGTAGGAACATGCTGTCAGACAACCACGGGAAGAAAAAGCTCAGCTCAAGAAGGATCGTGGTTGAACCCCAAAGCCCAAAATGGTTGGTCGGAGGCACAAAATTCATGAGTCGTTCAATTACATTGTAAACATCTGAAATTCTATAATAACCTATAACAATCTAGCAAGCTGTATGTCTCAGAACAAAAAATTAATTAACCTAATGATAAGTAAAAAATGTGGCTTTCTGTGGTGATGTTCTAAAATAGGTTCTGTGTGCCAGTGGATCACTGTCTCTAGGGTCCTCAGTCAGTAGGTGATTTGGCTACGTTAAGTGGGTGCATGGTGGCCTGTGATGAATTGGTGTCCCAACCAGGATGCATTGCTGCCTCACACTTAGTATGCCTGGGTTTGGCTCTGGATCTACCACGATGCTGACAAGAAAATAAAAGTAAACACAAGATATGAATGAATCATAAATATTTTTAAATAAAACACATCTTATACCTGTGTAATCAGGGGTCTGGTCTCTGTCTGGCAAAATCAGCATGAGATCATTTGACAGCATTTGCAAAAACTTGTGTGAGACATATGTGAGCAGTTACATGACAATAGAAAATGAAAGCCTGGAAACAAGCCCATCATTTTTCACTGTGTGGTGACAGTATGGTGTTGTAGCAGTGCAGAATAGCACACACCACATGCACACGCCACGCACATGTGCCTAGAAGCGGTGCAAAACATCTGCAGCTGGTGGGCCACAGCCAGACTCAGGTCCTGTTAACACTGTGACCTTCTGCTAAGCCCTACAGCAGACCTGACATAAATACCAGCATTAAAACACAGCATGGCTAGATTGTGTGTGTGTGTGTGTGTGTGTGTGTGTGTGTGTGTGTGTGTGTGTGTGTGTGTGTGTGTGTGTATGGGTGTGGGACAACCCAATGTGTGAGAAAGAGAGCTTTGGGGCCTTGGACCATACATATATAAGACACATACAAACACACACACACACACACACACACACACACACACACACACACACACACACACACACACACACACACACACACACACACACATGCAGCTGCAGCAGCCACAGAGGCAACTCTTAGGTCTTTGGCTGGACCCGTATTGACGTGGGGTGATGGATGTTAATTGCGGGACCGAATGGCTGTATTGAACAGGCTTCAGAAAGCGCCTGCAGAGCTGGACCCAGAGCAGGGGAGAGAGAGAGGGAGAAAGCAAAAGAGAGAGGGAGCATGTAAAAGTGAGAGAGAGCCAGATGCACAGCCAAGAAGGACTCAACAACTGACACCTCTCGAACCACTGCCCAATGCAATGCAAGCCATCTCAAACAAAGACAATACTGGCGGCACTCATGATTATGTGTGTGCGTTTAAGGGGAGAGAGAGAGAGAGAGAAGGAGAGAGAGAGAGAGAGTATGTGTGTATGTGTGTAAATGTCTCAGCCAAAGATCAATAGCCCGAAGCTGCAAAAGCAAAGACATGGGCAATCAATACTCAGGCCACAAGCAGCGTGAAAAGGCCAAAGGAGGGAGAGAAAAAAGGCATGAGGAATTAAAGAGACAGAGCAAAACACCAGAAAAAAATGAATGAGAAACAGAATGGGGTCAAATTAAGTAATTTGACTAAAAAGACAAAAGAAATACAGCTGATGTGCTTGAACTTGTGAACTTGTGGATGATTCTGCAAATTGATTGTCTTTTAGTTCAATTTCTACCGTCTGCATTAACAGAGGCTCTTTTGTTGTTACTATACCTTGTAAGGGAACATGTAATAACTTGTAAGGGAAAGTGTTGCCTTGCATTTAATCATTAGTTTGATAGCTTTTTGTGTGTATAGTAAATATATGTTTTTTTTGTTGGTTTAAATGTATACTAAGTACATAAATAGAATAAATACAAAAATTGAATGGTTTACTACAGTTAAAGTGTCATAAGTACTAGGCTCAGCGGGTCGTGTGGTGAGGGTGGGCCATTTATACGGATACACCTTAATAAAATGGGAATGGTTGGTGATATTAACGTCCTGTTTGTGGCACATTATAAGTGGCCAGAAACTGGTAAATAACACATGAAGGAATGAAGTTACGTTAAAACCAAGCACACCATTGTTTTTCTTGTGAAATTCCCAATAAATTTGATGTGTGACGTATCCATATAAATGGCCCACCCTGTAGAATAAATAAAAAATTGAATGGTTTACTACAGTTAAAGTGTCATAAGTACTAGGCTCAGCGGGTCGTGTGGTGTGGTTTCCTAGTTCAGTCTAGTGCGCTGGTTTCTTTGCATGTTCTTTTGTGTCTGCTCTGGGTCCTCCAGTTTCCTCCACAATAAATATATTGATCACTGTGTGTGTGTGTGTGTGTGTGTGTGTGTGTGTGTGTGTGTGTGTGTGTGTGTGTAGGATGGGTGCACATGGTGGACTTTGATGGACTAGGTGTATTCCAACTTCATGCCCAGTGTTAAAATTATCTTGACCCTGATTAACATTGGTTGAAGATAATTAATTGGAAGGCTAATGTATTTATTAGGTCGTCTAAATCCTACTTATAGATTCTCTTTTTTTTCAGTTTTCTGGTCTCCTAGATCTGCATTTTTTTTACATTATATTTTGATGTTGACATTGAGGCAGTTTTTTTTTCTTTTTGCAACAGGCTCTACTGTATATGTGGGGCTGTACTCTCATGCAATGCCCCCTAGTGAAGACTACTAGGTAGTCTAGGCACTAAGGTGGATGGACAGCTGGAACCTGAACCTGATTGATGCTGAAAGGAGTCCACGGCGAAACTCCTCGCATGTTAGATTAATTTATGTTGGACTTTATTTCCCTCATTTTCTTCCTTTGACAAACAGCCTTCCATCCAACAGCAAATTCTTCATAAGCTGCAACAGGTCAGGCAAGGAGCAGCCATGTCACAAGGAAGAGGATGATGCAGTACATATGAGTAAAGAAGAACACTGGAGACACTTTTCTGTTATTCGCTATCCATGGCCATAAATTATGTGCTCTCCCTGATGGAGTGCTATTAATAACCAATAACACCACACACACATACACACACTATCCTTACTTGCTTGGGATGAAATACCCCTGGACGTAGCACTTAAACAATTGTGCCGGAGTGTATGTGCGTGAGAGTGTGAGAAAGACAGAAAGAAGAGTGGGAATGGGAGGGAGAGTGAGTGTGTTGGCTTGGCTGACCGTCTGCGGTTCTGTCGCGGTGAGGGGGAGATGGAGGTGGTGGTGGAAGGGGGGCAGAGCGGGCGTTGCTGCCGAATTCCCTGAGAAATGTTCCTTTTGGAGCCGACCCTGTGCTTACATACCTCGCACTCCCTTTTCAAACTCTCCTCTCTTCACTTCCACTGTTATGAAACGCAGGATCCTAAACGCATCACTCTTTCAAAAAGCACTAAAAGTTCCTGTGCGCAAAAAAAAACTTTTTTTTATTTATGTTTAAAAAAAAAAAAAAAAACTATTTAATACGCCGCATCCTGGAGTGGCCCTGCACTGCATGTTTGCTTTGTGGCGTTTTCTATGCGCCAGCATCCTTTTGGACATCGTCAGGAGCTTGTTAATGAGCTGATGAGCTGAGTCAGGTGTGCTCGAGCTGAGCAGGGACACATTATAATGTGCAGTTAATGGGGACTTCGAGAGTAGGGTGTGCGAAAATACAGTCGTAGAAGAGAATAGGTGAGATGCAGGCAACGATCCCCTTGGGTCTTGTTGTCTCGGTTTCTACCCCGGTGGTAATAGAGACATGTACTGCGCACGGGTCCCGTTGGGGAAGGTGCTAAAACTGCGCTCACACCCTGCCCTCAGTTACTTACGCACCACACACACACACACACACACACACACGAGTGTATTTTTGCTCGCAGTCAGTCGGCATCTTTGCGCACGGAGCCGATAAAATCAAGCGCGTCTGAGAGAGAGGCAGAGTGAGTGCGTCTGGGAGTGAAAGAGAGAGAGAGAGAGAGAGAAGGGGGTTGGGGATTGTAAAGGAGGGTGGACTGATCTATGTGCCGCTGCTAAAATCTTGTTCTTGTGTTTTCATTCTCAGAGTGAGTTTTCAGCTCTGGACGAAGAGGAGCGTCTGGTCTGCACGGGGGAATGTACAGAGAAACCACCCTTTCCTCTCCTCTTACCCAGTGCGTATTTTCCCACCGTTTTTTGTTTTAATTGTTCACATGAGGGGCAGAAGACGAGAAGGAAGGTGGTACAACTCGGGCTTCAATCTGTCACTCTGCTTAAGTGGATGTCTCTGCACAGGAGGATCGTGTTATCTTTTCTTTTGGAAGGCAGACATTTGCAACTGCTGCTTAGTGGAGCCGCAAACTTTTTTTTTTCTCCCTGCCTTAAGATAAATAATTAAAAAGCTTGGATCCCTGGCTACCCCCCTTCTTCAAACATTTTTAGATGATGTCATTGCACTGCGTTTTTTGGCCAGAGCTTCAGGAGACCCACAGCCGGGCAGAGAGCGCGGCGAACTCCGGATAATCAGGTGCAGAGCCGCTGTGCTGAGCGCCGCGGGTGGATAGATCGGCCACGCGCATCTGTCCTCTTGCTCTCCTTCCATCATCTGAGCTGGACCAGACCATACCGTACACTGCGCCGACTCCAGCGCTTCTTCTTCTTGGACCCCTCGCAGCCATGACCAGGGCTGACTGGAGGCGCCTGAAGTGCCCCGCGCCACGCGCAAACCTTTGTCGCACCGGCCCGTCAGTCCGAGTCCCTCTTCACCTCTTCATCTCTGCGTGTGCAGTCCCATCAACGGAACTCTTGTGTCATGTTTGTTCCGGAAGCTTTCACATTTAAAAGGAGCACAATACCTTTGAGGAAGTGCTTGTGAGAATTGTATCGTATTTGGAATCCTAGTTTCATTTCGCGCGCTTTCCCCTTGGGTGATCTTGCGACCGGAAGTGGCGCGAGGACGCCCGGTAAACTTGGCTTCACCTGTTACCCGTAACCATTAGAGAATACCAGCTGTTATGGCCTAACCCCCCACTCCTGCTCTCCTCCTCCCGTCAGTTCTGCCCCGCCCCCGAGCCGTTACCAAGCGCGCAAGCAACAGCCGCCGTTACAGCCGCTCCCGGTGGCACGCTCTCCGCGCACTCCTCATTGACACACACACACACACACACACGGGCTCGCGCGTACGCACGCCCACACACACACACACACACATACACACGCCAGCACACACACCTCCTTCCAAGGAGGAAGCTATGCGCGCCGCCCGGTGCCGGCGGGAGCGTCCGCTGACCTTGTGACCTTTCCGGCGGCATTGGAACGTGAACTTTGGCGGACCTGAAGGCGACCCGGCGTCCATTTGCTTTCCAAGACGCACGGAGCGACTCGGCCGGACGCAGGGAGCGATGCGGTCCTTCCTCTCTACCCTGGCTGTCTTGTAAGTCATTAATTACCTAATGCTGAACTCCTGCACATGCGTGTTAATGCAAGCCATTTCCTGTTAACTGTAATGCGTAAAATATTTACTCTATAAAAACAGAAGCTATGCGGAATTACGCTTCACTTCCCATGACTAACTGTGAGTCTTTCATAAATAATCACCAAACGCACAAAATGACATCACCCCTAAGGGTTGCCATGGTCACGGATGTCAATCAGGCATGCTCTCAGGTAAGCGTGTCACATCAAAAGAGAACAAACTGCCGAATTTCTTCCAAAGTCTGACTACAAAGCATATTTAAATTCTTCTATTTGTCCTTTCCCCCCCCCTTTTTTTTGACACATGACAGTTATGTTGAGATGGTTGTCATTTTTTCGGGCTACCTGCACAGAGGCTGAGTGCTTTCCAGCTTTACCTCTTCACAAAACCAACACTTAAAAAAAAAATACTACTAACTGGAATGAAATTGGCACCTTATCGTCTGTGTGGCGTAAAAGAAGTCAAGAAATTGGTTGAGTTTGCACATCCCCTTGGAAGACTGACACACATAGCACATGAGGACAGGTTCTAGAAATTACAGCAGCTTTAAAATGTATTAGCTGAGCATTTAAAAGTTCAGTCCCATGATGGGAAAAGGCCTTTTTGGGGGGAGTTAGGCAAAAAAAAATACATTCCATAGAGATGATCTAATAGAATGCTGTTTAGATTTGTATTTAAAAAAGTGGCTCTTTGAGTGCTGCACTCACCGCTGAAGAAAGATGAAGCCCTGTGAAGTATCAGGATCAGGTGTAGAAGTCATTTTGTGATTATGCACATATGCATATTTTTAAGAGCGCAAAGTCTACAAATGTCAATATGAAGTGTTTGTGTTTCTCATCTAAACCTTAACCACTAAACCTTACCACATGTGCAGTGCTCGATTCTGCACAGACTGAGGGAGGTGCAATAGGATCCATCTATTTCAATTGAACTCTTGTATTTCATCACCCTCAAGTCTCTTGTGTGCAGTCCAGAACCAACTGCTTCCTCCGGGCCCTTGGCCTCGGCCTGTCTCGCAGATGTGAAAGGTGCACTGTGTAATGTGGCAGTAACACTACATTGCAAGCTGATTAGCTGGTTTGTGTTCTTGCCATACCGCTTAAGCCGAGACAGTTAGTCAAAACTTGTGCTAGACAATGAACTCTGCTTGAAAGGCACACAGGGAAGAGGTTTATGGTGATTTGGGATAGAACTCCACTTTCCACACTCAAACACCTTTAGGACAAATCCTGTCTCAGGTCTGATGATGTCACACCGCCTTGCTTGTCTTGGCTCATGACCACACAGTGCTGTAAAGTAAGAGCTCCCAGCTACTCCCCCCCCCCCCACACACACACAGTCTCTCTCTAGTTGGCTTCAGGGTGGATGCGGTTTTGGAGGGATAGGGGGAATCCGAAGTTGCAGCTAAAAGGGTTTTTTTTCCCCCTCTCTCCTCATTTTCTGTTCTTTTTGAGCTTTCTTCCTCGCTCAGCGTAACTGTGTTGTTTGAACAGCTGAGAATTCTTACCAAGCTCTGAGCCATTTTCACCTGCACTGCCAGCGCTGGCAGGTAGATGAAGCATGCATACATCACAGCAGGCAGTCAGTGCTCATATGTCTGCTAGCAGGATGCATAAATATGGAGATAGCATGCCTGAATGCACATATCAATAACACCCCATGAACAGCAGCCAGCAATCATACAGTTAATGTGCACTGACTATGCACGGTAAAACTTCACAGCTTCACAGTTTAACATACTTTGCATTTAAAAAGTGATACAGTCTGGAGTTAAGGCATGCTGAGATACATGCATGGGATACCGGGGACCTAGAGATAGGGTGACAAATATCTATGGGCATTAATAGAAAATGTACGGACAGTAAATAAAATTTTTATCAGTTATGCCTTTGTAAACACAGTAATGAGAAGCCACTTAGCTGTTATATCTGTGGTGGTCTTTAGATGTAATGTTTTAGACATTGACAGTACTTCTGGGGAGAAGAGAGCAGTTTATTTATGGTTTTGAAGCATCTGATGATTTTAATACCTTGAAGTTCATATTGGACACATTAATAAGGAATTGGCTCAATATTATGTTTAAATGTTTAAATGGCACACAGGACTAAAAATTCTACCAGAATTATAGACCAAAGATTTCCATACATATTCATAACTTGGCTGCTTCACATTTAGTGGTGAGCAAATGTATACGTCCTGTATATGTGCCCCTTGCGTTTAATGATTGTTCATGGTATGGTTCTTAAAGTTTTAGCCGAACGGAGTCAGCTTATGTACTTAGATGTGATAGTCCTCTAACGTCTGGACTTATCTGTAAATGTACACACCTTTAATATGAGCCAACAGGAAGCAGAAGTTAACCAGACAACATGGATCAATGCAGTAGTAGAATGCGTACAGAGCATAGGTCATGACCTGTATGCACAGGTGTAAGGTTAGCACCCAAAACCACTGCATTCCTCTTCACAAGTATAGACCTGGTCAGCAGATGTAGGCAATGACTTCAAGCACCTGGCCGACACACTTCACTACCCGTGTAGCCTGTACATACAGGTGCACAGTCAGCACACACAGGTGCAGAAAAACCACAGACACACAGTCAGCCTGCCAGCAAATACCACTGCTCACTCCAAATGCGCTGACCCCAAGCTGGTGCATTCCCAGTGTGCACATATGTTGAACCAGTCTGTTCGGATATAACAATACTACGCACAGCTTATATGACCAAAGGCGTTCGTTCTAGACCATTTTGCAGAAGGAAGACAGCCAGTGAGAAATACAAAGACGACCACCCTGTGAAAAAAGGATGATAGCCAGTAAGATATACAGAGACATAAAGCCAGTGCTGTTCAGCCCCATTGGCAGTCTGCAGTTATGCATGGCCAATAAACGTATTCCCATAGACAGAGTGCAAACACACATTGGGCCAGTATGGGACGGCATGAGGACAGTATGAATCAGACAGGTTATGGAAAGAGACGAGGAGACGAAGTCATGTCATTCGGATGATTTTCCAGCAGCGCAGCTTTAACATCTGAGGCATCTTTCTCCCTTTCTTATGCGCCCTCATTTTGACTTCCGCTTACTAATGAGGCTCTACAACCAAATTGCTCTGTCTATTTCTCTTTCTGTCTGTCTCTGTTTCAGGATGGGAGTCCTAAGATTCAACCCAAACTTTCGAAAACATTTTTAACGATTTTTATGGCAAATTAGTTTGATTGACACCGTAGTTAGAGCTGTCACTGCACTGGTTTGGCTATATTTAAATATTCTAGAAATCTAATTGAGACAACATGTGTTCAACTTAACATATGTCAGACAGGCATTATTGAGATGTAACATTTATTTGGTCTTCAGTGGTCTGTGGGCTAGTTTTGTATGACCTCGGTTAAGAGAGAAAGACAGAGAGAGTTTAATTTTTGTTACTTTTAATTGAATATAGAGCTTTTTAGAAGACCCAATTATAGAGACTGTCAATGCATGTTTTTTAGTGTGTGTGTGTGTGTGTGTGTGTGTTCCTGTCATTTGTTATCCACTACAAAATAAGATAAAATGTTCCAATAAGGTCATTGTAAATAAAGTTGGCATAGGAGATAACGTTAAATTGGATACACCTTGTCGTCCTAAAGATAAATACTGTCAAGCTTAGTTGAAGTTGTGAGGGATTTGTTGAATCATGATGAACAAATGAAGAAAAGCTTTGGCTATGGTTACAGCAAAAAGCAAAAGTAGTTACACATAGTTTTGTTGTTGTTCCAAATCCCTTTCAGATCAAATAGGATTGTCCTCTTGGTCAGATGGAATTGTTTAAGATTCAATTGAATAATAGACTATTTTTAAAATTGCAGAGTGGTAAAAATAGCACAGCTGTTACAGAGACTAGAGATATGAAAAACTGTGGATATTCCAGTAAAGTGGATTTTTGGGTACAATGGGAAAGTATTTCCATATGTCTATGTGTGTGTATGTATGTTGTATGGCCTACAGTGATATGTCAAGTGTAACATGTGAACACCTGCTTTCTCCCCCCCCCCTTTTTTTTTGGAGATTACAGATTAATTACCAGGGGACCGTATAATGGAATAAGTTTTTTTTTCTTCTCGATGTGTTAAGACAAAGTGTATAAAAGGGTTATGAATGTGTGTTCTGTGTGTGTGTGTAAAGAAATATCTGATGTGAAGAGAAGTGACTTGTGTGTGCATGTTCCTAATTACAGTTATATGTATGGGAGTCTGAGTGTGTGTTCAGCATCTGTGTGTCTGCTTTGCTGCAGCTGCCAGCTGCCGACACTGTTTCTCTGTCTTTATTTTCCCTCATTCTGTTTCTCGCCCTCATATCCCTTCGTGGCTGGGACAGCATGGGGGAGTCTTCCCATTCTCCTAACACCAGACAGGGAAACGGGAGAGGAAGGGAGAGCAAGGAAAGAGGATTTAAAAATGACAAGATGAGAAACACTCCCTCAATTCTTTTCATATCTTTTCCATTATGCATATTTTTTGGGACGCCTTCACATGTTTTTCACCCGACTGAATGGTAGTGATGTAATAATGAGGTGTGAGGTCTCTGGATGTAAACAAGGAACCAGGTCCAGTTGAATCATTCCTGAATAAATCATTGGCTTATCGTGTTCACAGAAATATCATTAATTTTGCTGCGAAGCCACGGCTCGGCCAAAATTCAAAGAGATTCTGCTGTAATAGCGAGGTGTAATTGACTAGGAATCTTAGTGTTAACTGCTTTGTGACCTGTTTCATTAGTAATCAGTAACTGAATGTCTAGATATGAGTGTGACAGAGCGATTGGAGTTCCATTAATGCTGGAACTAGATGGCTACTTGAGGACATCCACAATAGACCCCACTCTGAATATAGTATTCACTTACACTCACCTAGATACAGTACCAGTCAACAGATTTATTTTCTACATTCTAGAACAATATTGGACTTTTTCAAAACTATGACATATTACATATGGCATGACGTACAGTAATTAAACAAGAACAACCATTTGCAAAACCCATCGAGCACCCATTGAGAAACTCATGAAGACTATCCCAGGAAAACAAGACCAAAATTTACCTCTGCTGCAGAGGAGAAGTTCATTTGGAGTTACCAGCCTAAAAATCACCAATTAAGAACCAGCACCTCAGATTAGAGCCTTTATGGAGGCCTTACAGAGGATAAGTAGCAGAGACATCTCAGTATCAACTGTTAAATGTAGATTATTGCATATTTTGGATTCCTTTATTGTTTTTACAATGTATAAAGAAATAAAAATCAGGAAGGGCCATGGAATTAGAAGGTGTGTCCCAACTTGACTGGTAGTGTAGTGTAGTGCATATACAACCAAAAGCATGATGTTCATGCAGTGATTACTAATCCAAATCAGTGCCTACCTGCTCTCTGGTTTAGTTCCTCTGTCCATTTGCCATCATATAACTCTAAATCAGGATTGTAGGAGGAGACGTCTGGATATTGTGGAGCGGTGACATACTGTAATTTCCCTTATGGCAATGACTTAATAAAAAGCTCTAGTCTTACTAGTCAACACCAGTAACATGAGCAATACTGTTACTCCAGTGTTAAGGTCTGATTTAAATATTACACAGCACTTGATTTAATTTATAGACAAATATAAAACCAAATAGAGCGTTCTGTATTTTTCATTGAATATCCTAGAAATATTTTCAGACACTACTGAGCATGGCTACCACTGTACTGCCTGGTATAACTTCACTGGAAGTTGTGTAATTCATGGTTCTCTGTTAAGAAGAGTAATCAAATTCATAAAATGAACGAAGTTCTTGTTTATGTCCATTGGCAATAGAAATAATGACAAAATAGTTGGATTACTGACTCGCTGCTGCACCATGCTAACAATGTAAAAAAGAAAACTATATTTTGAAAAAGAGTACAAGGTCAGGCATCATTTGTAAAAGGTAAAAAAATGAAATGATGAAAGAACTTGTCAGCTTATTTCCTGCTCTGTTTTTAGGGTATTTCCACCAGAGGTACCGGAATGAATTTTATGCTGCTTTTGAGTAATCTCATCACTCACACATTTCTGAAGCCTGACTAAAAAAAAAATAAAATAAAATACTTATGCCTAACTCAGCATTTCTACAGGGAAAGTTTGGATTTCTACAGAGAACATCTCTTCAACCCTGAGCACTTTTCTTTGTCTTTTAACTGAACGTCCTTAAAGTGGACTTAGCTCAATGTTTTACCAACATACAGATGTATTAGCTTGTTAAATACACAACTGACTGAACTGTTCAGTGTATTGAGGAGGCAACCCATCACAGGCAGTTTTCTAAAAGACAGACATGTAGACATCCATCCACATCCAACTCAAATGCATTGAACTCCAACATTACATTCTGGAATTGCACTTCCAAGTGGCAAGTTGAATACAGCATTGGTTAAAAGAACCTTTTAAGAACCTTTTAATCTTTTGTGCAGGCCATCGGTTTTTTTAAATGCCTGAAAACTGAACGTGGCCTCTGACCTCCAGGGTTGAGGCTTTGGTTCCTGCCTTGGGATTTGCATGTGGTTTACATGTCCTCCCAGTGCTTGGCACGTTTTCTCTGGGTACTTAGGTTTCCTCCCACAGTCCAAAGACATGCAGATTAAGTCTAATTGATGTTCCCAAATTTCTCTTGTGTGTATGTCCTGCAAAGGATTTCCACCCCATCTATGAAGCACCCCGCCTTGGACCCTCAAGTCTAACTAAAAACAAAAATGATCAACCAATAATTAATTACAACAGCTTATGAAATGCTCACAATCCAGAAACCAATTCAGGCTCTCTGCAGTTTATTTTTTTTCAGTTGTTTTGGTCCTCTTTCCAAGAAAAGGTTTAGTTAGTGAAACATTTTGAGGACACACAGCTACTCTACCTCTCAGTTTACTATCACAACATTTCTGTCTGTGTTGCCATCACACCCCCACACCACCCTGAAAGTGAGAACGCATTTTTCGAAATATATGTAGAATGAAAGTAGAGACGGGAGGCAGCTGGATAGTATTGAGTTTTCAACTTTTGATTAGCTGATAACTGTGTGTAGAAAGATTTAAAGAAAAGAAAAAAGGGTCTGCCAAAGACAAGTGAAGTACATGACAGCAGGGGAAAGGAAAGAGGAAAAGGGAGGGGAAGTAGAAACGTTCTTAGGCCTTGTTTATATGCAGAGAGTTGCCAGACGCAGGGCAGTGAGATTATGCATTCACCCTCAGGTTTTCCTCTTGTAGGGGGCACTTAAACAAGGCACACCCATCTCTGGAGTGTACTTACAGAGTACATGGCATTATGGAACATGTGTGCACACTCACACTTACAGCATACATACTGTAACACACATCCCTGGAGCCTCGGCACACACATACACACCTTTGGCACATATACTCTGATACACTTCATTAGAGCACACAATGCACCCTGCCCATGCCGTACCAGAGTCGATCTCAACCATGAAAGAATGAATGATTAGATTATTCCTGATCTTCTTTGTGCTTCATTCATATGACTTGACTCTGATTTATCTATAAGACATGTTATTATACCAAGCAGAATTTTGAAAGCTAGCTTTAAGCCATTATTTACAACAACGGTGCAGTTATAATGCTGCTCTTTTTAGGACCTGCTTTGACTTTGGACTGTCTCCTGTGTGTGTGTGTGCACAAAAAATTGCCTGACTCAGGAGGGGAAGAGAGAGGAATAAACAGGCATTAGGACCCTGAAGACTAGGTCAGAGGACACTGGCGCTTCCTTGCAGAGAGGCTGCTGTGTGAACAGTTCACTGGTTTGCATAAAAAATGTGATTCTCCAGCTAATATGGTTCTTTCTTGATGTAATGCATGGACACAGAAGTTATTGTTCTGAAAAAAAATATATTGTTCTGTGACCTTAATATTACAACATCGAACATGAGAGATAAATGTAAGTCGCTCTGGATAACAGCGTCTGCCAAATACTATAAATGTAAATGTGCAACGAATGATAAAACATTAGAGAACCTAATGGAAAGAAAACATCATTGTTCATGGCACCATAAACAAACAAACTACAGTAAGTCCCCTACATACAAATGCTCAAATTACAAACTTTTGAAGCTACAAACATGTATTCACGCATGTGCGGCATACGTTGTCACGTGTGTGCATCTCAGGATGTCTGGAAGCAAGCATAAAAGCAGCTGCGATGAGGCTGGTAATATGATAAGAAGTGCCAAGCAATAACGATGGAAACAAAAGTGAAAATAATTGAGAGAATACAGCAAGGGGAAAAGATGGCAGATGTTTATTAACATAAATCTTTTAACCATTGGCATTGTTCTAAAGAACAATAATCATGATCATGGAATATGTTAGTTGTATATAGTGTATAACCAGTCATGTTAGTATTCTAGTATCTAGACAATATCTGTTGGACTTACGAACAAATTGGACTTACGAACGAGCTCTCAGAACAGAACTTGTTTGAATGTTGGGGAACTATAAAATAATTTCCATTAAAAAGTCAATTTATTGAGCAGTACACAAAGCAAGCATTCTGGAGATTTTATTATTAATAAACTCAAGAAAATATTTGATGAATAAAGAAGTGTATGGGTGGTGCAAACAATGCCGATTGGTGATTGATTTTAATGAACAATTTTGTCAACTCGGGTGTTACACACTGCTCATCTGTCAACCATATCTGCTTAGCTGAACTCACCAGAAGCTTGGAGGTGAGGTGGAGAAATGTATCAAGTACAGGACAGTCGCTAATGCTCAAAAAACATTGCTAAACGTGTTACCTAACATTTTTATAAATGGTTTTCTATGTTGGCAACCATGCGTTGCAATATAATGAGAATGATCTTGGGCATACAGGCAGTCAAAATGCAGGAAATAGTACTACCCTGAAGATGGTGTCTATGAGTAGAGTTGGAGGAGGGGCTATGATTTTGCATACTTGTCTGGCATGACAGGCGATGTCAGGCAACTTTCCTGGAATTATCTCATAACAGCCGGGAAATTTAAATGGCATGTTCGAGCACATTTATGGACAGAAATGGAGAAAAAAAAGAGGGAATGCTTTTTCTCATATTTTGTCTGCGCACACTCCCCCCCTACCCCCCCACACCACACACGCACACACATAGGAGACCCACGTGAATGTTCAAAAATGATTTTTTTTAAAAAGTGAATTTTGCATAATAGATGCTCCTTTATAAATCTAATCAAGTTGGCATTTTACCTGCATTAGCATTATAACGTAATTAGGGACTGTTTGTAGGAGGGGTTACATTGTCTGTAAATTGTTTATAAAATAACTATATTGACCTTTTTAATATTAAATGGAATGTTCTTTGAGCACTCTGACCAATCTACATGTCTTTTAATTATCATAATATAAAAGCAGCTGAAAAATTTGGTCACATTAATTCTGACCAATCTTTAGCTGTGATACATCATTTTCATCTTTTCAGGTTGGTCTTAACATACAGGAAGGCATGGCATAATCATAATGTGCAGTGTTCAGTGCAATGCACATTTTTAGACATTTTATAAGTTTGTAATTGAAGGTTCAGAACATCTGGCTAGCATCTTTTTTTTTTTTTTTTGTCTCAAAATCACTGAGCACACCTTTAAGGGATTTATTGGACTACATTTTTTATGTTTATATGGGATTTTTACAACAAATACCAGCTATACTACTTCTCTTGTTCTCCTTCAAATATGCTTTCAACTATGCCTCTGACATCTGTTTTAGACAACTGCTGGACTCAAGCCAAGAGTTGCTTTAAAGCTGTTGTCACAATTTTTGATGTTTCACACAAAGCTGTTCGGCTCACGCACCCTGAAGAGAACCTGAAAGCAACTGTTTGAGCTCTGCTAGTCTGGGCTGAAGGGCTCCTGGCAAGAGCTCGCTTCACCCTTGCTCTGAACTACCCCATTCGCTCTTTAAACGCAGCACAAATGGTTCTTGCACAAAACACTGTCCAAGTTTCCATACAAATGTGAACAATGCCTCAAATGTCAACTTTTTCCTCTCCCAAAGTGAGAAGATTAAAGATGGCAGACAGAGAAGGGAAAAGAGAACAGGGCTCTATCCAAAATCAGGGCACACTCCCTTCCCTCCCACCCACCTCCTGGGCTGTGGAGATGAATAAGGAGATTATCAGGCATTTAACATTCTGATGGATTCAGCATCCAGCACACTGGGAGGTACAGAAGTAGTTATCTTATTTTTTTTTTATTTGTATAATTTTAGTATCTAGCCAAATGGTTTTAAGGCAGGATGACTACAAGAGGTTAGGGATTAAAGAGAGTTTCCAAATGATTACAGGTGTTATTAGGGTGTGGCCCAAATAAACTATCCTCATCAGTAACCTTTGTAGTCAGGTTCATGACTATGATTGAGGAACTAGGCTCTGTATGAGTGCAGTTTGAAAAGGGGTTCATGACCTGGCCAAAGCTGGCATGGCCAGAAGTCCAGACATCTGGTTTATGCCACAAATTCAGCCCCAGAGCATCATGGCGGTATAAATTATACTGTTTTTAACTCTGCATTTCAGGTTTTGATACACTGGTGATAAATTAAGTGGATTTGGAACTCTGTGTACTGTGGATGCAGACGGATGATAACTTAGATGGGATTTTGAGACATAAGCATCATCACTCATCTGTGTTATACATTTTTTTTATTCTTAACATTATATTATTTCCCCTCCTTTTTTTTCCCCTTTAAGGTGTATCCAGATGATGCTGGTGATGTGCAATCCTCTGCAGGTGAGTTGAATTTCCTGTGTGTGTGTGTGTGTGTGTGTGTTACATTGCAGAATTCTTTATATACTAAAGTTATTTTGGTTTATTAGGCTATGCGACAAATATTATATAAGCAAGTAAAGCAAGTCATTTATGCATAGGGGACTAGCTCAGAGGGTTAAGGTCCCCTTATGAAACCCATCATAAGGTCAGTGATTCAAGCTCCTGCTCCACCAACTTGCCACTGTTGGGTCCTTGATCCTGTTTGCTCCAGTGGTGTCACATCATGTCTCACCTCAGCTACCTTACAGAGTTGGATATGTGAAAGAAGAATTTCCAGTAGTGAGGTCTATGTGACAAATAGAGGCTTAACTTATGATGGGAAAAAGTTACCGTTGTGGTCATAATTTGTAAAAATTTCACTGGATAACACTTTATCAGCTAAAGTTGAAATACTTTGTATATTGTTATTTTTTTTTTATATTTATAAACAAGAAAATAGAGAGGTCGTAGAAAGTGCTAATACAGTACTGTGCAAAAGTCTGTGCAACCTTGTGTCCTTTAAAACAAACTTTTCTAGGGATTTATTTTGTTTTTGGACTTTATTATTGATTAGTACATTTTTTAAAAACATCAGTATTTTCCACAAAATTAAAAGTTAAATAAAAATATTTGGAAGCTGCTGAATTCGGCATGCAAAAAAGAAGCAGGTGCCACATCAAAGTCCTCAGGGTTGTTCTGCACGATGCTAATTAAACTTAGTAGATAATAAAAAGTAGCTAATTGTCTTACAAAACTGCACAAATTGTAGAATAAAGCATTGTCACACCAAATACTTACTTTGTTTTGTCCTTGCGCTACAGAATTTATATGCATGTGTCTAAGCATTTTACACATTTATTTGCTCATGGAAAATGAGCAAACTATTTATTTGTTTAAAAAAATAATTAAGAATGCAGAGAAAATTAAGCAGTGATGAGTAGTATGCAAAGTAAACAATTGCATAAACAAACAAACAAATTGCATGAACAAAGTACGCAAACAAAGTAGGCAAAGTAAATAATTGCAATGTTATTAACCTTGTGTCTGCAGGTTTTACACACTGGCCATGAGTCGACCATACCTGCTTATCTTAACTCATCAGCAGCTGTGTTGATGGAGAAACATATTTAGTACAGGACAATCACTAAAGCTCATAAAATTGCTGGATATGTTGCTTAATTCTTTTAAAATAATGTTGCTATGTTACAGATAAATGACTGACACCCACTATATTAAAAAATATATATTAGAATCAGAATCCCATACATAAAAATATTTATCTTTAAAGTTAGGTATAGTAAAAAAAACCTTTAAAGGCCTATAACTAATATTCCAGTAACTACTTCTGTATTGGAGTCTGTATTAATGCAAGCTATGTAGCTTTTTGTCCATTTATTGAAGATTCACACATTGCATTGATTTCAATTGTTCCAGTGTTGTGAATCCTCAGGATGGAAGCCCCAGTTTTTGAGAGGTCCTATTGTATTTCTAGGAATGTACATTTGTGAGAAAAAGTGAGATATCAGGGCACAGGAGAGATAAGACACCTGCATGTATGTTGCTCTGTCTGCAGGTGTTTGGAGTTGATGGCGTGAACTTCAGCATGCACGTGGAGAATCAGACTCGTGCACGAGACCCCATGAGCCGGCGACAGCCTCGAGTCTACCAGCTCTACAGTCGCACCAGCTGCAAACATGTCCAAGTGCTCGGCCGCAGAATCAGCGCCCGCGGGGAGGACGGAGACAAATTCGGTAACAACACACACACAAATACATAATGGCTTTGGACCATTCTCTCATTCCAGGGTTGGCTAAATTGGATACATTTTAAATACAACTTATTGGAATATCGAAATCATTAATCTGGCACAGTTATTCAGACAATTTAGTTTGAGCGTTCTGTCATTTGATTAACTGTAAATGTACATTGCATACTAAAGAACAGGTGTTTAGTGACAGTAGGTGAGTGTTAATATTCTTATGTTAATAAGAAATTAAGAAATAAATATGCCATTACAAATAATTAATTGCACGATGAATTAACCTCTAATCTCACTATATTTACTTTACTTCTCTGGCTTTCTTTCATTCTTTCCCCCTTTCGGTCTGACTCACTCTGCCTGTCTTTTTCAATCCCTTTCACACGGTACAGAAAAGACCAGAAAAATTATGTCTTAGAAGGAAAAGTATGTATCTGCAGACAAGATGTTGGCATATCGACTCGAAGACGAATATCTTGCTTATTCTGTTGCACAGAGACACGCTCACATACAGTGAGGAAAAAGGTAGTGAGGAAGTTCTGTGTGGAAAACAAACACCTCAGCGACTGCTGACACTGTGATTCATGAAGGGGAGGGGGGTGGGGGGGTGGAAAGAATGAAAGAGAGAGGAAGAGGGAGTGAGAGATGGATACAGCAAAGTCAGCGGTTGGGTGTTAGTGTGTTAGCAGCTCATCTCCTCATTGATCTCTCCATTGATCCTGCATTTCGCTTGTGGGTAGTTTTTCCTTGAATGGCTTTAAACAGCACACTGACCGTCCTCCCCCTCCCCCTCTCCCTCTCTCCTTCTTTTGCTTTCACTCCTCATCTCCCCTCTCTCTCCTTCCATCTATCCATCCCTCCATCCATCCATCCATCCTCCCCCACTCTCTCTGAATGCTGTGTGATGCACTGCAAAGCCACATAATCAATGGCAGCGGAAGTTGAAAGATGATCTGTACCTACCTAGGTGACTTTAGTATAGTAGTGATGGCTATTATATTTATTTACACTGCAACACTTTTCCTCTGCTTTTGTGATTTGTTTCTGTGTGACTTTTTACATAGTTTCCTGCATGCTCTTAATTTAATACTACCAGGCAGTAATAGGATAAAATAGAAAGATGGAGAATGATAACAAATACTGGGCGAAGAGAAACGGGAGGGAGGGAAGGATCTTATTGATCGTTGCTGACCCCTGCACTCGTGAAAGGTCATCTAGGATCTCATTTTAGGGGGTTATGTTTAAACAGGCACACCCCTTGTGAAACACAGCCTACATGAATGAAAACCAGGAACACAGATATATGCCTTCTATGCACTTACTAAATGACTTTGATTCTAAAATAACCTCTTGGGAGGTAAAGCATTATTATACAATAGAGCAAAATAGATATGAGACTTAAAAAGATTAATAGGCCACTTATGACTGGCCAATCTTATGATATATATTGTCAATTTCATGATATAACTGACCATGTACTGTATATCATAAAAGTGCATTGATAAAGAATATTGATATTATAAGTTAATTTTATCTTTCATTGCCTGTTAAAAAATATTTTGGACACAACAATGTTTTAAAAATGTAAACACTCCAGTTTTTCTTAATTATCACAGTCTCTATTGTGATTATTATTATTATTTATTGCCTAATTCTTAAACTTCTAAAGCCATGCTTAGTCACAGTGCAGGGTTACACTACTGAAAATATCCCCTCAGCATATTTACAGTATGTCTGATTTTGTTTTTCCACTACTGCTAACACTGTTAATGTTAGCACAGGAAGTCAATCATTATAGACTTAAAGCAATCATTAAAGGCTAGTTATTCAGTTTCTGTGTGGTATTTACGACACTACTCAAATTCACTGCCTAAACCCAAACCATCTTGAACAGCCAATCTAAACTGAACGTAATGTTTGTGTTTGAAAGGAAAGGGTGAATGTTTCACCTGAAACAGTAACCCCACACATTCCCAAGATTATTGTAATACTAAAACTTAAGGAAATACTCTAGTGTTTATAAACCCAAAGTCTCATGATCACTTCTGTAATGTATATGCAATTACCATGGGATGGTTGCCAAAAATGAATGAATGACGGAATGAATTTCAACAAACTAAGAAAAATAGGAAAGTTGAAGAGTAGATTTTATAACGGTCAATAAATATTTAATACAATACAAGTAAACCCTTAGAAAGCTCTTAGAATGAGATATTAGCCTGTATTCCCCGGTTTTCTCCAAATTTCCAACAATGGATCATGACCATTTATCACTCATTATTACATTCCCTCTGAAAAGGTACATCTCTAACATTAAAATAGTGTTAAAGTATTTTTTATTTCACCTTGAGCATGACCATGAATATCATGCCAATATTTTGTTCAATAAATGTTTGATTGATCTTTTCTCCCCCTGTGGCAGAATGATTATATAACATGATTCACCTTAAATAGAAGAAAACTCCAGAAATTTGGTGCAAAATTGTTTATTTATTTTGTAAAACCAACACATGGGCATATATATATTATAGCAGATGCTTTTGGAAGGCATCGGTAAGCTTCTGGCAGTATTCTAGTTTGATATTTAACCACATTCTTTAGGTAGAATTGTTAAGGTTCAGTTACAATGGTTGGTTTCCTGACAGTGATCTGACTTGCACAGTTCATAAATTATCTGTAGAGTTGAGGCTTCAAAATCTGAAAGCTACTCAACTAGCTTTAAGGTGTCTTTGGGGTCACTGTCCTGTTTGAAGAAGAAGTTTTAGCTGTGGTGATTTGATGTTATGCTGAAAAATTCTAAAGTGGCCTTCTTAATTTTTTCATCCACGATTCCATTTCACTAGTAGAACAACTCGATGCTACCACCACCATGCATACAGTCTTCTTTGGGTTGAATACCTCACTAATCATACTTGTAGTTTAAGCTTTCTATCCAGAATGATTTTTTTTTTGCCTGTTTACTGTCCACTACTGCAAATAAAGGTTAGTGGTCATATAGAGTACAATAATCAATGTCTTAAATTACTGGAATAATCCTCAGCAAGAGAGGCAGAAGGCAATGTCTGGATTTTCACCTGCTATATTTTTCTTGTTGTTGTATGTTCAGTGTAAATGTTTGGTGTTCTGTATTTTTTGTAATGTCCCTCTGTATGCCTATCTTTCTGTCCCTTCACAAGCCCAGCTTGTAGTGGAGGCAGACACATTCGGCAGCCAGGTGCGAATCAGGGGAAAGGAGACCAACTACTACCTGTGTATGAACCGCAGGGGCAAACTTGTAGGCAAGGTGACACATCTCTATATTAGCTAAAGTTGCTTTATCTCATTCTCTGTGTAGACAAGTGTTTACTGTCTCTCTCTCTCTCTCTCTCTCTCTGTATGGATGTTTTTTTCGATTTTCCCAGAAGGCCAGTAATCGCAGTGAAGACTGTGTCTTTATTGAAATGGTGCTTGAGAACAACTACACAGCATTAATGTCAGCGCGTTACAAAGACTGGTACGTGGGCTTCACCAAGAGGGGGCGCCCTCGCCGTGGCCCTCAGACTCTTTTAAACCAGCAAGACGTTCATTTCATGAAGCGCCTTCCTCCAGGGGAACAGCCAGACCACACACCGTTTCGTTTCACCACTGTCAGCAAGAGGAGCAAAAGAGTCCGAGCTGCACGGCCACGCTAACTTATGCTTCACTAAAGCCTAAAACCCACTGTTCCTCTAAGGGACAATGCTAACATTTAAATCTGGGCCTCACAACAAAAGACAGCCCTAGACTACATCCCACTAAACGGGACCTTGATAACATTTAAATCAGGACCTGCTAAGAAAAAAAAAGACTAATAGGACAATGTCAATGTTAATAGGACCTGATGTGGATGGAAAGTCCAACCCGAGTTCACTGGCTAAATGTGGACCGCTTTTCTTTTGAAGATTAAGCTAAGTTGTACTGTAACATTCTGCAAACAGGATCTAAACTGGACCAGCTATTATACCAAAATGTGCTATTCCCCACCAGAGCCTTGACTTGGCGCTGGCATGCTAAACCAAGCCCAAACATGATGTTGCAACGGGTGGTAGTCATTTTTTATAGACTAAAGAAAGGGAGCAGAAAAACTGACAACTAACAACCCTCTACACAGAATGGGGGACACCTGACTGAAGAGTCAACTAACCAAACTCTCAAAGACAGCACACAACAAAAGCTTCACTCAGGATTCCCAGAGCAAGATTCACACAAATGTGACTATAAGAGAAGACTGAATCTTCTGGAATCATTTAGAGGGGTGTAAGATTAAATTGAGAAATTATTTAAAAAAAAAAAAAAAAAGACTCAGGAGTGAAATATAGGAGAGACAACATTTGAAATCTCTCCTTCTTCCCCTGCCTGCAAGATAGTATGAACTTAAGACTGTGTGCATGTTTGTATGCAATTGTATGTGTGTGTGTGTGCGTGTCTGTGTGCGTGTGTGTGTGTGTGTATGTGTGCGTGTTTATCTGAAAAAGTTTCAGGTTGCACCAAAGACCACATTGGATGCTCCCACTAATGACGTTGCGGAGTACATCTGCGTAGGTAACCTTAAGGGAAAAAAGTGCTTGCTTTTGTCTGGAAGAACCTACTAAAACTGGAATGTAATAATAATAATAATAATAATAATAATAATAATAAGGCCAAGACCGTCCTTAGAAAGCTGCACCAAAATGAATTAATGACCAAAGAGAACTGGAGCCTAGTGATCAAAATGACAAAACCCCACACCCTAAAACTTTTAAATCCAGCAGCTTATCAGAGTGCAGGATTTAGCATTGGGACAGAAAAGGGACCGAGACTTTCCTCTATATCCCTTTTGCTTTTGAAATGACACAAGGAGCAATGTTCCTGTTTGGATTCCAACTGGAATGCTGCTAATGGACAAGTCAGACAAAGTACCAAAGTCATATATGTTATTGTTCAAAGAAAGAAAAACAAGCATTACAATAAATAAAACTATATATTTGTAAATAGTGAAAGCTAAATAAGTGATATTACAATGACTGCTACTATATTTGTTGTTACTATAAAGTTTATTTCACTTATTTATTTCATCTGTGTGTATGGCAATCTTTCTTAAGCCAGTAAATTCTATGGAAATGTGTCTGTGTTTTAAACCATGTCTACAGTGTCTGTCTGTCTGCCTGTTTGTCTGTCCTAATTATTAACTATGCCATGATTTTCAAAAGGCATAATTAGTCACGATTATTTACAACAGAAATGATTATCAAAATGATCAATATCATGATAATCAGAGAGCAACATCATGTTGCTGCAGGTAATGTCACGGCTCTCTCCATGTTCTCTGGTTTCCTCTCACGTTATGTGGCCTCATGACATTAAATTGCCACTGGGTATAAACATGTGTGTGCACCATGCACCGCAATGGACCGGTGGCTGACACATCTAGGGTGTGACCAATGAAATAGCAAGAAAATAAAACATTTCATCTATTATTTTTTTAATAAAAAGAATCAAGATCCTCCCGCATTCTGGACAAAGTATATAATAATGATTTATCCTCTAAAGCTAAAAGCAGTCATGACAGATGAGATGTAGGATTATTCCAGCAAATACATACACACACACACACACACACAAAGATCCCTGTTGCAGCTGGTGGTAAACCTAGGCCTGCTATCTGTGAATCATTAAGTGATTCTTGCACACACTTACGCACACACTACCATCACTTCCAACCTGTAATCCCAGCAATTCCACTCAGCTGACTCAGCGGGAAAGTGGAAGGTTCTGAGAAGGAGGGTGAACGAGGGAAGAAGGGAAACAGAAAAGGGAGAAGAGAGATAGAAAACGGTCTCTGGAAGCAGCATGGTGGAAAGATTCCACAGCCAAACCCAGAGGAAGGTGTATGGTAAAGCTGCAGCAGGAAGGAATGTTAAAAATTTGCGTGAGAACTGAGTAGTGACCCGAGACCTGCAGGAATTATGGGGAAAAAAACATATCCCAAAAACCCACAGGAAACACACACCCTACATCATACAACAGAAGAAGTATACTCGAATCATATAGTGATCACAGTCTCACATATGTGTGTGAATACAAAAAGCTGTGTCAGTGGATTAGAGAATTCACAGGCATTAAGAGGATACCACATTACACTATGGATTAAAGGATCCACCCATCTCTCACAAACATACAGTATGCACAATACATTAAAATGTGAAACTACTCCCAGTGGACACTTCTGCAAGCGCTACTACTGTCCATTTACATGCGCCTGATATGACTGCTTCCGTAAATCCACATTGTGTGCCGTCTTAATGCGAACCATCACTAAGCACAGAGAACCACAAACGCATGACCTCACACACAATAGTGGTAAACCACAACTACACAAGAACCCAGCAGCCAGACCCATAATATAAAATGAGTGATTAAATATGCACACAAAATGCCCTCATGCTTGCACACACACCACAAGTGACACGTTTTACACACACACACACATGCACATGCACGCATGCTTGCACGCGCACACATACAGATGCACACACACTAACAATACATCATGACCTAATCGTAATGTTTTAACCAACTAAACTTTGGCAATTGGTTTCAGGGGGTTGGCAAAGAACACTAGAAAAAGATAAACACACAAAACAAGGACACATTTAACATGGATTAGTAACAACTAAATAAATCTGTGTGTAAATTAGAAACAGCGTTGTCTCTGGATTGCCTCTGCTGAACACATTTTTTTTTTTTGCATTTTCCCTCGCTTTATTAAAGGAGCAGTCTTGAACCTAATGTCTACATACTGCTTTAAATCTATGCTTTATGTATAACTACAAGCAAACATTGCCCTGTCCTTACATTGAATTTAAAACAAAACTCAGTGAGAAAACCCAAATAATGGAATAATAGGAAAAATCCATATGTCTTTTTTTGCATACAATATTTGTAATATTTAATAAAGATGTATATAGTTTTTTTTTGTAGATTCCTGTCAAATTTATAAATGTCTCCACAATTATGATCATGATCCCCCCTCACAAAAAAAGCTGTAAAAGCTAAAGCTTATAGAATGCTGTCAATGACACAATGATGAACACAATGGTGTAGTAATTACGGTCGAGGGTTTGGGTCTGTGTGCTTGGACTTGGGATGTTCTGCCCATGCTTCCCCCCGAGATGTTCTGGTTTCTCCTGCTATCCAAAGCCATGCAGATTAGGTTAATTATCAATTCCAAATTTCCTGTACTGTGTGAGTGAATGCGAGCATGCCAGTCCTGCGTTGAACTGGCACCTCTTCCAGAGTGCATCCTGCCTTGTGCCCAGAGGCCCCTGGGATAGGCACCAGGCATCCTGTGACCCTGTTCAGGATAAGCAGTGGATATATATACAGAGAGAAAGAGAGAGAGAGAGAGAGAGAGAGAGAGTGAGTGAGTGAACAGTCTCTTTTAGTTTATGGATTCCTTTTTGATTGCATTTCTTTCCTTTGATCTTGCAAACAATTTACAAATAAATTTGTTTGCATGGAATTTGACAAATGAGCCCCATTAATGAAAATCTGTCTTTTGTCTGAGCAGTTAACAAAAGACTCAACAAGTTTTGGATTAAAGAGTTGGGGGTTCTTTTCTCAGGCACGGAAAATGTGCTGACGTTCTTGCTGAATATGGCAATCACTCATATGCTGAATAAGACAGATGTGTTAATCAAGTTAATCAAGTGTGCTCAAGAAGAACAGGCATTGATCTGCAAAAAGCAGGGTCACTCAAGGACCTGAATTGGGAAATGCAATGCAAACGTTTTAGACATTGTATTTAATCAGTAGCTGTGCCGCCTACATGCTCTGAAGTGAGTTCTTGCTGTTGTACACTGTTGCAACTTGCCTGATGACATCTGAATACTGCACCCATAAAATTATGACTGCAAGAAAGGATATCAACATCGATCACACCACCACATTTTTTAAACTAAAGAAAGGCTGCCAAATATAAGAACCTGTCAACTAAAAAAAATATATATATATATCCTTAAATAGGTTTCATTATTTCAAACAGCAGGGTGGCCACTCTCTGGATGCCCCAACTATAGATTCTCAGAAACCCTTAAATGTACCCGCAGGCATGTTTAATTTATTCGCTATTCATCTTCATTCCTAATTATCTAATCACTCAAATGCTTTTAACAGAAGGCACAGCAGGTAAGTCCAGACTTGCTCTGATTGGAGAGAACCCAGGTCGTTTAGTTCACGATCTATGGACGTATAGTGGAGCAATACTGCCATCTGTTGGCTACTTGAAGAATGTATTACAGGGGGGAGAGAGAGAGAGAGAGAGAGAGAGAGATAAAGCGAAGGAAAGATAAATAGAGAGAAAACGAGAGGCAGAGAGAGGATTCACTTCATTCGAGAATTTCACTATTGTACTTTATTGACACATTGAAATGGTCGACGCGGTTTTCCTGTAGAAGTTAACTACGCTGTAGAAGGCTGTGGCAGTCGCGTCAGCGTAGCTGAGTGGTTACTTCCTGCAAAAACTATCAAGGGACTCTCGGGTCTCCTGGTTCGGACCACTGGCGCTGTCTGACGTTTTACTTTTTTTTCCTTAAAAAAAGAATCCGTTGGAAATGGGAATGTTTGTGAAATGTTAGAGAGAGGGATAGAGAGATTAATCTTTATTATTTCCGACCAAAAGTGCAGTTCTGTACAGTAACCACACAGGATACACAGACACAAGTCCAAAATAAAAACCTGTGCAAAACGTTAACTCAATATACAGAAGTTACCACTATCCAGAAATTAACCAGTGTGCACAATTGTGTAACAGAATATCGCATATTGGAAAGACATGTAGTCATGTCTGAACACATCTTCTTGATTAATACACTGCTAAAGCTCCAACATATTAAGCTCATTTCACACAGCTAGAGAAACTGCCAGATGAGCATTTCTGACTGATACCCCAAACGTCCTAACACTTTCTACAATCTGCTTCGGAGCTAACTGTTAGAGAATTGTTTTTAATATTCTCAGGTTTGCAAGATTTTATATATATAAAGTTTGTATATTTAAATATTAATTTTAATAAAACATTGCAAATACATTACTTACCTATAGGTATAGAATAAGAGGGTGGTTCTCAACAACTCATTAAACAGCATAAAGCGCACATGATAATTAACAAATGCATTAAACATGATCACTTCCAGATATTGCTATAGAACTGCACTTTAGTGATAATACAAAGTGGAAGTAAAAAAAATCGCCTTTTCGATATAACTTAATTGGACTTATGTTTTGTCAGAGACTCTACATATAATTGTTTCTTTTCTAAGAAAGTATTTTTTAAAAAGCTGAGTGAAAATATATTTTTTTCAGCAATACAGTAGTCATAGAGAGATATTTCAACAGAATAGTTTTTGCACTGCACAGATAGTCACAGAAACTAACAAGCTGGTTATGACAATAACAAAAACTGCAAGTTTGATGAGTTATCCCTACTCATTTCAACCTCGTGTTACAACGTATTTATGTTAAAATATTTTTTTTTAAAAACGCCAGACAGCGCCTGCGGTTCGATCCCGGATTACGGGCAATGGTTGAAGAATTTTTCAGGAAGTAACCGCATGGCTAAACCGGCGCGAAAGCATAAGCGTTCTCCAGCCTATGTAACTATTACTTAAAGCGCATGTCGCGTTTTCTTATTAGAGTAGATTGTACTAAAGATAAGAGAATTATTCATAAATATAATCTTATATATTTATATATTTCATATCACACCGATTTATCCAAGAACCGATTGCCCCCGGCTTTCTTTTACACGTCCTTTATTTTTATTTGAGCGTCTAAAATTCGTACCCCCCCCCTTTCTCCCCACTTTGGAATGATCCGTTACTAAGGGAATCGTGCAACAGGTTTGAATAAGAGTACAGACTCACTCACAAACCTACGAATTTGTGTTGAGTTATTCAATTCAATCCCCCTGATCATGATTTTATTAGGGTTTAAAATAAAGGAGAATTACATGTCAGTTGTTTATATACGTCTCAGGTAAAAGCAGTGTACAGATAAAAGCATTATGAATGGAACGTGTCAAATCAGAAGCTTGCGCCAATTTCAGAATAAAAGTCACAAAAAACCGTATATTGCAAAACAGAACATTTAGCCGTTTTAAAACCGGACAAAAATAAATAAATAAATTTAGATTTGAAAGAAATGATTTTGAAGTTTAGAATAAGATGTGGAAAAAACTAGGCTTACAGGGAAAAATAGTAATTACCGTGGCCCTTTTTAAAAGTACGACGCCATGAAGACCCTTTTAAATAAAGATTTTTCAATAATAAGAATTATTATTGCTGTTCTATCACAAAAACCTCTATCACAAAAACGTAAAAAACCACCATACATATCATATCAGCTTTCTCCCTTTGCTAAATTTCTGCCTTGCACCGGCCCCCCAGTGTGGATGTAACTTAGTCAAACTTTTAAACGATTCGGAATATAAATATTCTTTCAACATAACACGGTAAGGCTGCACTTTAAAACGTATTGATTTCAGCAAATATATATACTTTATTTAAATGGTTTGCATTATATAATGTTAGTGTAAAGTTGCTGATGCTGTATTAACATTAACGTTTCTTAAGGCGACAAGCCTTTACTAAGTTTTATAGTTACACATTAGCGGTGTATTTTACTGTTTTCCAGCGTTTAATGCTTATGTTTTCACAGTGTATTTGTCCAGTAATTTCACCTTTCCTGTATTTAACACATGGTCGTGGTGATGTTAGTCATAGTTGAATTTGCCCCACATATGTCAAGAAGATTAACAAAACCATGTATATTTCCATGTAAAATAAAAATGAACACAAACATTTCTTTTGCATGCACATGTATTTCTTAAGTAAATAAGGAAGGGGGCGGGGGGGGGGGGATTTGGCTGTAAATTATGCAGAATTTTGCAAACGGGGAAAGATAATTGCCTTTGAATTATGCAAGGAGTAAGATGTGATTTATGTTAAAATAATTAAAAACGCCAGACAGCGCCTGCGGTTCGTACCCGAGATTCCGGAAGTAACCGCATGGCTAAGCCGACGCGAAAACTCGAGCTTTCTCCAGACTATTTAACAATTACTGAAAGTGCATATCACTTTCTCTTAATGAAATAAATTGTACTAAAGATAAGGAAATTATTCATAAATATAATCTTATATAGATATATTTCATATCACACCGATTTATACAATAACCGGTCCACACCCCCATTAAAAAAATATTTTACACGTCCTTTATTTGTATTTGAGTGTCTAAACTTCGTATCCCCACCTTTCTCCGCACTTTGGAATGATCCGTTACTATCGGAATCGTACAACAGGTTTGCATAGAGTACAGACTCACTCACAAACGTAGGAATGGGTGTTGCGTTATTCTATTCAGTTCCTCTGATCATGGTTTTTTATTAGGGTTTAAAATAAAAGTCCCAAAAGCTTAAGTTTAAAATTACATGTGAAAAAACTAGGCTTAAAGAAAAAAAAAGGGAGAGATTACTGGGGCCATTTTTAAAAGTACGGCGCCAAAAGCACGCCTTTTAATACATTTTTGACAAATCTGATAATCCAAATTGTTCTGCTAACTCAGTGAGCAGTATATACTGTAAAATAGTTTAATTGTATAAAATATAAATACTTGTGAATTGTTACATTATGGAAATAAAACTGTATTTTAAAATATGCTAATTTGCATATCATGCTATTATGTTAAAGTTGAACGTATTGTTTTTTAAAGAAAAAAAAAAACCGCCAGACAGCGCCGGTGGTCTGAACCAGAAAACCCGGGAACCTCCCGATAGTTGCAACACGAAGTAACCGCTCAGCTAAACTGGCGCGAGCGTATACGACCTCTGTACGGTATTTAACATCTAAACATCAAACGTAATCTCGCGCCAAACTAACAAGCTGGTTATGACAATAACAAAAACTGCAAGTTTGATGAGTTATCCCTACTCATTTCAACCTCGTGTTACAACGTATTTATGTTAAAATATTTATTATAATTAATAATAATAAATAAAAAAAAACCCAGACAGCGCCTGCGGTTCAACCCCGGGTTACGGGTATTGATTGAAGAATTTCAGGAAGTAACCGGACGGCTAAACCGGCACGAGAGCGTAAGCGTTCTCCGGCCTATTTCACTATTTTCTTAACGCGCATGTCGCTTTTTCTTATTAGAGTAGATTGTACTAAAGATAAGAGAATTATTCATAAATATAATCTTATACGGATATATTTCATATCACACCGATTTATCCAATAACCGATTGTTTTTCTGCCCTTTTTATCTTTCACACGTCATTTATTTCTATTTGAGTGTCTAAACTTCGTATCCCTCCCTTTCTCCAATTCAGGATTCTTCAGTAAATTTCAACCGGCAACCGGATTTGAACCGCACGTGCTGTCTGGCGTTTTAATTATTTTTTAACACAAATGGCTTGTAGAACACATATGTGGTTGAAATGATTAGGGTTAACACTCATCAAACTTGCAGTTTTTTAAATTGTCATAACCTGCTTGTTAGTTTCTGTGACCTCCAGGGTCGAGGGTTCAATTCCCGCCTTGCATCTGTATGTATGGATTTTGCATGTCCTCCCAGTGCTTGGTGGGTTTCCTCCGGGTATTCAGGTCTCCTCCCACAGTCCAAAGACATGCAGATTAGGCTAATTGGCGTTTCCAAATTGGCCATTGTAGGTGTGTCCTGTAATGGGCTGGCACCCAGTCCAAGGTATTTCATGTCTCGGCCTTAAGTCTCCTGGAATAGGCCCCAGGCCCCCATGACCTTTGTACAGGGATATATATAGAAGACAAATAATATATACCATACATATGGATATTCATATTCAGCAAGTGTTTTTACTATACCATCAATTAGTATGTACTTATGTATCAGTACATACAATCACATACCATAATAGATACCTGCTAAGCTTTAGTAGGCTCTGTGGTTTGCAATTTTTTCTGTAAGCCTAATTTTTCCACATCTTATGCAATTTTATTTTACATTGGTATTAACCTTTGAAAAGTACAATAACATACAAAATGGTACCATACTATCAGAATATTACCATTATGTTAAATAAACATGAATGCCATATTTTTTTTTATAGTATCTGTGTATGAGTTCCATAAAACCATACTATCTATGGTGCATGGTAGAAACTTTACTATAGGACATGTATCAGAGGTGCAGTATGAGGTTTAGGCTAGTAGTAAAGTTTTGCTTTTTTGTCTTTGTTGTTTCACACTGACTTAATCAATGGCTTAATCCCATATTCAAGATTCAGAGCCTATCCCAGGAGACTTAGGGCACAAGAAGGGATACACCCTGGACAGGATGCCAATCCATCTCAGTGCACACACACACTGGCCAATTTGGGAATGCCAATTAACTTTACCTACATGTCTTTGGACGGTGGGAGGAAACCCACCAAGCACAGGGAGAACATGCATCTTATTTTAAACTTCAAAATAATTTTGTTCCGAAAAGGGTTTTTTTTTTGGTCTGCTTTAAAAAAAAAACAGCTAAATGTTCTGTTTTGCAAAATAAGCTTTTGGGACTTTTATTTTAAACCCTAATAAAAATCATGATCAGAGGAACTGAATGCAAACTTCCCGTCTCTGTGTGCATGGAGTTTGCACACACAGTATATACTAATATATAATTATTATAATTTCTAAAAGAAAAAAAAAAAAAAAAACTAATCAGACATTGCGATTGAAACAGTTACCCAGTACTTGAGTAGTATTTTTCATCAAATACGTTTTTACTACTCTTACCTGAGTAATATTTTGGATGACTGCTTTTTTACTTCTACCTGAGTATTATTATTATTATTATTATTATTATTATTATATATTATTATTATTATTATTATTTTGAAGCATAGCTACTCTTACTTGAGTAATTTTTTTGGCTACTCTACCCACCTCTGATTCTGAGATGCTTTTCTGATTACCAGAATTGTACAGAGTGGTTGTCTAACCTCTTGTAGACTTTCTGTCAGTTTAAACCAGTCTGGTTCATATTCGTTGCCCTTTTTCATCAACAAGGTGTTTCTATCCACAGAACTGCCACTCAAAATCATTTCTGTCTTTGCTGCACCATTCTAAGTAACCACTAGAGATCTGCTTGATGACAACTGGCTGATGTTAAGACTGAATAGAGGTCTTCCTAATAACGTTTTTATTGAGATTTGGCTGTAAACAAAGATGGTGCCAAATGTCAGGGAGATGAGGCAATGCAAATGCAAGTGCAGATTCTATAGTACAAAGTGTTAAACAAACAAAATCAAGACTTAAAACATGAACATGAACTAGAAAAATGAAAATGAACTTGAAACACTATGCAAATACTAATACACTACAGCACTGGGCGCCATGTTTGAACGGAACTCCCGACATTTAGCAAGGATAAGAACAGTTGCAGATACACTCAAAATAGCTAACTAGAGCAAGATGTGTCCTTCTTCTTGGACAAAATCATGATAGACAATGCTGATCATGTTCATGCTGTTCAGAAGAAAAGAAAACACATCATGCTTCCTTTAAGATTGAGACTATTTCCAATTCAAGATTTAAGAGAGATTAATTATTTCTTACAACCAGTTCAGTATGCTATAATTGGCAAATGTCTTTGTAGCATAGGGCTGATTTGTAAATGTTGAGCTTTGCAGTGCATATGTTCATGTTTACATTTTGCTTTGCTTTGCTTTGGAACACATATAAGATCTCTGTGAAAACCTGTGCTAGTTACTCTGCACTGGCTCTAATCACTTGGCCAGGGATGCCACCAGGGTCAGCCGTTTACCATAAATTGGATTACATCCGACTACACCACACTACAGAGAGTTTAGAGACTGCCGCATCTTTGTTTTCATTAAGACATGTCTTTTAGAGTTTCAGATGCTATCATTCAGCTTGATGGCTAGCCTTGTTTCAAACTATACGGCAAGATTTGCAAGCTGCAGATAATGCACCCGATGGACTATTAATTGTCGCTGGAGATTTCAACCATGCAAATCTCAAGTTAGTGCTACCTAAATTTCATTAGTATGGGGACTTCACAAAGAAAATTCTTAGCAATTTTTGCTCAGACCACTAGATAGCGCCATAAGACTGTGGAAAGAGAAAATGAAAGAAGGAAATAAGTTTAAAAGATATATTTTATTTTTCAGGAAGGCCAACAGGACCCATGATACCCTTTACATTTTTTAAAAGTCTTTTATAGCCTACCTGTATTTTTCCCCTGAAAATGAGAATATAATATATATTCCAAAAGAAGTTACATAATATAACTGAAAATTAAGGCCCTGTAATGCCCCTATTTAAAGTTTTCTTTAAAAAGCTAATTACTCCACATGCACCTTCCCAGGTAAAAGACAGAAGGTACTAAACTAAAGGTACAGAAGCTATGCACTGATTGTATCACCCAACAGCAAGGTAATTAAACTATAACATAAATACCCTGTTTCTAGGATATATAGTACATAGTAGTTTTTAGGTATTATGTAAAAAATATATATATAATATCTATATAGAGGATCTAATATAATCATTATATCAGGGGAAAAAATCATAAAGTCCTTTCAGTTGGAAAGAAAACTTTGCTTTATTGTGTGGAAAGTGGCTAAACATTGCAGCGTGTAGAATGCTTTGTGTGCCTTGTTTGTAACAATATTACCTTCCTTTATTAAATTGGCAAAGGCAAATTTATTTGATCAACTTGTATGGCAGTTTCAGCAAAATAGTGATAGGACACTATTGTGTCCTATCACTATTAGTGATAGTGATATTGGCTGCATACATGGCATAAAAGATTTCCCAACATATAATAATCAGTATACATGCTTTAAATTATCTTTCAAGTTATCTTGGGCCAAAATGGTTTCATATAATAATAAAATTGTAATGTAAAAACCCATATAAAATAGTAATGTAATAACTCAAAATTATTGCAAAATTTCTACTTTTGTTTGACATTACAAAGTAATAAAACACTGAGAACTTGTGATTTTAACACATTTGCACCTTTTCTTCATCTTCATCTTTTTACTTTCAACTATTGATGCCTCTAAAGCTAGCTTCTTTGTGCTCTGGCCTTGGATATATTCTGTGTTCTTTGATAGCCTTGCCACAGATTCTTGAAACATTTTAAATTCTACATTTTAAATGCCACTTCTATTTTTTGATATATTTGTTCATGTTGGAAGTGTTTTAACTTTATTGGTATAAGATTTTTTTTTTGTTTGATAACATCAGGTAATTGAGGTTCCCTTTGCCAGTACAGTTTGATGTTTAATTTACACATTACTAGTCAAAATTTTTTGGTCTCCTAGAAATCTCTTTGGTTTTGACCCAAGAAAGCACACTTTCTAAATTTAAGTAATATTAAATTGATCACAAATACAGTATAAATATTGTGCATGCAATATATGTAAAATATACAGACATAAAGATAATTATTTTCAGCAACCATAACTCCTGTGTCACAATAGCATGTTGTAGTTAATCTAGGTTTATCATGTTAAATAATCATTAGAAAACCTTTTGCAATCATGTAAGCACATCTAAAAGCCATTGTGCTGATTAAAGAAGCAATATTTTTTTTATTTTTTTAGGCTAGTTGTGAGTTTGATTAGAATCCCAAATGGTCATAAAAATCTTCTTGATTTAAAGAACTTTACAAATTGCCTTCAACCAGTAGAAAAAGAGAAGTTAGAGGCTGTGCCCAGTGCACAACTAAACAAGAGGACAAGTACATCAGAGGTAACTTTTAGGTCAAGTTGCAAAGAAAAAGCAATATTTAAGACTGGACACTCTAACTTTATAAGACCCCACTGTCCTTACATAGTCCTCCAAATACATTATATGTATAAGATTTTTTTCTTCAAGGCAAATTAAAGTCTTCAAGTTCAATTATTATCAAGTGCTAATAAACACAAAGTAACATCAACATAGAGTTTCAGTGTTAAAAGGATAAAGACAAGATTAAGGGTCAAAAAGCACTGTACAGAGGAAGAGTGGAACAAAGGATTATGGACAGGTGAATCAAGTTTGAGGAGTTTGCAAAACAGTGAAGAACATTTTAATGTGCAGAAAATAATAAAAAAGATGGTGGCAGGGAGCTTTGGTGGTGCTAAAGTGGAAGATAATGATAAAAGCGATCTTGAACAATGAAGGCTATCACTCCATTTTGCAATGCCATGCTGTATCCCAAAGATGACACTTAGCTGGAGTCAATTTCCTCCTTCAAGAGATAAGAAACAGTCATAGTATTCTGTTTGTCGAACCTTTGTCTACGCATTGATTAGGATTAGGGTTCAAGCGTTTGCAGGAGCAGCTTGACCATATGGTTCCTTCACTGTGAAATCTCATCAGATTACCTTACAAAGTTGACAGCAAGAATGCCAAAGGCCTGCAAAGGTGTTAAAAGATAGGGTATTTTGAGAATAGCAAAATTTGAAGGATAACATACTTATTTCAAGCAATTCCATTTCTAACCGTAGTAATGCCTCAGTTACGTTTTTCGGTTAATTTTACAGCCCTTTTGATGAATACAAATGTGATTATTCGTGGTGCCAATCTTTTTAATATACATTAGTTATGATGTAACTCTTTTAGACTTGGCGGGAATGTACTGAAAATGTGGTCTATTCCAGTTGCAAGTATTTATTTATTACCTTTACATTCTTTTTTTTTTGTGGAACAAGCGTAGCTTACTTTAATCTTCGTTTCAGCCAACACCAATAAACCGTAATACTGTAACTGCTTTCGAAATCCAGTAGATGGCGATCAAGGATAAGTTTTGAAAAAAATATTTGCATGGTTGTATAGAGATTGGAAAGCTCCATACAAGCTATTCTATAGGTCTATCCACGGTGTATTAGTTGTACTCATATTCAAACTCATGTCTAACGCCATGCAAATTAAAACTGAAACAACAAATGTAAATAATTCCTAAAGGAAAAAAAAAAGTTTATTATCAACTTTGCCATTAATTAGCGCTCAAAGAATTAATTACGTGTTTGGTATCAATATGCCTGTATATGTCTAGTGTTGTGTAGTGTTTTTGTCAGATTAATGTCTATCTCATACAGTGCGCTAGTTTGGTGACATTATTGGCCTTTATGCTCAGCAGATGAGCCGGGTTTAAAGGCTCGTGTAATGAATGTTAATGTGTGCGCCCAGTGACCTAGTCGGTGAAGCTCAAGAGCGCCTGGATTATTTCCCCCTTCTAAACATTTGTATTCTTGGGTTGGAGGGACACGGCTGATCCCGGATAGCTTCGCTCTAATCCTCCACTCCGTTAATTAAAAAGGAAGAAGTCGAGAGTAATGTATTTTTCTTTTTAGCAATGTAATAATTTCGTTTGGAGCTTAACCATCTGCTTGAGGTTAAGACTAACGACAGATTGAGTTAAGGATTGTTTCCTTAAATCTACGAAGTTGGATGTTACTCTTCCGCAGGTGTGGTGAAAGGGTTCATTCGTCATCTACTGCCTCCTGTGTTTGTGTTTTATAATTAACCAAATTTGAACAAATATACTCCATAGCATGGGCACGCGTGCGCGCGTCTCTGTGCGTGTGTGCGTGCGTATGTGTGTGCGTATGTGTGTGTGTGTGCGCGCGGGCGCATGTGAAAGAGGGGTGCTGACAAGACTGTATCACCATATGTGCCATCAAATGATTTTTTAATCGCTTATGTCATATGACTTAAATTTTTCTTTTCAAAACAATAACTGTATCTCTGTTGTAATTCCTAATCCAATAATTCACCCCTTTCTTTGTAATCCTTTAGGAAGGATTAGTGGCAAAAGACATAAATACATAAACGCCGCATAATACAGTGATACATATTTACATATTTAAGCATTATGCCAGTCGTGTGCAGTCTCTTTTATTGTAATGAAAGCTTTGTTTACTTGGACTACAAAGTCAAGGTCTCCGAAGGTGAGAAAAAAAAACAATTACACAAGACCCCATTATTTCCAGAGCTGTCATCCTGTTTCCAGAGCTGTCATCCTGTTTTTTTTTTGTTTGTGTTTTTTTTTTTTTGCGTGGCGGTGAGCGGGTTAATCGTGTATGTACAGTAATTATGCTCAGTACTCTAAGGTCGTCGTCCGCCAATAAAGATGCCTTACGACGCGCCCCCCCTCTCTTTTCCATTCTTCCCGACCCTCTTCGCAACCATTCCTCAAAACCCTCTAATACGCTGTAAAATCAAAGTGCGAGCCTCTCTTGCTCACACACAACGCACCCACACACAAGCGCGCACAGGGGACACAGAACTGAGAGACACCTGGCGATTCTTGGCGAAGGACCTTAGCACTTTTTCTTTAAAATTCTTTATTTGGGGATTCCACGTAAGCATGGTGCCATAATTTTGACCATTTCAAATCTTCTTTTTAAAACTATTTTTTCAACTTGTGCATCCGGTCACCTAGGATTTTGAGCATAACCGAGATGGATCAAGGGCACGAGAGGAGGCAGTGGATATCAGCGTTGTCAGCTTTCCGCTTGCTCATGTGTGTGTGCGCACTGGACCGGGTGCTTGCTCAGATTCGGTACTCGGTACTCGAGGAGCGCGAGCACGGCGCATTTGTCGGTAACATTGCCGAGGACTTGGGTTTGGATGTCGCTAGGTTGTCTGCCAGGCGATTCCGCATAGTGTCCGGAGCTAGGAAACAGTATTTAGAGGTCAATTTGGAAAACGGGATTTTGTTTGTGAACGAGAAGATTGATCGGGAGGAGCTGTGTGAGCAGAGTCCTGTTTGTTTCCTGCACTTGCAGGTGGTCATTGAAAACCCACTGGAACTGTACCGAGTGGAAGTTGAGATCTTAGACATTAACGACAACGCTCCGAGTTTTCCGTGGAGCGAGTTCAATCTTGAGATAACAGAGTCTGCCGCGCCGGGTTCACGGTTCCCACTTGAGAGCGCGCAAGACTTAGACGCGGGATCCAACTCGCTCCGCTCATACTTGCTTAGTGCTAATCAACACTTTGTGCTGGATGTACAGACGCGCAACGACGGGAGCAAGTTCGCAGAACTCGTGCTGGAGTCTCCCTTAGACCGGGAGAAGCAGAAAATGCACGAAATGGTCCTAACCGCCGTGGACGGCGGCTCTCCGCTGCGCTCGGGCACTGCTCAGATCATGGTCACAGTACTGGATGCGAACGATAATGTTCCTGTATTCGACAGATCCGTTTACCGGGTGAGCCTGGTGGAGAACGCACCGAGAGGTACATTAGTGCTCAAACTCAACGCTACGGATCTGGACGAAGGCTCGAACGGTGAGATTGTCTATTCGTTCAGCGGACACGCGCCCTTGAAAGTGCGCGAGCTGTTCACTGTAGATTCTTTTTCGGGTGAAATCAGGGTAAAGGGGATTGTGGACTATGAAAAAGCTAACGTATACGAGCTATATGTACAAGCGAAAGACAAGGGTCCGTCTGCTGTGGCCGTGCACTGTAAAGTACTTGTCGATATATTGGACGTGAATGACAACGCGCCAGAGGTCATCCTGACCTCTGTCTCCACACCTGTTCAGGAAGACGCGCCTCCGGGGACCGTGATAGCCGTGATCAGCGTCATGGATCGTGACTCCGGGGAAAACGGAGCAGTGGACTGTCAGATACCCAGTCACGTCCCCTTTAGGCTTCATTCGTCATTTAAAAACTATTACACTCTGGCGACCAGCGAATTTCTGGACAGAGAGTCCGTAGCCGAATACAACATCACTCTCACAGCGCGAGATTTAGGCTCACCGTCGCTCTCCACTGGGAAAACTATTCATGTTCTTGTGTCGGACGTTAATGACAATCCCCCGCGATTCCTTCAGCCGTCCTACACCGTCTATGTGACCGAGAATAACGCACCGGGCGCATCCATCTGCTCTGTGAGCGCAGTCGATCCGGACTCCAACCAGAACGCTTATCTGTCCTACTCTATTTTGGAGGGTCAAATAAGGGGCATGCCTGTGTCCACGTATGTTTCTATTAACTCGGACAATGGCAATATTTACGCTCTTCGCTCATTCGACTATGAACAGCTCCGCAACTTTCAGATACGAGTAGAGGCGCGAGACGCGGGTTTCCCGCCGCTGAGCGGAAACGTGACTGTCAGCGTGTTTGTGTTAGACCAGAACGACAACGCACCGTTAGTCGTTTCCCCGCTACCGAAGAATGGTACGGCGGCTACTGAGACGGTGCCGAGGTCGGCGGATGCAGGCTACCTCGTAGCAAAGATTACAGCACTGGACGCGGACGCTGGACAAAACTCTCGTCTCTCGTACCAGGTACTGCATGCCACGGACCCGGGTCTATTCAGCATCGCTCTTTACACAGGTGAAATTCGTACCATTCGCCGCTTTGTAGACAAAGACGCCACAAGACACAGACTCGTAATATTGGTCAAGGACAATGGGCAGCCCTCTCTTTCAGCAACCGTTTCGCTCATTTTGACACTAGTGGACGGCGTGCCGGAATCGCTGTCAGACCTCGATGACCATCATCTCAACCGCCGAGCGCCTTCTAATCTCGCCCTCTATCTGATCATCTCGTTGAGCGTCGTTTCGCTCATCTTTCTAGTAGCCATCATCGTACTGGCAGCTCTGAAGTGCTACAAAGACCGGGACTGTCCTGGAGGTTTCGGAGTGTCCTCTTTCGGTGCTGCGTGCTGCACTCTCGAGTCGAAGCCTCCCACAGAAGCATGCAAAAAGTCCAACCTGAATCTGCAGATCTCTACCGGGGCAAAGGTGCCAACGAACTGTGTGGAAAGCAGTACAGGAACCACGGCTCAGAACTACTGTTATAAGGTGTGCCTGACACCCGAATCAGCCAAGAGTGACTTCATGTTTATGAAGTCGTACAGTCCGAGCACGCCACGGAACAACGCGGCTAAGGAGGCTGAAAATGTGGCGTGGAGCTCACAGAGCCGTGGCTCTTCGGCGAATAACGGAGCGACAACTCCTAACGAGGTAAAACATAGCTGACAAAGCATCGGCAGTCTTCGGAGAAATGACACTGTTAGTAATCACCTTTTATTGCTGGGTAAAACAAGAGGTTAAGGACAATGCGCTTTCAAGTATCATAAATCAAACTGTAATATGTCATACACAAAAAAATCAGCATGAACTCAGGGCTAGGGTTTATTTTTGTATAATCATATATACCCCGCTGACCTTCATTCACTGTGAAGAAGTACAGCGGTTGTACTGTCACAGGTGCGAACCTGTGCTCAATAAACTCGAGCTCAATAAACTCGATTAAAGACGAACGAAGGCGTCTCGATCAGCATCTCTTCTCCACATAGCGCGTCCACACAAGGGGTAGATAGGACTAGTTCCTCTGTATTTCTTGCCTCCATTTAACCGTTCCTCACAGGCAGACCATATAAGACACACTGCTATATTAAGACATTGTTTTCATCCCACTCTCTTCAACATCCTCAGACATTCTGCTTTCCACAGACATACTCTCTTTCTTTAGACACAGCCCTTCTGTTAGGAGACAGAGGCTTTCGAATTAGGATTTCATATAGCATCTGGTCTTTTGTTGATTAATCATAAACAGTTATCAGCATCTGTTTATCAAGGACGTTTTAATACTTATATAGAAGTTTCAACAACAACAACAACAACAAAAACTCTCTAGGCATGAGCAGCATTTAATGTACAATTTGGGACAATCCTGTGGACTAGGATAATGGTATAACCTAAACTGTATAATGTGCTCGTGTGTGTGTGTGTGTGTGTGTGAGAGAGAGAGACACACACACACACACACACACACAGACGGGATGAGTGGGGTGGGGGTAGCACAGAGAAGGAATGGAGACATAAAAAATGAAAAAATGCGCTCGAGCTATATTTTAAATCCGCTAGATGGAACTATCAGACTGTAAAGGTGCTTAATATAGGTCTAATTTATTATTAATGACAAGGCCACATGAGGTTTTATTTAAAACTAGCTATTTTCATCCTGACAGACAGAAAGGTGGCAGAAACATTTAATAGGTTTCAACGTAAAGTTATTCAACTTCAAGACTTTAAGGAAAATAAATCAAAATACAATGTGATCCTTTGTAGATAGGAAAATCCAGACTTTCTTTTTTAAGGCACACGAGTACGTTTAATCCACGATTAAACGTAATTGTTTTCCCTAATTAACACTCTGTCTGGCGCGGATTTCTTTAAAGCTTAATATTGCATCTCATTTCATCCCGTTGGTGGTTTAATTTGTTTCGAGGCAGCATTATGAATAACTAATCTGATAACTTGCTTATATGCGCGCTCTCTGTATCATTGGTGTTAGGGAATTAATAGAGAGCGGAATCAGTCTGTATCTTCTGTTTTAACTCAGAACAAACACAAGCGTTGCTCTTCCTCTCCTGCTGTGCATCAGCCCACGGAAATGGAACAAGACGTGAGCGCGTGGACTAGAATTTAGTTCACCATTAAAAAAAATAAAAATCAACCAATAACACTTTTTGACCGCCAGATGGCAGTGGCCAGTCCCACACCTGGTAGTCAATCAAGAAAATGCACGTAAAATCCCTTCAGATCACTTACATTTTCTCTTTAGTATGACATCCTGGATACCACTGAAGTTTAAAGGTTAAAGTTTCATGGTCTTTTCTCATAAGGGAGATTGGTGGTGCTTTGATTTGAATATTTCGTATGATAGCCAAAAACCTTAACCACAAAGTGCCATTTTAGTTTGTGTTAAATGTAATTAATATTTTAAATAATATTAGAAAATGTTCTATTAATTGGGCTATGTAATACCACAACAGTCATGCTTCTGTCTAGTACACATTTCAAGATATGGTATGATCACCCTGTACTGTATGTTTATTAATAAAGTACATAATGCTGATTTTTTTTCTTTTGCAGTTAAAGCAAGACAATACTAATTGGGCTCTTACCAAAAACCAAACGTCAACTTTGAAAAGGTAACTACAACACTCACTCTTTTACACACACACACACACACACACACACACACACACACACACACACACACACACACACACACACACACACACACACACACACACACTATTATACAGAAAGACAAGCTTTTGAGATCATAAAAACTGTTCACAAAATTAATTTACCAATCTATCAATCATTTAGTTATCTAAATAGCAGTCTAATATGCAAGCTTCATATGTAAATGACGTTAGGGTGATGTTACATCTATAACTGCTATAAACGTACCCCTGTATAAGCAAAAATCTGATGATACACTCGCATTTCTACAATAAAAGGAGCATCATTATGCTACATGTGTGTGTGTGTTTTTAAATGTGTGTAGGTGTGTGTGTATGTATGTGTGCATGTATGCATGTATGTATGTATGTATGTATGTATGTATGTATGTATGTGTGTGTGTGTGTGTGTGTATGTAATAGTATGTTTAAAGAATGACTGAGGAAGCACAATGTTTTGTCTTGTTGTATATTATCTGTCCCATATATCTTACATAATAATCAAGATGATCTACATTATGACCTTTCAGTTATAACTCAATTAATATGGATAGCACACTCATGAGGAAGGTCATGCAGACTGATTCAGAGAACTATGTGAGTCCAGTGGCTGCAGGACAGTACTGGACATGGGGAACACGAATGAGAGGTAAGTGTAACAGTTGCTGACACAGTGTGTATAAAAGTTAATCCTGAAATGTAATTTTGCATGTGCGTTTCTTGAAACTGTGTTTTTTCTAAAAATGAATAGATATTTTCTGCATATGTATTATAAGTTGTAGTAATGTTTTCTTAAATTCTCAAATGAAATGTTTTCTTGGATATATTTCCAATACAACATAAATGTTGTTAAGCCACACACACACACACACACACACACACACACACACACACACACACACACACACACACACACACACACACATACATGTATGTATACAATCTACGTCAAAAAATGTTTTAAAATCAAATTTCTCTTATCTCCTAAATGCCAATGCCCTAGAGTGCAAGATGTCTTCTCCTGCGACGGGCCTCCCTGACCGGGCATGGACACCCCGCTACACCCCCACGAAAACTCCCCAACAGCAGCAGCCTTCGGGTCAATCACATGGCCATCCTCCACCTGACTACCAACACAATGTCTACATCCCTGGGACTCCATCGGCACTCTGTACTCTGCGACCCAGTAATCGCAGTGAACTTGATGTCCACAACACCTTCTCCACCTTTGGCAAGAAGCGCAAGTTCATTTCCCCTAGTAATTATGACACAAGGGATGAAATGGGTACTGAGGTCATCAATAATGACCTGTATAATGAGTAGTGAAAAAATGGACCGGGACTGCCACAGTGTGGATGAAGGTGGACAGAAAATGTTGAGGGGATTCAAATGCTGGAAGTAAAAAATAAGGTCAAGCAGAGAAGAAACTAGAAGACCAGAAATATCCATTGCAACCAAAGCAGAGTCTACTTATCCAAAACATACTGCTCTAATTTTACAGCTACATATGTTTCTGATGAGGGTGGTATGCTTCCCATACCCAGTTTGCTCTTAAAGACTTTTCTGGTTTATGTCTGTCACATTTGTATGTTTGTGGCACATAAAGCATGAGCCCGAATAAGTGAGCTTTACACTCCAGCAGGGACTGGAGGAACTGGCTTAGTGTCAGAGATTAACATCAAATTGTTTAAGGTTATATAGCTGAACCTGAATATATTATGGTGCAATGTTTCATCCATCTATGTTGGTTTTGTTGGTTTCTTTGGTTTTCATGCAAAAGTATAATGGTAGGTGAATTGCCTACACTCAGATTTTAAAAGGTCTCTTGAAACACCACTAGGTGTAAATAAGTGTTCCAGTGTAAAACTCCAGATCTGCTATGACTCTAACTAGAGTAAAGTGGTTCCCACTGGTTAGGATAATTTAATAAATGAATTGAAGTTATATAATAATTAAAATTATACATCATGACAATAGTAGATCATTAAGAATTTTTGGGATATTCGATGATTCTATGCAGACCCTTACAACGAAGTGGCTTCAATTTAAAAAGGACTGGGTTTATTCTTTTGTGAGAGTCATGAGCTAAATAATGAGTTGCAACTGCTTTTTTTTAGGAAAACTTAGCACACAGTTCAATTGTATGAAGGTCAAAGGCAAGAACCTGCAACATTGATTCACATTGTGACTCTCATTTGTGACATTATTATTATTATTATTATTATTATTATTATTATTATTATTATAAATTTTTTGACAATCATATTAGGTCAACTGTGAGCATTACATACCCTTTTGGCCATTTTGTGAATTTTCTGTGTTGCAGAAATATAAGGCCATAGCCTTGCATTGATTGGTTGCTCAGTTAAAGAGGTGAATCAGTCTAACCTGATTATTGTTCAGTGAACAAGATGTATAATACTAATATGTATGCAAACTGTGTAACTGACTTACGGCATCTAGTGCAGTATATCACTGCATAAATTCTGATAATAAAGTATTTTTTTTGAGTATAGCAGACTGTTTGTTATAAATAACACATTATTATTTGTATTAGCACTGTCGCCTTGCACCTCTAGGGGCCGGGTTTGATTCCTGTCTCTGTGTGCATGGAGTTTGCATGTTCTCTCCGTGCTTGGTGGATTTCCTCCAGGTACTCCAGTTTCCTCCCACAGTCCAAAGGCATGCTGATTGGCGTTCCCAAATTGCCCGTAGTGTGAATGAATGAGTGTGTGAGTGTATGTGTGTGTGCCCTGCGATGAATTGGCACCCTGTCCAGGGTGTACCCCGCCTTGTGCCCTAAGCCTCCTGGGATAGGCTCCAGGCCCACCTCGACCCTGAATACAGGATAAAGCAGTGTAGACGACGACTATTTAAATACATCAACTTTTATTTTAACATTGTGAAAGAAATTAAAATTAAAACAGGAGTATGTCTGTCAAAACCCTGTCAAAAATAATTATATAATATTTTTTATAATAGTGGGTTAAAAAAGGTAAAAGCATATTATATTGGGTGCTCTGTATGGGGCTAATCACATTTTAGTTTCAGTTACATGATGCGTATTGTTAGTGTAGTTGATTAATGCAGAAATGCCAACATACTGTTCCACAAAAAAAGATGAGAAATGAGCTAGAATTTAGGAAAGACATTTTCTGCAGCATTACATCTTCATCTTTCATTTCAGGAAAAAGTGACCACAGGCCTAGAATCATTTGCCAAACAAATAAGTAGCTGCATTTCCAAAATATCATTTTAGTTATTCAAAATGATAGGGGACAGGAATTGCAGTTGAATTAAAACACAACCTTAAAACGCCACCTTGGACATACTTTTGAAAGTGCTGCACCCTCCCTGGTGCCCTTTGGTTTTTAATTTGCCCTGGAAATGAGTTCAGAATGTCAGTAGATGTGTATCAGACCACTGAGCAAGACTAATTATGTTTGCCACGTGTCCTTTCACACTACAAGGGAGTGATGGAAACGGTCTCCATGGCACTCACCCACTTCTTCAAACTGAAGTTTGTCTCTTTGCACATTGATAGTCTAATAATCAGAATATGAGCAAGTCAGAGTTGGTACACAGAAGACATATTAGTGGGAACTTTTTACTTTATTCTCAGTTACAGCTATATAATTTAAAACTATTTTATTAAAATATTCTCATAGGTTAATCTGGATTAATGTATACTATGTATGTACTAAGGTGTACTAATGTATATTACATATAGCATCTTTTGGTCTATACTTTTCCTTATACTACCAGCAACTCTTTTTACACAGGGACAATACCATGCTAAGTTTAGATCTCCACATTAATCATGTTTTTTTGGTTGTTTGGGTTAATTTTTAATAATTCGTTTTTTTCTTTAAAAAAAATACTCCATATGAATTGTCCTGTCAATTTGTACAATATGCTGCTTTGAGAAAAAAAAAATCTAATCATATATGTAATATGTCATGTTGCACGAGCACAAGCTTTATTCTCACAACACTATGCGAGATACTACAAACCAATTAGGCATTTGTTTGAAACATTCAAGGCACTAGTTATTGGTTTTACACACAATTCAAAAGTATGCGGGCAGCTGCCTTTCAGTGACCATGTGATGGATTCAGTAGGTCATTGCTTTGTACACCTATCTTGTTCGTCCCTAATAATCTGCATTATGAATGTATCACCATCCCACTTGACACTTCACCATACATGTCAATAATCTGGAGTTGCAACACCATTTTAAATCAACAATAGGTTCATTCTCATTTTGTATTACAAATGATTGAAATGTTGTTTATTTGACAAGTTCACTGGTGCAGCTCATCAAATATCAGACTTCTATATGTTGTCCAGGTAGGTGTAATGACTTGGCAAGATAGATACCGTAGGCATGTTTGGATTATCAGTGAGTTTATGTTCCATTTATCTTTTTACACCATCCAATCTTGTTTTTTAAATTTCCCCAATTCTTATTGCCTTACCCGATAGACATGCATGTAATGTGAAAAATGTATATAATACATTAACTACAATAATACAGGTGCATCTCAATAATTCAGTAATTCTATCTTGAAAAGTAAAACTCATATATTATATAGATTCATTACACACAGACTGATATATTTGAAGTGTTCATTTCTTTTAATATTAACGATTAGGACAAAATTTACTTTCATTTACAGTAAAGATGGGGGCATTGGTGGCTCAATGCTAGGTGTTTTGCCTGCCATGCCTGGGTTCGATTCCCGCCCAATGCCCAAATCCCAACCACTGGATGCAATGCCGGTCCCAAGCCTGGATAAAATGGGAGGATTGCATCAGGAAGGGCATCTGGCTTAAATTCTGTGTTAAGCTTGTATGTGTGGACTGGATGGTCCACTGTGGTGACCCCTTGCCGGTAGCAGCTGATAGACCAACAACAACTTTATTCTAAAGATGATTTTGATTCGCTGAGGAAGAGTCCAGTCCTTTTTGTCCTTTTGAGTTAATTAACTGATTAGAGTTTGACAGGGTGGGTCTCCAACATTTTTCTTTTTCACAATATACTAATTTTCTGACATACTGAATTTTGGGTTTACTTTGTTTTGGATTAAGCCATAATCATCAAAATAAAAAAGAATAAACACTTATATTAAGTGTATACTTAACTAAATATATCAGTCTGTGTGTAATGCATCTATAAAACACAAGTTTCACTTTTTTTTATTGAATTGCTGAAATAAACAAATATTTTGATGATATTCTAATTTATTGAGATGTACCTGTATTTATATAACTGACAAATACAATATAATTAATTGTTCACATATGATGACATTAGACATCATAAATGGTCTGAGAGAATAAATTAAATGCTTTTATTTTTACTGAGGTGCACAGTGTTTCAGAGGTTAGCAATGTTGCCTCACACCACTAGGGTTGGAGGTTCAAATCTTGTCTCCAGTCTGTGTGCATTGGGTTCACTAACAGTCTAAATTGTGATATTTGATATTTTGAGAAATGTGCCAAAACGCCTGAGCTCCTGTTTAAGTATATTTTACTGGAATATTGCATACAATGAAGTACATTAAAAAAAATTGTCTTTTCACACATGTGGAAAAAATAAAACCCTTTGTTGTCTAATAGGCAACAAAGGCATATTGCATGCAGTGAGAATGAACTGTATTAGTTGCTGACCTTTGACATTGTGGAGGTCAAGCAGACAGGTTAATCTAATTCACTGTGAACAATATAATAGCTCTTCAGTTACCATGGCAACACCAATCTCTCTGACCATTACTTATGTTATCCTTGTCTGTCTGTTTCACACCCTGTCAACCATTTTGGAAAAAGTTAGTAGCTGTTTTGACACTGTAGGTTGGCTTTGTGTTTGTTCTGATCTGCAATGGAAAATAAGCCAAAGATAAGATAACAAATAAACCTCACTCAACAAAGGAAACTGGAAGCATTTTATTTATTCTGAAGGAAATAAACATTACCTGCATTAAGGTCACATTACAACATACATTATCCATCTTTACTGACTTGCATGAATATCAATCAGTGTGGCATATGTCCTATTAAAGAGACAGACAGCATTGCACTACAGACACTACACAGTATGAGTGCAATTCCCCCAAATTACATACGTGTTTCTTAGTTTCTTCTAACCAGCCTATAACAGACATATTTCCTGTTGTAATTCAAACAAGGCATCAATACCTTTGGTTGGCCTGCAGAGGGCACTGACCAGACCAACAAATACTGAATACGGTATATAAATGGCAAATAACAGTAACACCCACACGCACACACACACACACACACACACACACACACACACACACACACACACACACACACACACACACACACACACACACACACACACACACTTAAGCATTTAACCTAGCACTATTTACATAAAATATTGACATTATCATTAATTGCATAAATTCTAAAAGCCTTGATTTTTCCTTTAAAAAAAGTATATTATAAGCACTATAAACGTATATTAGTATATTATATACAATAAGCACGTAACAGTTTCTGTCAATTTAATTAGAGAAACATTCTGAGATTCAGCCACTAGAGGTCGCTTAGGCTACACATGTAAACCATCCAAAATACAGTTCCTATACATTTATTAAAACATAATAATGCAAAGAATGGCTACAAATGCTTTGGGGTTTAAGGGCTAAGGTGCTCTGACAAACAGTGTCCTTTACACTAAAAAGTGTTTAGTATTTTTTTTATATACTTCATCTTACTCTTCACATATGGATAGATGGAGGTAGGTTGGATCTCTGAATTGTGAAATGAATAGAAAATAAAATAAATCTAAATATTTTGTTAAAAGTCATATATATTTGTTATTAGTTGTGTAGAATAGATGACTTTTGTGCTGGAGGTAATGTGGCCCGCTTAGGTGGCTACCACCGCAGGTATATTTCACACCTGTAGAAAACACTGCAATGTGCAAATTATTTGAACTTTCTGCTTTAGAATTGCAAAAATAAAGTACCCAAGGAAGTTTCTCTTTTAATCAACCATGTTTTCAATGAAGATATGTAGGTTGGTAATGACTAAACTCCATTAGAAAACTACTTTGTAATAGATAAATGTTTTATTTTGAAATCTAGCTTTATTACAAAAAGATCCAACCAGTTATATACACCCAGGTGTCCATAGTTGATCAACATTGCTAACCTTTTGCAAATGTGTTTTACACCTTAATTGATTAAAAAAAAATTAAACTGGCAAATGACAAACTTACTTTACATTCTGTACAAATGTCATTACCAATAAAGAACTAAAATACAATATACAGAATATTTTTTCATCAAGACGTGAAGCAATGAGATAATGTTTGTGTTCAGTGATTTCTGTATACACTTATCATTTAAGGCCAAACCTATTTTTGCTTATACATTTATGACTGAATGTTAATCATTTTCTCAGAGCCAACTCAATTAAGCCTACAGTACATGTAGATTCTAATAAAGACACAATTTCTCACAATTTCTCTCACACATGCTAAAAGCCTGTAAATGTTTAAGTGGCCAGTGTGTTAGAGAAATATGCAGGGCGTCGCCAGGCCTCTTTGTCAAGTCAGGAAAAACTACTCTACCAAGTATAATTCCATTCCATTAGGTAGCGGTAGCGCACCGCCTACTTTGTCTGCTGCAGATAAAATGAAGAAGACAAAGCAGAAGGTAGGTTTTACTTTTTTGTGCCAAATTTAAAATTAAGTTTGAATTAATTTATTATTGACAAGGAGTCATGAAATATGTTAAAGTTAAAACCCCAGAGTCTGTGGTCAAAATACATGTAGTATATTATAGCTGAAAATTACACAGCTTAGTTTGTTCTTAAATTGCAAAAGGATTGGTGGGTGGTTTAGCATGCGGTTTAACATGTCTAGTTAACTAACACTAGTGAGGATGAAAGTTGTTGTTTTGTTTGTTTGTTAATCTCAAATGTTTTAATATATATTTTTTGTTCCATTAGATCCTAAGCAGCTTCTGGAGTTGCAGACTTTTAACAAACTTGTTAGACATCTACCACAAGAGAAGACTGATGGTGAGAAAAAACTTTTCCAGCCCTGTTCCTGTACATACAGCAAGCAACCAATTTTCATCTCCTTTTTGACTGATTCTTTTCACTGTAAGATTGTCACAATGCTGTGAACTTTGTGTAAGTCCTGTATAAATCATACAGTAATTTGAGTTGAATAGTGCGACACTTGATATCTTTATCAGGTTGTGTGACATTTTGTATCAGTATCATTCAGCGCCTTGATTTGCAAGATTATGCTGGTGTCTGTTATATTGTGTAAATTGTAAAAAAAAAAAAAAAAAAAAAAACCTGTATATTGTATTTTGCACATTTAAATTTATGTATTTATTTTTTCTCATGGGCTTGATTTACAAATTAGTGGTATTAGTAAACTGTAATATTTTTTTATGTTGTTAACCTACTGGTTTTAATGTTGTGGTGGACAGAGGTCAGTATGAACACTGACTGGTCTCAGATGGTGTTTGTTGTGGCTTATCACTGTATGCTGTTAATTGAGGATTTTTGATATGTTGCTTTAATCTCATTATGGTCTTTCATAAGCAAATGAGCCATAAGCATATTGTACAATAAATATAAAGAAATATATATATATTTAATCAAATTCAATATATTATGAAGTATATTGTTAAATATAAAATTACATACATTAAAATATTTATTTAAATATATTTCTCTACATATGAAAAGCGGCAATTCCTTATGTATTTTTCAACATATTGTAATATATTAATACAATATATTATTCAGTATATTATTGAAAATTTCTTTTTTTTGTGATTATAACACACACTTTTCAGTATTACAAGTAAATGCTATAAATGAATATTTTCTGATTTGTAAAGATATTACTGATTGTATGGATTCACTTGCTCTACTGTTGACAACGTAGATTTCACTCAATGTGTAATCTGTTCAGAAGGGCTTGCTCATGAAAGTATGAAGCCTGGCAAAATGCAAAGGCATTTGGAGACAAAACATCCTTTGTTTATGAAAAAGTCTATAGAGTTTTTCCACTGAAAAAGAGAAGGAATTACAGGGTTACATATATAAAAAATGAATACTGATCACGTCTTGATGTCGAAGATGACCTGTAGGTAGCTGTATCCACCATCAGGCCACAGATTAAGTTTTGTGCTGCCAAAAACAACTACACACTTCCCATTGAAAGGTAAGCCAAAATTATTTTGATGTATAGTAAATGTAGTCAAAATACTGTGAACAGCTTGTTATGTTTATTGCTTGTTTTTGATAGTGGGGGTCGTGAGATCTTGTCGATCTTCAATTAGGGGTTGCTGGCTTGAAAGTTTGAGAACCACTGGTGTATATCATTACATGCAAAATGGGTTTTAATGTGTTATTTTTTCTTTGTGCTATACAGTTTTGTTCAACAGTCTTGTCTGATTCTTTTCTGTAGCCCAGTTACATGGTCTATCAACAAATTACAGTACAAGCAGTATAAAATACAAATGTGAATCCTATCCAGTATCTTGCAATCAATCTCCCACATGCAGTAACATGTAACTTTGGACTCTTGAAAGTCTGTATATATTTCCATATATAAGTGTGTATATATTTGCTATACATAATAAAGTTCAGCCTTGTACTTTATTTTTTTTCCTTTTATTTAATTTTTTTTCAGCCTCGTATCTTTGCCATCAAATCATAGCCATACACTTGATCAGATATAAACAGTCATTAGACATGGTTCCTTTTTTCTAATCAGAACTGAAATTCTCAAAACAATATGCGCAAACATTACATCATCTTGTCTTTTGAGCACATCATAAAAGCAATTTTCTATTCTTTTCAAAAATTGCCAATGCTTTCATACATTCGTGAAAATTATGATATACTGTATGCTGTTTCCTACATTACTAGTTGCTTATATCACATTGATCAAAATGTATACTGATTTTTGCTGAATAGTCTCTGCTCCTAAGACGTAGAGCCATTAGTTCATTTTATATAGATCATAATCTGTCAAGTGTCAATATCATAATCTGTCAAGCATATTTTTAGACATTTCTGTAAGACATTTTTATTCTGTAAATATGTCCTGAATTGATTGCTCTCAGGTGAATCTTGACAATACATAGATACATACAATAGATGTGGCATGTGGAGATGCAGCAAACATCTGCAGAGGATGAAGAAGGCATTCCTAAAGATTATTTCAGTGCTGTGTTGTGATGCAGAACAGAATCTGTGGCCAGACAGACAGAAAAATTAGGAGTTGTAGAAATACTGTGTTGAAATTCCCATGTGTAGATTTTTTATTTATTGTAGTATATTTTTTCATGCTCTATTCTGAGACTTTTATATTGACATACACATCAGGACTGCATTTCCCAGCATACACTGCAACCCAGCCATGTTATTGTGACCACCAGCACCTTGTTCTGTGCAGCTGGACCTGCTTATATATAGCCTGTCTATCTATCTATAGTCTATCTATGTCTATCAGTTAAAGAGGAAGAAGACTCATGTATGGTCAAAAGACATAAGAGGCGAGATGTGTAATTAAGAAATTATGAGCCACGATTGTCATACTGGTAAATGGTCTCTCTATGCAAGAAGCAGGTTGAAGAGTGTCACCAATGTCGGGTGATGCATTGTTTCATCCATACTTCAAACATTTAGGAGAAAAAATGGCTGTGTTTTCTACCATTGTGATTTTTAAAAAAATATTAGTTAGTGTATTGCATTTCTGCATTGCAATGGTTTTTAATTTTGCATTGGAATTCTGTGACTTCATGATTTACAGCGATGCATAGTTAAAAAATTTAAAGTGTGAGGTAGAATAAAATCTATCAGATAAATGTAAAGGAGATGTGTGCAGTGAGCTTAAAGCATGTTAAAATGTGTTACTGTACATTATAGTTCTCAGCAGTAGTATAGTTTCATTACTACTGTATCATAATTTATATGATGCAACACTTTATTTAACTTTTATTAAATTTGTTTTACTTTTTCACATTTTTGTCATTTGCAAAGCAATTCTTTCTTACAAATTTCAAAGTAATATGCAGATGTTTTAAATTCATCTTCTTCTATCATAAACATATTTTTTGCAGCACAATGAATATTTGTATGTAAAATACGAACATCAATATTTATTGAAAATGCACCCTTTGAATTGCATTTTGACAAAATCAAAAACAGTTTTGTTAACACTAGGGCCCTTTATTTATGTTTTAATTTTGTGCCATTGATTAAAGATGGGACAAAATCATTAGCTTTTGCAAAAATACCTGTGGGGAAAAAATATATTTTTGGAAAAAATAAAATGTTTGCATTTTTTTTTATTGCACAAACAATTGTGAAAAGTGCAAGTATCCCATGAGAAATAAGCCAAAGCAATTGGGGGAAAAAAACTGAAATTGCCAAACAAAAAATTGCCAACAAATAGCTACTTTGCAAATAAAAACAATATATTTTTTTAAACAAATACAAGAAAATAGAAAAATACAACAATGAATCACATAAATCAAGGTTCAATTGCAATTGCATTACATGGCTTCTTTCCTATTTACAGGTTTTCTTTTTCCAAGCTCATGTTATATTTTATGCAGCTATTCATTGGGGTTAAGTATGCCACTTAGAAAAATAAAGTCACTTACAACAGAATTTCAGTAGGAATGCAAAGCATCAGCAATAACAACAATAACATCAACAATTCTTAGTGGTGTAAATAAGACAACAAATTAGTTTTTTCTTCTAAATCCTACATTTGGCTGCACTTTTCAACCTGCTACTTTGTGTCCATGTTTTTCAGTATAACATGTTCTACAGTTACACATTGCATTTTATAAGGCACATATCTTATGTCTTGGTCTGGTTGTCTTACTCTCATACCACCACTTCTCCTCAACAATCAATTGGCATTTAGCATTTGCTTTCCATTAATATAAGACATCACTCCGTATATGTCACAATAATTATTATATCAATAAAAATACCCAGAGTTATACACTTTAAATGTCTAGTATTAATTATGACCTTTTGCAATTATGAAATAATTATTAAATTATGCAAATATTATGCTTGGGAAAGGCACACATGTAGAAGTCATGCAAGTGTCTACAAACTTTGCCCCAGTAGTAGATAATTAGAGATTATGTAATACAGCTGGCTGTTTATGGGTCATTGGGTATACTACCAACCTCCTGTGCTTATCGGTAGGATGGGTGTTCGACATAAATTTTTTTCTGTTATGTTTATAGAGGCTTGGGTGCCACAGAGACCAAATAATTTCCCTCAAACTACTCTCTCATACACTCCCTCATTCTTTATACAACTTTTCCTGTACATTGTTGTTGGTGGTACACCCTGGATGGGGTGCCAAACCATTGCAGGACACACAAGCACACAAACTCACAAACACACTTATCGAGGTCAGAATCAAACCCTCAACACCGGAGGTGTGAGGCCACAGTTTTAACCACTGTGCCACCAAGCTGTCCATCAAACCAGATGTTTTTTAAAAATAAAAATAATTCACTCCAATAAAATAAAAATAAATAAAAAGTTTTTATTTTATTTTATCACCAACCAACATATATTATAATAGGTCATTGCCAGAAATGGAAAAATTTTGAGAACACTGCAGATAGTTGAGGTAAAATTAATTAAAATAGTGTTTAAGAGGTATGAAAAAGATTAAGGACCATGCAGGGCTGCGTTTCCCAAAAGCATCGTAAGCCTAAGAAGTTCGTAAAAATGATCTTACGACTGATCTTAATATTACGGTCTGTTCCCAAAACTATCGTAACTTAAGTAGCACTTGAAAATCTTCGTAGATCTATGAGCGCTCTGGAGTAGTCGTAAAGCCTTGAGTGCATCGTAAGGAGAAAGAGTTATGAGGTCACCTACTGGACAACCGGCAAATTGCACCTAAAAATGTACTTCTCTTCAAAGTCATTTTTCATTTTATTTGGACGTATATTTTTAGGCATTTCTATTTTCTACTCATTACACAATTCAATATAGAAATAACGAATAAAGAAATAAAATTAAAAGGACATAATAAATGTTAGAATGAAAAAAGTACACTGTTGTACACAGACATTTCGAGTACAAATGTATTTACCAGAAAATATTTAATGTGCTTTAATGATAATATTAATTTCCTCTTTTTGAAAAATGTCTTATCTTTGTTTTTTGGTTTCAGCCATTTTGCTAGTGTCTCCACTCCAAGGTATGTGCTTATTTATTTTTTCTCCTATTATCAAATTCACATCAGGTGAAGATAATTAAGCTAAACTTTTCAAAGTTTGACATTTCAGCACTTGACCAACGGATAGCGACTCCTAAGTAGCACTTAAAGCAGGGCTACGTGGAATTGTGTTAAGTGCATTTTTGGGAAACGCACATAAAACAATAACGAACGTTTGCAAAATGACTCGTAGAAAACGCTCTTAAGATCAATCGCAGCCCTGATTCTTGTTAGGAATATGTAAAATTCATAGTCTAATGTTGAATTAGCTAAGACGCTATTTACCATTAAAAAAAATAATAATTGAGATCATTTAAAAGATAATTTATGCACACTGTAAAAACCTACCTACCTACCAATAGTACCCATACATACCCACCTAGCTTAACTAACTAACTAAATAAATAAATAAATAATTAAATAAATTAGCATTTAGGCTTTAGGTATTTTTCTTTCACTCTGTGAACACTGTTCACTACTGCAAATACTAAAGATGGTAAGCGTATAATATGCTTGGGCCATAAGCTCAACTGCCCTGGGCTGCGTTTCCCGATAACGATTGATCTTAGCGCTTAAGAGCGTTTTCTGCGAGTCATTTTGGGAACGTTCGTCATTGTTTCACGTGCATTTCCCCAAAATGCACTTAACACAATTTCACGTAGCCCTGCTTTAAGTGCTACTTAGGAGTCGCTATCCGTTGGTCAAGTGCTGAAATGTCACGCTGTAGAATGGCTCGTCATTGTTTCTTCTTCTACTTGTGTGAATATATATTCAACTTGAATAACATAAAAAGTCCTGTAATTTCTCCTTGAGCAAGTTGAAAAAACATAAATTAACTGGAAATGTTGTACTGTAAAAACACTGTCTTGCTCCAATCTCGCATAAAACAGTCCTTGCTGTCCAGACTTACATTTTAATCTGGACTAGACTTCAGCCTTGTCTGTGAAACGAAGGGTATATATTTTTCTACAGCTTGAGTCTTGAAGGTGTGTGCGGCAATATAGTATTAGGGCCTATCTATTAGCCTATCCATATAGGTGCAATTTTTTTTTAATGTGCACATTCTTTATCAGCACTATTTAATATAAATGTACTCTCCATATACATTTATAAAAGCACACCCTTTGATCATTATGAACCTGACAACAGAATAAATTCAGGGAAGAGGTAATTGATGTAATTTCAAAAATCAGTGATTCAGTTTCTTCAAGTGGGGCCTCCTGCAATTAGTGAAATAGATGACAATCAGTGTGTGACATGTGAATATTTGTTAGGAACCTCCACTAGAGGTCACTGTTTCTGTTTGTCTGTCTGTAGTTTTTGTTGGTCGACTCAATTTCCCAGAAGGCACCTCAGGCAGGTGATGAGTGCTCACCTGAACTGAGGTGGCTCATTAAAGTTTCTATAAATAGCAGTTTGTTCTGGGAAACTGGGTCAAGCATTGTTTGTTTGTATGCTTGTTTGTGTATACCGTCATGTGGGCATTCCTTTTTGTTTCTTTGAGTTTATATTTTAGTAATATTGTTTTACCTTTGTGTTTCTAGAGGGCTCTATTAGTTTTCTTTATGTTCCTTGTGTTAATGGATTCATGGAGCTGCCTTGTTCAGTGTTTAGTTAGGCCGTGTCTCCTCCTGTGTAAGTACTGTTCTTTGTATCCCCAGTGTCGGCGATCTGGTGTAGTTCTTTGTCTGTTTAGCTTTGTGTAGCCACATGAGGGCCTAACTGCTAGTAGGGTTAGCCTCTAGTGGGATTGACTGCTAGTGGTTCTGGTCGCTAGTAGGTTAGCCGCTAGTTTGGAATAGCCTCATGTGTGCTTTGCTTCTTGTGTTCTATTCTTTTTAGGTCAGTACTAACTCCATCAGATACTAACCCGGTTAGGTCCGCATCCATCATCTCCATATTCCGTGTAGCTACTAACCCAACTAACCAGCCCTGTCTCTAGTCTCTGCGTCTCTGGCCCAGTCAGCTCCTAGTTCCCTGTGTCTGTTTAAAGAGCCCTAGTTATAGTTTGAGTTTGTGGTTTTGGTTCCTTTGTTGGTTTGTGTCTGTTTTTTGAGTTTTGTAAATAAAGACTTTCTGTTCAACAACCCCTCTGCCTTCATGCCTACCCTCATGCCCATGGCAACCACACCATCAGCCGGTCTAGCCAGTACCACCACCTAGACCATGACAATATTATCACAGCCTGAGAAACTTTAATCTTATGGTTCCTGTGAGCAATTTTAGGATGGTATATAAAGTTCACACTTCAGTAGTCTTACAGAGGAAATCATGGCTCCACTACAGCAAGTTTTCCGGCAAAGATAAAGGAGTGCATGAAGTACACTATGTACTATGAATGCCTTCATCAGGCAGCATCAAAATCCTCTGGATATGCTTGATGATATGGCTGACATTGACAGATATCGTCTGCCACGAGGAGAAATAGTCCAGCTGCTCAATGTCATTGGGCCTCAGCTGATATGTGCTACAAGGAGGAATTTTGCCTTGTCCCTTGATCTGCAACTCTTAGCTGCTCTGAGATATTATGCAACAGGCAGTTTTCTTCAGGTACTTGGAGGTGGACTTGGACTAAGTAAACCATCTGTGTCCAGAGCTGTACAAGCAGGCATCTATGCACTGCTTCCACTTGTGGCTGAACACATCCAATTTCCAGTATAAAAAAAGGCCATGTCAGACATTCAGGAGTATTTTTTAACACATTATCATATACCAGAAGTCTTTGGAGTCATTGATGGTACTTTAATTCCCATCAGTACGCCTACTTTGGATGGCCATACATATATATGCCGCAAATGTTATCCAGTACTAGGAGTTAAATTAAGTAAGTGTTTAATCACAGACATTGTTGCAAGGTGGCCTGGGAGCACACATGACTCCTACTGTATCTTTATCAACTCATCTGTGGGTCAAGAGGCTGAAAACTCAAAAGGACAGTGGAGGGTGCTTGGTGACAGCGAATATCTATTGAGGCCATATCTGTTCATCCCCGTTGCTAATCCTGTCAGTAACAGTGAGGCACATTTCATTGAGGCTCACCGTGTTGCCTGAAGTATTGTGGAGCGCACTTTAGGAACGTGTAAGCTATGCTTTTGTGTTATTCACAAGTCCCGTGGTGTTCTTCTCTTTGTGACACAAAAGTACTGTGCTGTAATAACAGTAACAGCTATGTTGTGCAACATTGCAGTGAGGGCAAGAGTGCCCTTGGACATCAGTAATGAAGATGAAGAGGTGGAGGATGAGAATGAAGTTGAGATGAGACTTCACGATGATCAACCAAGACATGTTCAATACATGGCTGGGTTTCATGCACGCCAGCAAGTTATTGACACATTTTTTTTAGTTCCTCCTTTATTTGTGTCATTGTTAAAGCACATTAAATATTTTCTGTTAAATACAACAGAAAATACTACCCTCGAAATACCCATATACAACAGTGTACTTCTTTTTCATTCTAACATTTATGTCATTTTTATTTTTATTTCTTTATTCGTTATTATTTCTATATTGAATTGTGTAATGAGTAGAAAATAGAAATGAATAAAAATATACGTACAAATAAAATGTAAAATGACTGAAGAGAAGTAAATTTTTAGGTGCAATTTGCCGGTTGTCCAGCAGGTACGCTCATAACTCTGTCTCCTTACGACGCACTTAAGGCTCATATATCTACGAAGATTTTCAAGTGCTACTTAAGTTACGATGTTTTTGGGAAACAGACCGTAATATTAAATTTAGTCGTACGATCATTTTACGAACATCTTAGGCTTATGATGCTTTTGGGAAACGCAGCCCAGAGAAGTGTCCGGCATACAAATAAAAATAAAAATGCCCTCAAATATAAAGCAGCAAGATTATACTGCCATCTATGTAATTCATCCACCTAAAAGTAAGAGAATAATCAATTCACTATTCACATTTATAGAAGTGGCTTGCCGATTTCAGAAAGTTATTGTATTATGCAGAATGTATTTTTGCGACCTGATTTTTTAACTGAGGGGCGTCGTCGTTTTTATGTAGCAGCTGTAAGAATTTGATTATGAATAGTCTGTGCTTCCGGTTGTAATTCATTTTAAGGACCAAGTCGACATACTTTGTACTATCACTATCAGAATGTATGTCTATTGTAAAATGTAATTCAGCCACCTAAACATAAAATCTAATCTTTGCGACCTGAGTCTTTTAAAATTAATATACTTGTCCCTCATGTTGTGTTCGTTTTGGCTAATTTTCCCTGTCGCATTTGACCGAGATCCATTTTTCTATATCATAAATCCAAAATAATACATATATTCTCACCTAATGTCGAATTAGACCTTTTTTTTTATTTATCAATTTGAGCTCTTGTAAACGTTAAAGGTTTTGCTCTGTATGTCCTGCAGGCCACTTGTTTTTCTTTTAGGTAAAAAAAAAACATTATATAGATATTATTTTAACGATAACAAATACTAAGATAAAAATAAATCACTGAAATGTTTATCAAAGTAAATTTTTGGAACTAGTTACATTTTCTTAACTGTTGCACTAAATCTTTATATATCTTCTATTCCCGGTCAAAACTCACCGGTAGGATTTTTGTATTGAAAAAAAAAAAAGCTCAAATGTACACAGGTAATGCTTGAAATAAACACTATATGAACACATTTACAGTTTTCTCATGTAGCTCTGAAAAGACTAGTTTCATCCCAATATTTCTCAGTTTTGTCCTCTCATGAGCATTTTGGGTAGTCTACTGAGGTCGTTGCATGTTCTTTGAAAATATATACACCACATCTGTGGCACACAAAGCTTGTTTTTTATCTGTTGGGGGACGAAGTTGGCACCTCTTTCTTTTGCTTTCTCCATTAAATTAAAGGGTTAATCACTTTAAAAAATCATCATCATCTTCATCATCATCACAACAACAACAATCACGTATTATTATTATTATTATTATTATTATTGTGTTGATAATTGTTGAAAAAAGTGTTGATTGATATTAATTTGGGTGTCGCTGTCCATTACTGTGGTCCTGAAGATAGACTAATCTTCTCTTTATTTAACGGAACTCGCTGTCGTTTGTCTCCGGGTGTCGCTGTTTGCTAGTAAATGACACTGAAAGGCGCATGATCTTGCAGTAAGAGGGAGTGGGTATAATTCTCAGATATCCATTTTATCCACCACAAGACTTTCACAGGAGCGCCCTTCTAAGACTTTATATATTAAATATTCAAGTAAAAAGTAAGAGCAACTATAGAGAGCTTTCAGAGAGGAACCGAATCACGTGAAGCATGAAGACTAGAGAGTGCATGTGCATTTTTTCTTTTGTATTTTGGGCAACATGGAGACCGGCTTTGTCAGTCACCCGTTACTCTATAGCGGAGGAGATGGAAAGGGGGGCTATTGTTGCGAATCTAGCTGCAGACTTTGGACTGGACGTAGGGGCTCTTGCTCAACGAGAGGTAAAGTTAGATATATTTACTAACAAAAAATACTTAGACGTTAATAAGAAAACTGGGGAGCTGTACGTTGTTGAAAGAATAGATAGAGAAGGTATTTGTCAGATCAAAACGTCAAATTGTTTCATTAAATTGGATATGATAATCAAAAGCCCACTTCGTATTTTTAACATTGAATTAGAAATCACAGATATAAATGACAATGCTCCATATTTTAGAATGGACAGAGTAGAGTTGGATGTCTCCGAATCCGCATCGCCTGGTGAAAGATTTTCTTTACCCAATGCACAAGACCCGGATGTAGGGGCTAACACTATACATACTTACAGAATTAGTGAAAGTGATCATTTTACTATAGACATTCATTCTGGTAGTGATGGTACAAAGTATGTCGACTTGGTCCTTAAAAAATCATTAGACCGTGAAGCACAGCCTATTCATAATCTTATTCTCACTGCTGTAGATGGCGGTATGCCTGCACGCTCTGGAACTGCCAATATTATCGTTCGCGTGCTAGATACAAACGACAACGCCCCTCAGTTTGACCGCTCATTGATGACAGTGAAAATGAATGAAAATTCACCGATAGGAACACTTGTCACTAAACTTAACGCAACTGATGCTGATGAAGGCTCAAACGCAGACATAACATATTCTTTCACACTTTACACCTCTGAAAAAACGCAAGAGGTATTCAATTTGAATTCAAAAACTGGCGAAATAACTATTATAGGAACTATAGATTTTGAAGACATGAAAATATATGAGATGCACATAGAGGCCAAAGATAACGGTCCTGTTCCGCTCTCCAGTCAGTGTAGAATAACAGTGGACATTATCGACATGAACGATAATTATCCAGAGATAACCATAAAATCACTAAAGAACACTGTGAAAGAGGACATTCCTGTCGGCACAGTCATAGCCCTTGTAGGTGTTAGTGACAGAGACACGGGGGACAATGGCAAAGTTAATCTCACAATAAACAAAAACATACCATTTACTCTAAATAAGTCATCTGATTATCACTACGAACTGCTAATCTCTGAATCTTTAGATCGAGAAATAACTCCAGAATATGATATTACTTTAGTAGTGACAGACAGGGGACATCCTCCACTGTCCGACAATGAAACTATAATAGTGCATTTACTGGACGTTAATGATAACGCACCTAAGTTCCCACTGAGTTTCTACAAGATATCTGTAATGGAAAATAATCCTCCCGGGGCTTTGTTGAGCTCTTTAACTGCCAATGACCCAGATTTACATGAAAATCAGTATCTAGTTTATTTTATATTAGAAAAGGAAATAACAAACATATCCATGTCCATGCTTTTCTCCATTAATCCAGAGAACGGTAACCTTTACGCACTAAAGACATTTGATTATGAGATAGAGAAGGAGTTTATTTTCCACGTAGAGGCTAGGGACTCTGGTGTTCCTCCACTCAGCACAAACGTAACAGTTCACATTATTATAATGGACCAAAACGACAACACACCGATTATCGTGTCTCCATGGCGTGCGCATGGATCAGTGGTGGAAGATAAAATACCAAGAGCCACTGATAAAGGAACTCTTATAGCCAAAGTAATTGCTATAGACACAGACTCTGTTCACAACTCTCGCGTTACCTATCAGTTTCTTCAGAACACTGACGCTACTTTATTCAGTCTGGACCAGTACAACGGGGAGATTCGGACCACAAGAATGTTCAGTTACAGAGATTCGCGCCACCAGCGGCTCGTGGTTATCGCAAAGGATAACGGAGAGCCCTCTCTGTCTGCTACAGTCACCATCAAACTGTCCACAGTGGAGACCGCACTTAAAAGCTACGCTGACATGACTGAAGTTCCTTTAGAATATGATATCTTTTCAGATCTAAACCTGTATCTTGTAATCGGACTGGGCTCGGTGTCATTCCTGTTGCTAATTACAATATTGGTGACCATTGTGCTGAAGTGTCAGAAACAGAAACCAGCCAGTAAAGCTGCTCCTCCTTGTAGGAACAGCGTGATCAGTGAGAGGAACTCTACCATCGCCGACTCTACCCTCGTGTCCAACGATGCCTACTGGTACAGTTTATTTCTAGCTGAGACCAGGAAAGGAAAGCTGGTAGTTAGACAACCTGTACCAAAGGGGACGAGATACATTGTATCCAGTATACCGAGAAGCACAGGAATGACTGACACTAGTGATTCAGCTGCGTCTACTCTGCAGGTAAGGCAGCAAATATTGCATAAACCCGTATGCATATGATAAAGTTATGGTATTAATGTCCACATCACATATAGAATTTGGATTATATACCAGGCAAAACAAGATCATGTTGTTTTCAACAAGAGTGAAAAACATGAGCATAAATTGTACTTTCTGACTATAGCCTTTTCCCAATAGCACGTTTTTTTATTTGATCTGCAAATAAATCTTAGATGTAGCGTCATAATATCATCACTTAAAATACTATATGCTAAAAGACATCAATGTTATTTATTGTAAAGTTCCACATTTAACATTCTTCTATATAGATATGAAGGGAGCAAGGAGACAGGAGCTATAGTACAGACATGGACAAAAATTAGTCATAAAGTCAGATTTTTTAATCTGATTTAATGTAGTCATTATTGTTCTAATTGTTACCTATACAGCTCTGGAAAAAATAAGAGAACACTGCACTTTACTCCATGAAACGTCTGGAATGTCATAAACAATAAGATGGAGCATGTGAACCATCAATCAAAGCTGAGCTGTTTACTTTTTTTTGCAGAAAGAGTGGTATAAAGTTATAACAGCAATGTGAAAAACTGGTGAAGAGCATGCCAAAACGCATGAAAGCTGTAATTGCAAATCGGTGTTATTCCACCAGATACTGATTTATTAATCTTATTCAGGCAAAGCATTAACATAATTTGTTTACAAATTATTTGCATTTAGTTTTTTAAAGAGTTATTAAAGCTCATTTAGAAGTGTTGTGATGTCGCCATTTCCTTTAAATATACACTCTAAATAACAATAGTTATATTTTAAAGTAGGAGAAATATTGTCAGCAGTTCACACAAATGAAACAAAACTGCTCATCTCTCCAATACATTCACCTGTAAGAAAAAAAAAAAAAACATCAAGGATTATTTTATTATAATATTTTTTATATAATTTTTTTCCAGAGCTGTATAGAGGGAAAAATAAGGCTGTCTGTGGTTTCTAAATTTATTTGGATGCATTGGATGGCCTGGGTTGGTGTGGGATTTCCCGGCCTGAAATTGTGTTCCAGTCAAATCGTTTAACTAAATAATCCTGCGAGTAGGTGGTGGTCTTCTTGTCATGTGTTATTTGAATTAAGGTAATTATAACAGTTGTGAAAATCATACTTGTTGTGACTATTAATGTGAATATTGGGAGTGCTTACAGGTTCGTTTGTATTATTTTTTTATTCTAAAATTAATGTACAATTTACTGAGGCTAGAGAGATAATTTCCCTTAAAATCTGTATGAATATTCCTATTTGAAATGTATTTTCGGCCTGTGCGAAAAGTGGCGCTGTATTCCAGGAAAAAGAATGATACGAGTGTCCAATGGGCGCACACGCCTGTCGACATCACAGTATAGAACATTGAGCGATCATAAAGAGCATCGTGCTTAAAAGGATTTACACCAATTACCGCATCCTCGCGTTAAGAAGTCTTTTACTTATCTCAAAAACGTGACATCATTTAGTAACATCTATTTCCCCCCTTTCAATTTCGACTATTATGGAAGTCCTGTCGGAAAGTTACTGATTTGTGCAAGAAGAAAACGCTGTAAGGAGACAATGGGGATTTATATGAACGCGCAGTGCTGGAGAAGGTACGTCTCGGGTGTTGTCCTATTCTCTGCCATGATTCACAAATCATTTACTGTAACTCACTATTCTATACCTGAAGAAATGGAGGAAGGGTCCGTTGTGGCAAATCTAGCAACAGATTTAGGACTGGATTTAGACACACTTATTAAACGAAAGGTTCGACTAGATGTTATTGCGAATAAGAAATATCTCGACATAAACAAAGAGAAAGGGGAGCTCTACATATTAGAAAAGATTGACCGTGAGCATCTGTGTCCTGCTAAAACGACTTGTTTTTTAAAAATGGAAGTGATTGTGGAGAGTCCTGTGCGCATATTTTATATAGAATTAGAAATAACTGATATTAATGACAATAACCCTCATTTTCGACGGGACACTATTCATTTGGACATTTTGGAATCGACGCCAGCAGGTGAAAGGTTTTCTGTCAGCAATGCGGTAGATTCTGATGTTGGATCCAATTCAGTTAAAACATACTATCTAAGCGAAAGCGACCACTTTGGTATAGAGATACAGTCCGGTAGAGACGGTTCAAAATTTGCTGATTTAATCTTGAAGAAGACATTAGACCGTGAAGTTCAAGCTGTCCATAATCTGATACTTACTGCTGTGGATGGCGGAGTCCCTGCGCGCTCTGGTACCGCAAGCATTGTGGTTCGAGTGCAGGATGCAAATGACAACGCACCCAAGTTTGATCGGGAAAGCTATTCGATCAATGTCACAGAGAACTCGCCTATAGGAAGCCTAGTAGTTAAACTGAATGCAACTGACTTAGATGAAGGCTCTAATTCAGATATTACATATTCGTTTGGCCTATATACGTCGGAAAAGGCACAAGAGGTTTTTAGTTTAAGTCCAGACACTGGTGAGATAAGAGTTAAAGAAATGATAAATTATGAGGATTTCCGTATTTACAATATGGAGATTATAGCAAAAGATAAAGGTACTAATTCATTATCGGGACAGTGTAAAGTAACAATTATGATTACAGACATGAATGACAATCATCCAGAAATTTCAGTACGATCCTTTACAAGTCCTGTTAAAGAAGACATCGCCGTGGGATCAGTTGTTGCAGTGATTAGTGTTAGTGATAAAGATTCGGGTGAAAATGGTCGAATTGATCTTCATATTCCTGAAAATTTACCTTTTGCATTAAAAGAATCATCTGAGAATTATTACGAGCTCGTGATATCCGAACCACTGGACCGTGAACAGGTTGCAGAATATGACATCACGTTCACCGTTACTGACAGAGGAAACCCCCCTTTATCTGATAATGAAACTGTAACTCTAGAGCTATTGGACATTAATGACAACGTGCCACAGTTTCCACAATCATTTTATACAATACGGGTTGTGGAAAACAATCCGCCTGGAGCTTTACTGAGCTCCCTCACTGCACACGACCCAGACCTCCATGAAAATCAGTATCTAGTTTATTTTATAATAGAAAAGGAAATCGCAAACACCTCAATGTCAATGCTGTTCTCCATTAATCCAGAGAACGGCAATCTTTACGCACTAAAGACATTTGATTATGAGATAGAGAAAGATTTTGTTTTTCATATCGAAGCCAGAGACTCTGGTGTTCCTCCACTCAACAGTAACGTAACAGTTCACATTATTATAATGGACCAGAACGACAACACACCGGTTATAGTCTCTCCATGGAGGGCGCATGGATCAGTGGTGGAGGAGAAAATACCAAGATCCACTGATAAAGGAACTCTTATAGCCAAAGTAATTGCTATAGACACAGACTCTGTGCACAACTCTCGCGTAACCTATCAGTTTCTGCAGAACACTGATGCTACATTGTTCAGTCTGGACCAGTACAACGGAGAGATACGGACCACAAGAATGTTCAGTTACAGAGACTCGCGCCACCAGCGGCTGGTTGTGATCGCCAAGGATAACGGAGAGCCCTCTCTGTCTGCTACAGTCACCATCAAACTGTCCACAGTGGAGACCGCACTTAAAAGCTATGCTGACATGCATGATGTGCCTTTAGAATATGACATATTTTCCGATCTAAACCTGTATCTTGTAATCGGACTGGGCTCGGTGTCATTTCTATTACTGATCACCATACTGGTGACCATTGTGCTGAAGTGTCAGAAACAGAAACCAGCCAGTAAAACTGCTCCTCCGTGTAGGAACAGTGTGATCAGTGAGAGGAACTCTACTATCGCAGATTCTACATTGGTGTCCAACGATGCCTACTGGTACAGTTTATTCCTAGCTGAGACCAGAAAAGGGAAACTGGTAGTCAGACAACCTGTACCGAAGGGGACGCGATACATTGTGTCGAGTATACCGAGGAGCACAGGAATGACTGAGACTAGTGACTCAGCTGCATCTACTCTACAGGTAAGACAGCAAATACTGGCCTAAGTCTACACGCATTTTACTACAGTTCACCATGCTCAGGTTTTACACTACGTAAGCAAAAGTCATAGTTTAACAACCAAACCTGCTCTTGCAGAGAACAAACAATTTTAGGCTTGTTCAAAACGTATAATTTTTGTGGGCAGGTAACTTTTACGCAGTCATAGGAAACACTGCTGAATTTGTAACTTTATATGGATTGTAATGCTATCTGTGACTACTGATTGTCAGGAACGCGTATTGATTATATAAAAATATTTTATACAAGGTTAAAACAGGACTCTTGGTTATACACGAAATTATCCAATTTGTACTTAAATCAGTAGTTTTAAAATGTAGATTACGGCAGGAGCACATAGTGGCGCTGTATTCCAGAAGAAAAAAATAACATGGGCTGTCCAATGGGCGTATGTGCATTTCGCCATCACATCGGATCACTGAGCGATCAGAAAGAGCATCAATCGTTCAAGGACTGAATTCCCGCACTGACAACTATTTTCTTTTCGCAAAACTTGACATCATTTTGCAATATATATTGTTTCCTCTTGTCGGATTTTACGTTTCCGTGAAAAAGGCAGATATTTTTTTCAGGAGGAAACGAGAGAAGGAGACAATGGAGGTATATGTGAACGCGCGGTGCTGGAGAAGGTACGTCTCGGGTGTTGTCCTATTCTCTGCCATGATTCACACATCGTTTACTGTAACTCACTATTCTATACCTGAAGAGATGGAGGAAGGGTCCGTTGTAGCAAATCTAGCAACAGATTTAGGACTGGATTTAGACACACTGATTAAACGAAAGGTTCGACTAGATGTCATTGCGAATAAGAAATATCTCGACATAAACAGAGAGAAAGGGGAGCTCTACATATTAGAAAAGATTGACCGTGAGCATGTGTGTCCTGCTAAAACAACAACGACATGTTTTTTAAAAATGGAAGTAATCGTTGAGAGTCCTGTGCGCATATTTTATATAGAATTAGAAATAACTGATATTAATGACAATAACCCTCATTTTCGACGGGACACTATTCATTTGGACATTTTGGAATCGACGCCAGCAGGTGAAAGGTTTTCTGTCAGCAATGCGGTAGATTCTGATGTTGGATCCAATTCGGTTAAAACATACTATCTAAGCGAAAGCGATCACTTTGGTATAGAGATACAGTCCGGTAGAGACGGTTCAAAATTTGCTGATTTAATCTTGAAGAAGACATTAGACCGTGAAGTTCAAGCTGTCCATAATCTGATACTTACTGCTGTGGATGGCGGAGTCCCTGCGCGCTCTGGTACCGCCAGCATTGTGGTTCGAGTGCAGGATGCAAATGACAACGCACCCAAGTTTGATCGGGAAAGCTATTCGATCAATGTCACAGAGAACTCGCCTATAGGAAGCCTAGTAGTTAAACTGAATGCAACTGACTTAGATGAAGGCTTTAATTCAGATATCACATACTCGTTTGGCCTATATACGTCGGAAAAGGCACAAGAGGCTTTTAGTTTAAGTCCAGACACTGGTGAGATAAGAGTTAAAGAAATGATAAATTATGAGGATTTCCGTATTTACAATATGGAGTTTATAGCAAAAGATAAAGGTACTAATTCATTATCGGGACAGTGTAAAGTAACAATTATGATCACAGACATGAATGACAATCATCCAGAAATTTCAGTAAAATCTTTTACAAGTCCCGTCAAAGAGGACATCGCCGTGGGATCAGTTGTTGCAGTGATTAGTGTTAGTGATAAAGATTCGGGTGAAAATGGTCGAATTGATCTTCATATTCCTGAAAATTTACCTTTTGCATTAAAAGAATCATCTGAGAATTATTACGAGCTCGTGATATCCGAACCACTGGACCGTGAACAGGTTGCAGAATATGACATCACGTTCACCGTTACTGACAGAGGAAACCCCCCTTTATCTGATAATGAAACTGTAACTCTAGAGCTATTGGACATTAATGACAACGTGCCACAGTTTCCACAATCATTTTATACAATACGGGTTGTGGAAAACAATCCGCCTGGAGCTTTACTGAGTTCCCTCACTGCACACGACCCAGATCTCCATGAAAATCAGTATCTAGTTTATTTTATAATAGAAAAGGAAATCGCAAACACCTCAATGTCAATGCTGTTCTCCATTAATCCAGAGAACGGCAATCTTTACGCACTAAAGACATTTGATTATGAGATAGAGAAAGATTTTGTTTTTCATATCGAAGCCAGAGACTCTGGTGTTCCTACACTCAGCAGTAACGTAACAGTTCACATTATTATAATGGACCAGAACGACAACACACCGGTTATAGTCTCTCCATGGAGGGCGCATGGATCAGTGGTGGAGGAGAAAATACCAAGATCCACTGATAAAGGAACTCTTATAGCCAAAGTAATTGCTATAGACACAGACTCTGTGCACAACTCTCGCGTTACCTATCAGTTTCTTCAGAACACTGATGCTACATTGTTTAGTCTGGACCAGTACAACGGAGAGATACGGACCTCAAGAATGTTCAGTTACAGAGACTCGCGCCACCAGCGGCTTGTTGTGATCGCCAAGGATAACGGAGAACCCTCTCTGTCTGCTACAGTCACCATCAAACTGTCTACAGTGGAGACCGCACTTAAAAGCTATGCTGACATGACTGAAGTCCCTTTAGAATATGATATCTTTTCAGATCTAAACCTGTATCTGGTAATCGGACTGGGCTCTGTGTCATTCCTGTTACTGATCACCATACTGGTGACCATCGTGCTGAAGTGTCAGAAACCGAAGGCCAGTAAAGCTGCGCCTCCTTGTAGGAACAGTGTGATCAGTGAGAGGAACTCTACCATCGCAGATTCCACGCTGGTGTCCAACGATGCTTACTGGTACAGTTTGTTTCTAGCTGAAACCAGGAAAGGAAAGCTGGTAGTTAGACAACCTGTACCAAAGGGTGCGAGATATATTGTGTCCAGCATACCGAGAAGCACAGGGATGACTGAGACTAGTGACTCAGCTGCATCTACTCTCCAGGTAGGAACGAATTCTTTTCATAAAAATAGATCAAAGACTAATTACAAAGCAAACAAAAAAAAGAAAGAACAAGTTTAAAAATAAGTGATATGTATTAATTGCGACGGGTATGCTTTTCTTATAAAAGCCTTTAATCAGCGTGTTCTATACCACAGTGGATATTTTTAGTCAGTAACACAGGCGTTATTCTTGAGGCATTAAATGATATTTTGGGAGAAATATTTCTGGATTTGTTTACAGACGTTTTAAAGTGAATCTTAAATATTTTACTTCAAGTGTTTGGTACGTTGCATCACATTGTCTATTCAGAATAATGTAATGCATTTTGCGATATGTTGCGCACAGTGTCGCTGTTCTCCACGAAACGTATTATTTCTAATCACTTCCTTGCAGTCAATCAGGAGATGGTGGCTCAGCTCTTTGTTTGGCCATTTCAGAATCCGCCAGATCAACATTTTAAACTATTTTAGCGGTTCACGCATCGTTCTCCCGTTTTTGTTAGCTATTAACATTTGGAGATTATCATTGCTTGATGATCATATTCTCTGATTATAACACTCATGATACGTAGGACAATGGATTTTCAACTAAGAGTTTCGTTAATGAAAAGGTACGTTGTCTCCATCGTTTTGTCTGCTTTATTAAATACAGCAGCGGCTGTTACTCATTATTCTATTCCTGAGGAAATGGAGGCAGGTTCCGTGGTATCTAATTTAGCTACGGATCTTGGCCTGGATGTTAGGACTTTAGGCAAACGCAAGATACGACTGGATAATTTGTCTAATAAAAAATATCTGGACATTAACAAAGAAACTGGCGAGCTGGTAATCTTGGAGAGGATTGATCGCGAATATATTTGCACATCTAAATCGACTTGCATTTTGAAGCTTGATGCAACGACAGAAAATCCAGTAAGGATGTTTAACATTGAATTGGAAATTATGGATATCAACGACAATGCTCCCCATTTCAGAAGAGACACCATGCATTTAGACATTTCTGAATCCACGCCTGTTGGAGAACGATTTTCATTAAATAATGCAGTCGATCCTGACATCGGAGTAAACTCAATTAAAACGTATGATCTCAGTGACAGTGATCACTTTTCTATCGAAATACAAACTGGTCGTGATGGATCGAAATTTACAGATTTAATTTTGAAAAAATCTTTAGACAGAGAGGAAGTGGCAATTCATAATCTGATACTCACTGCTGTGGATGGCGGAGTTCCTGCGCGTTCGGGCACAGCCAGCGTTATTGTGCGCGTTCTTGACACTAACGACAACGCTCCTCAGTTTGATAAAGACAGTTACATCATAAATGTAACGGAAAACTCTCCGATCGGAAGTCTTGTGGTAAAATTAAATGCCACCGACGCCGATGACGGGTCTAATTCCGCCCTTACGTACGCATACAGTTTATATACGACAGAAAAAACGCAGCAAACGTTCGGTTTAAATCCAGATACTGGGGAAATTAGAGTTAAAGAAATGATTAATTACGAGGATTTTAGGATTTATGACATGGAAATTGTGGCAACAGACAAAGGAACAAATTCCTTATCTGGGAATTGCAAAGTAAGAATTTTAATCGCGGATATGAATGACAATCATCCAGAAATATCCATAAAATCATTTACAAGTCCAATAAAAGAGGACGTAGGTGTAGGGACTGTTATTGCAGTAATCAGTGTATATGATAAAGATTCTGGAGAAAATGGGCAAATTGACGTTGATATTTCAGAAAAACTACCTTTTGCTCTAAAAGAATCTTCAGATAATTATTACGAGCTCGTTATTTCAGAGCCGCTGGACCGCGAAAAAGTTCCAGAGTATGATATTACTTTCACCGTTGTTGACAGAGGAAATCCTCCATTATCTGATAATGAAACTGTAACCCTGGAGCTGATGGATGTTAATGATAACGCCCCGCAGTTTGCAAAATCGTTTTTTACTTTGCAAGTTATGGAAAATAATCCACCAGGGGCGTTACTGAGCTCCCTCACTGCACATGACCCAGATCTCCATGAAAATCAATACATTGTTTATTTTATAATAGAAAAGGAAATAGTAAACACCTCCATGTCCATGCTGTTTTCTATTAATCCAGAGAACGGTAACCTTTACGCACTAAAGACATTTGATTATGAGATAGAGAAGGAGTTTCTTTTTCATATTGAGGCCAGGGACTCTGGTGTTCCTACACTCAGCAGTAACGTGACTGTTCACATAATTATAATGGACCAGAACGATAACTCACCAGTCATAGTGTCTCCATGGCGCGCCCATGGCTCAGTGGTTGAGGAGAAAATACCAAGATCAACAGATAAAGGAACTCTGATAGCCAAAGTAATTGCTATAGACACAGACTCTGTGCACAATTCACGCATTACATATCAGTTTCTCCAGAACACTGATGCTACATTATTCAGTCTGGACCAGTACAACGGAGAGATTCGGACCACGAGAATGTTCAGTTACAGAGACTCACGCCACCAGCGGCTTGTGGTGATCGCCAAGGACAACGGAGAGCCCTCTCTGTCTGCTACAGTCACCATCAAACTGTCCACTGTGGAGACTGCACTTAAAAGCTATGCTGACATGACTGAAGTTCCTTTAGAATATGACATATTTTCCGATTTAAACTTGTATCTGGTAATCGGACTGGGCTCAGTGTCATTTCTGTTACTGATCACCATACTGGTGACCATTGTGTTGAAGTGTCAGAAACCGAAGGCCAGTAAAGCTGCGCCTCCCTGTAGGAACAGTGTGATCAGTGAGAGGAACTCTACCATCGCAGATTCCACGCTGGTGTCCAACGATGCCTACTGGTACAGTTTATTTCTAGCAGAGACCAGGAAAGGAAAGCTGGTAGTTAGACAACCTGTACCAAAGGGGTCGAGATACATCGTCTCCAGTATTCCTAGGAGCACAGGAATGACTGAGACTAGTGACTCAGCTGCATCTACTTTACAGGTAGGAATACATTTCTAATATACATACATGATCAGCCATAACATTAACATTTTGGTCACCTAGATTTTGAGTCACCCTTGAGCCACTGAGGTGACTCTGGGCCTTCCAGCTGGTGGTTCCACATAGCTTTTTGGATGTGTGCTATCTGTCTCGGATCAGGTCTGTGGTAACCAATCCTTTGGGTGCTGTGGGTACTGGCTAAGTCCTCAGTTGAACTATGCACATCCCATGGTTGCTGGAATGGATTAGGAGCTGGGGAGTTTGGTGGTCAGCTCGCCACCTTTGTGCTTATTGCCTTCTGGGCCAGTGCAGGGCAGGCTGTGGTAGACTGTTTGTTCTGGTGCCTACCTTTCATGGCCAGCATTTACTTTTTTTTCCACGATTCTTGCTACAATGACTTGTCCGTGGGATCAGACCAAATTGGCCAGCATTTCGTCCCTGTGAGCATGGGTGAATTTTGGGTGCTAAGGATCATGTCACCAATTGGCAGTTGTATAAATGGTGATCAATGTCATTTAGTTCACCTGCCAGTGGTTATTCAAATACAGTATATACTGTATACTGTATATAGATAGATAGATAGATAGATAGATAGATAGATAGATAGATAGATAGATAGACAGATAGATAGATAGATAGAGACTGAAGATAAGCAATAATTATTCAGTACGAGTGGTTTATAATATAAAACATTTCTTATTATCAAACTACTCTTGTCCTCGTACTTGTGTCCATGTTTAGTAAGCATATTTTCGAGGCATTACAATGGAAGAAATACTTCATATTAAAAATCAAACTAAGAGATTTTATGTGAAGGTCTTATATTTATTTAGGGGGGGGGGGTGCATTAAAGTGTTTAAAAAGTTGCTGCATAGTGCAATATAGTGCATCGTGTGATTTTCTGCACACAGTGTCGCTGTTCACCATGAAATGAATTATTTCAGATCACTTCTTTACAGTAGTTGAGGAGATGGTGGATCAGCTTTATGTGCGGATGTCTCAGAACCCGTCAGTTAAAAAATTTAAACGATTTTAAACGATTTATGCAGCGTTCTGACATTGTAAACTGTAAGCTGTTTCATTCGGAGATTTTCTACAGCACTCGGTTGCCATTTTCTCTTGTTGTAAGACTCCTACGACATTAGACAATGGATTTTGGAATAAGAGGTTGGTTAATGAAAAGGTACGTTGTCTCCATCGTTTTGTCTGTTTTCTTAAATACAGCAGCGGCTGTTACTCATTATTCTATTCCTGAGGAAATGGAGGCAGGTTCCGTGGTATCTAATTTAGCTACGGATCTTGGCCTGGACGTTAAGACTTTAGACAAACGCAAGATACGACTGGATAATTTGTCTAATAAAAAATATTTGGACATTAACAAAGAAACTGGCGAGCTGGTAATCTTGGAGAGGATTGATCGCGAATATATTTGCACAACTAAATCAGCAGCAACTTGTATTTTGAAGCTTGATGCAACCATAGAAAACCCTATAAGGATGTTTAACATTGAATTGGAAATTATGGATATCAACGACAATGCTCCCCATTTCAGAAGAGACACCATGCATTTAGACATTTCTGAATCCACGCCTGTTGGAGAACGATTTTCATTAAATAATGCAGTCGATCCTGACATCGGAGTAAACTCAATTAAAACGTATGATCTCAGTGACAGTGATCACTTTTCTATCGAAATACAAACTGGTCGTGATGGATCGAAATTTACAGATTTAATTTTGAAAAAATCTTTAGACAGAGAGGAAGTGGCAATTCATAATCTGATACTCACTGCTGTGGATGGCGGAGTTCCTGCGCGTTCGGGCACAGCCAGCGTTATTGTGCGCGTTCTTGACACTAACGACAACGCTCCTCAGTTTGATAAAGACAGTTACATCATAAATGTAACGGAAAACTCTCCGATCGGAAGTCTTGTGGTAAAATTAAATGCCACCGATGCCGATGACGGGTCTAATTCCGCCCTTACGTACGCATACAGTTTATATACGACAGAAAAAACGCAGCAAACGTTCGGTTTAAATCCAGATACTGGGGAAATTAGAGTTAAAGAAATGATTAATTACGAGGATTTTAGGATTTATGACATGGAAATTGTGGCAACAGACAAAGGAACAAATTCCTTATCTGGGAATTGCAAAGTAAGAATTTTAATCGCGGATATGAATGACAATCATCCAGAAATATCCATAAAATCATTTACAAGTCCAATAAAAGAGGACGTAGGTGTAGGGACTGTTATTGCAGTAATCAGTGTATATGATAAAGATTCTGGAGAAAATGGGCAAATTGACGTTGATATTTCAGAAAAACTACCTTTTGCTCTAAAAGAATCTTCAGATAATTATTACGAGCTCGTTATTTCAGAGCCGCTGGACCGCGAAAAAGTTCCAGAGTATGATATTACTTTCACCGTTGTTGACAGAGGAAATCCTCCATTATCTGATAATGAAACTGTAACCCTGGAGCTGATGGATGTTAATGATAACGCCCCGCAGTTTGCAAAATCGTTTTTTACTTTGCAAGTTATGGAAAATAATCCACCAGGGGCGTTACTGAGCTCCCTCACTGCACATGACCCAGATCTCCATGAAAATCAATACATTGTTTATTTTATAATAGAAAAGGAAATAGTAAACACCTCCATGTCCATGCTGTTTTCTATTAATCCAGAGAACGGTAACCTTTACGCACTAAAGACATTTGATTATGAGATAGAGAAGGAGTTTCTTTTTCATATTGAGGCCAGGGACTCTGGTGTTCCTACACTCAGCAGTAACGTGACTGTTCACATAATTATAATGGACCAGAACGATAACTCACCAGTCATAGTGTCTCCATGGCGCGCCCATGGCTCAGTGGTTGAGGAGAAAATACCAAGATCAACAGATAAAGGAACTCTGATAGCCAAAGTAATTGCTATAGACACAGACTCTGTGCACAATTCACGCATTACATATCAGTTTCTCCAGAACACTGATGCTACATTATTCAGTCTGGACCAGTACAACGGAGAGATTCGGACCACGAGAATGTTCAGTTACAGAGACTCACGCCACCAGCGGCTTGTGGTGATCGCCAAGGACAACGGAGAGCCCTCTCTGTCTGCTACAGTCACCATCAAACTGTCCACTGTGGAGACTGCACTTAAAAGCTATGCTGACATGACTGAAGTTCCTTTAGAATATGACATATTTTCCGATTTAAACTTGTATCTGGTAATCGGACTGGGCTCAGTGTCATTTCTGTTACTGATCACCATACTGGTGACCATTGTGTTGAAGTGTCAGAAACCGAAGGCCAGTAAAGCTGCGCCTCCCTGTAGGAACAGTGTGATCAGTGAGAGGAACTCTACCATCGCAGATTCCACGCTGGTGTCCAACGATGCCTACTGGTACAGTTTATTTCTAGCAGAGACCAGGAAAGGAAAGCTGGTAGTTAGACAACCTGTACCAAAGGGGTCGAGATACATCGTCTCCAGTATTCCTAGGAGCACAGGAATGACTGAGACTAGTGATTCAGCCGCGTCTACTTTACAGGTAAGGATATGTCCAAAATCTTTCAAGAAAAAAGAAAAAGAACATAAACTTTTAATTTGTCATTTCACTCATATAACAATCAAAACATAACACCATTTTTATACTCGAAGGGTCAAATACCTGGTTGCTTACAATTACATTTATTTACTTGCCAGATGATTTCAACCTTGCCCTAGGGTCCAACATCTTAAGGTTTTATCCTCCGGGTTACTAATTTAATTTGTTAAAAAAAAAATTTTTTAAAACCTTTTTATACTTTTCAAATATAATAACTTCGCAATGATTTCTCATAAGCTAAAACACAGAGCGTCGCTGTTCACTAAAAAAACGCATGTCCATGTAAGTCGCCAATATATTGTTTTCTTTTAAGGACACGCACACACCCATTTGACCAAGTGATACCCTCATCGTCTAACCATCTGGATCTTTCCCGACTTATTCTTTAGACAAAACTCACCTGAGATATTTATATGCGAACCGTTTTCTTTCTGCAACCATAGAAGTGCACAGGATAAACGCCGAGATCTTTATGTGAAACAATGGAAGGCGGAATGAAACCACAACAACGGAATTACGTGTCATCCTTTCTTCTTTTCACATCGGTCTTATGCGGAGTGTCTGCTGTTACTCACTATTCTATACCTGAAGAAATTAAGGAAGGATCCGTGGTAGCAAATTTAGCTGCAGATTTGGGACTGGACGTGAAATCGCTGGGTAGTCGAAAAATGAGATTAGACGTAATTTCAAATAAAAAGTACCTCGAAATAAACAAAGAGACTGGTGAGCTTTATATTTTGGAAAAAATGGACAGAGAGTACCTTTGTTCTAAGACCACAACAACATGCTTCATTAAAATAGAGGTTACACTTGAGAAACCCGTAAGAATATTTAATATAGAAATTGAAATCGTGGATATAAATGACAACTCGCCCCGGTTTCGGAGGGATACAATTAATTTGGATATCTCAGAGTCCACTTCTGAGGGTGAGAGATTTTCACTTAGTAATGCAGTTGACCCTGATATAGGAACGAATTCTATTAAAACATACCATTTGAGTGAGAGCGAGTATTTTGATATCGAAATGCAGACTGGTAGAGATGGTACCAAGTTTGCTGATTTAATTCTCAGACAGGCTTTGGATAGAGAGACGCAAGGTGTGCACAGTCTGATCCTCACTGCTGTGGATGGCGGAGTCCCAGCGCGGTCCGGCACAGCGAGCATTATAGTGCGCGTACTGGACACAAATGACAACTCCCCTAAATTCGACAAAGAAAGTTATACAATACATTTAATGGAAAACTCCCCAATTGGAAACCTGGTAGTGAAGTTAAACGCAACGGATCTTGACGAGGGATCCAACTCTGATATTGATTATTCGTTTAGTCTTTACACATCTGAGAAGACACAGGAAACGTTTAGTTTAAACCCTAATAATGGTGAGATTAGGGTTAAGGAAGTTATTAATTATGAAGAATTCAGGATCTATGACATGGAGATAATAGCAACTGATAAGGGAATTAGCAGTTTGTCTGGACAATGCAAAGTAACAATTTTAGTGACAGATATGAACGATAATCATCCCGAAATATCTATAAAATCTTTCTCGAATCCAATCAAAGAGGATGTATCTGTCGATTCAGTTATAGCCGTGGTTAGTGTAAGTGATAAAGATTCAGGTGAAAATGGTCAAATTGATGTACATATTTCCGAAAAGTTACCTTTTACATTAAAAAAATCATCAGATAATTATTACGAGCTCGTTGTTTCAGAACCACTGGACCGTGAAAAGTTTGCAGAATATGACATCACATTTACTGTTACTGACAGAGGAAATCCTTCGTTATCTGATAATGAAACTGTGAGTATTGAGCTGCTGGACGTTAATGACAACGTCCCTCGATTTTCTCAAATAACTTATACTATACAGGTAATGGAAAATAATCCACCCGGGGCGTTACTGAGCTCCCTCACTGCACATGACCCAGATCTCCATGAAAATCAATACCTTGTTTATTTTATAATAGAAAAGGAAATAGTAAACACCTCCATGTCCATGCTGTTTTCCATTAATCCAGAGAACGGTAACCTTTACGCGCTAAAGACATTTGATTATGAGATAGAGAAGGAGTTTCTTTTTCATATTGAGGCCAGGGACTCTGGTGTTCCTCCACTAAGCAGTAACGTGACTGTTCACATTATTATCATGGACCAGAACGACAATACCCCAGTTATTGTGTCTCCATGGCGTGCCCATGGCTCAGTGGTTGAGGAGAAAATACCAAGATCTACAGATAAAGGAACTCTGATAGCCAAAGTAATTGCTATAGACACAGACTCTGTGCACAATTCACGCATTACATATCAGTTTCTCCAGAACACTGATGCTACATTATTCAGTCTGGACCAGTACAATGGAGAGATCCGGACCACAAGAATGTTCAGTTACAGAGACTCGCGCCACCAGCGACTCGTAGTGATCGCCAAGGATAACGGAGAGCCCTCTCTGTCTGCTACAGTCACCATCAAACTGTCCACAGTGGAGATTGCGCTTAAAAGTTATGCTGACATGACTGAAGTACCTTTAGAATATGACATCTTCTCAGATTTAAACCTGTATCTGGTAATCGGACTGGGTTCTGTGTCATTCTTGTTACTGATTACCATTCTGGTGACCATCGTGCTGAAGTGTCAGAAACCGAAGGCCAGTAAAGCTGCTCCTCCCTGTAGGAACAGTGTGATCAGTGAGAGGAACTCTACCATCGCAGATTCCACTTTGGTCTCCAATGATGCCTACTGGTACAGTTTATTTCTAGCTGAAACCAGAAAAGGGAAACTGGTAGTCAGGCAACCTGTGCCAAAGGGGACGAGATACATTGTGTCCAGTATTCCTAGGAGCACAGGAATGACTGAGACTAGTGACTCAGCTGCGTCTACTTTACAGGTAATTTGAATTTTTATTAATATTGCAAAATTCATCCGATGCTGAAAGTGTGTTGTTCTTTCTACGAACAACATGAAAATGCGTGACATTTAATACTAATAATTTTAATAGGAAACATTATTTAAAGTTTACTTTGCAAACGCAAGATATATTGTATACACAGGATATGTAGATACAGATGGGGTACAGTTTGTAAATACCTACAAAGTGCTGGTATATATTACTAGTAATATGTGAACCTACAAGCAATAGTGGAAGAAATGCACAAATGCACACACAAAAAAAGTTAAGTAGATATAATACCCTTGTTAAAAACATACTCCAATAAAAGTTCTCCATTCACATTCCCACTTTGCAAATATTAGAAGTAAAATTAGTGTGCTGTTCTTTTTTGGATCTAATTTTATATTATTATTTTTGTAATTAGACTCTTCTTCTTTCACATACCTAATATCTTGGCACAGAGATGTTCTCGGTGAATTAGTTTCACATTGGTAAACATTGTTACGAACAGTCAGGAAAGTTGTGAATAATTCTTATACGGTCATCGGTGTGGCTGAGAAATTACCGGATTTGAAAACTGGCAAACTTTCCTTGTTAGATGAAATATTTTAAACTTGACATCTCTGTATATGGCTACCATGCAAACTGGAAAATCTAAAACATTCTAACAAAACATCCCATATATCATTCTTAATATCTTTGATGAAAAAGTTTCAAGTATGTGGCTGGTAATGCATATTTTAGCAAATGTTATGATTACAGCCGGTGTCAGATGAATTTGTGGAAAAGCAATCTCGGTTAAAGTAGAACTTCACTCCATCTGCTAACGATTTAGCCTCATTAGCAGCATGTAAAATTAGTCAAAGTGATTTTATTTAGCCAAGACTAAGGGCTTACATTAAAATGTTTTCAGTTTTACGATATGAATGCATTCATTCGAAAAGCTTCGAACACACACTAAGGAGAAACAGCTAGTGTTAAAAGTAAAAATGAAAATGCATAAAGCCTACAGTGGTTAATAGCTACAGCCTGCATTTTGTATTGGTTTGCTGTGTAGTGAAAATTTTGTTGCTCCGACGTTACCAATTGCTAAATAAGTCATGCACACAACATAGCAATGATAATGACATTAATTGTAAACACATACGCAATAGAATATTTTGCTGCTGCAAGCAAACAAGAATTCTCTAAAAGAAAAAAGATAATCACTAGCACGAAAACGGGCTTACCAGTTAGGTGAAGAGTCTTTGTGAGACGAAATTGTATGGGAATCAGGGAAAGCAGAAAAAGCATTTGGAAATTACCGATTCTTTCTTTTGCTCTACAACTTGACAAATATTCGCACAAATAATGTGCCATGGCCATGGGTGTTGAAGTGTTAGAGTTCAGACTTTCTTCGATCACTTTTTAAATGTCTTTTCCAGTATAGTAGATGCATAGATCTTGTATTGGTAACGATGTGTTAGATACATCTATTAACTGCAAGAAGTCAAAGCAATTTAGACGAAATAAATCAATGCGCTGTACCCTGATTATTGTGTTTGAATTGCGTCCATTTGGACAGTCTCTCCCCTATTCATACATAAGGTACAAACGACGTCTCATAATGTAGTGGAGAAGATAGTACGATATTTTATTGTTAAAGGTACTGGAGTAAAAAAAAAGCGCCAAAAGGGATATACACGTACAGATACTTAATATTTAATTATGTACAGTAACAGATTACATTTACTTCGTTACTAACCAACCCTACCAGAGGTTCTTTGGCTCGGGATAACAGTGTCTGCTAAACGCTATAATATGAATTCAAATACATCGATTTTAGACCTCGTTTTAAAATGTTTTTTAATATTGTTACACGAGTAAATATGAATATTGTACTGAAAAAGTATGTGCACTTAGCGTCGCTGTTCACCAGCAAACTGATCGTTCTGTTTGAGGCCATTATTTTTTTGTCTGAAGCCAGTTGTGGGGAGTTGTCTCTCTGGAAGACGCACGAGACTTCGTTCTTCGCGCATCTGATAAAAATTAAAACATTTCGTTGTTTTTTTTATTTCTCCACGCCTTAAACAACCAACGGCGTGTTTTTTTTTTTTTTTTGCGTTTATTAAAAACTCAAATCAATAGAATGGAGAACCGCATCATGAAACAGCTGTTGTGGAGGTACGTCGCAACATCACTTCTCATTTTTGCGGTCATGTACACCGCGTTTGCTGTTACGCACTACTCGATACCCGAAGAAATGAAAGAAGGTTCTGTTGTTTCAAATCTCGCATCCGATTTAGGACTTGATGTAAAAACCTTGAGTGCACGAAAGATGCGACTGGATGTTGTGACCAACAAAAAATATTTGGATGTTAACAAAGAGACTGGTGAGCTTTACATCGTGGAGAAAATGGACAGGGAGCAATTGTGCAACGTTAAAACAGCAACATGCTTTCTGAAACTCGACGTCATAATTGAAAATCCAATAAGAATCTTTAATATTGAACTTGAGATAATGGACATAAATGATAATTCACCGCAATTTCGTCGGGATACCATTTACCTCGATATATCCGAATCAACACCAGTAGGAGAGAAGTTGTCTCTCACTAATGCTGTTGACCCCGATGTAGGCCCAAACTCTATTAAAACGTATTATCTCAGCGAAAGTGAGTACTTTAATATCGACATACAAACTGGACGTGATGGGTCAAAATTTACTGACTTAATTTTAAAGAGAGCTTTGGACCGTGAGGAACGGGCTATTCATAATCTAATACTCACTGCTGTAGATGGTGGTGCACCTGCGCGCTCTGGTACAGCTAACATTATTGTTCGTGTCCTAGATACCAATGACAACGCCCCCCAGTTTGATAAAGACAGTTATACCATAAATCTAATGGAAAACTTACCAATTGGCCACCTTGTAATCAAATTAAATGCAACAGATAAGGATGAAGGCACAAATTCTGAAATCGAATACTCGTTTAGTCTGTATACCTCAGAGAAAACACAAGAGACATTTGGATTAAACCCAAATAACGGTGAAATAAGAGTTAAGGAAATGATCAATTATGAGGATTTCAGAATTTACAATGCAGAAATAATAGCTAAAGACAAAGGTGCCAATTCATTATCTGGGCAATGCAAAGTAACTATACTAATCAATGATATGAATGATAATCACCCGGACATTTCTATTAAATCCTTTTCAAGTCCTATTAAAGAGGATATAGCTACAGACACAGTTATTGCAGTGATTAGTGTGAGTGATAAGGATTCGGAAGAAAATGGCGAAATAGATGTACATATTTCTGATAAGCTCCCTTTTAAACTTAGAGAGACATCTGACAACTATTATGAGCTTGTAGTTTCAGAACCGTTGGACCGTGAACATGTCCCAGAATATGACATCACATTTACCATTACTGACAGAGGAAATCCTCCATTATCTGATAATGAAACTGTAACTTTAGAGCTCCTGGATGTGAATGACAATATTCCACAATTTTCACAATCATTTTATACCATAAAAGTGATGGAAAATAATCCACCAGGGGCATTATTGGGCTCTCTGACTGCACATGACCCAGACCTTCATGAAAATCAATATCTAGTTTATTTTATAATAGAAAAGGAAATCACAAACACCTCCATGTCAATGCTCTTCTCCATTAATCCAGAGAACGGTAACCTTTACGCACTAAAGACATTTGATTATGAGATAGAGAAGGAGTTTCTTTTTCACATTGAGGCCAGAGATTCTGGTGTTCCTCCACTCAGCAGTAACATGACTGTTCACATTATTATCATGGACCAGAACGACAACACCCCAGTTATAGTGTCTCCCTGGCGCGCCCATGGCTCAGTGGTTGAGGAGAAGATACAGAGATCCACTGATAAAGGAACTCTGATAGCCAAAGTGATTGCTATAGACACAGACTCTGTGCACAACTCTCGCGTTACCTATCAGTTTCTCCAGAACACTGACGCGACTTTGTTCAGTCTGGACCAATACAATGGAGAAATTCGGACCACAAGAATGTTCAGTTACAGAGACTCGCGCCACCAGAGGCTTGTGGTGATTGCCAAGGATAATGGAGAACCCTCTCTTTCTGCTACAGTCACCATCAAACTGTCCACAGTGGAGACCGCACTTAAAAGCTATGCTGACATGACTGAAGTTCCTTTAGAATATGATATTTTTTCAGATTTAAACCTGTATCTGGTAATTGGACTGGGCTCAGTGTCATTTCTGTTACTGATCACCATACTGGTGACCATCGTGCTGAAGTGTCAGAAATCCAATCCCAGTAAAGCCACTCCTCCCTGTAGGAACAGTGTGATCAGTGAGAGGAACTCTACCATCGCAGATTCCACTCTGGTGTCCAATGATGCCTACTGGTACAGTTTATTTCTAGCAGAAACCAGAAAAGGGAAGCTAGTAGTCAGACAACCTGTACCAAAAGGAACGAGATACATTGTATCTAGCATACCAAGAAGCTCAGGAATGACTGAGACTAGTGACTCAGCTGCATCTACTCTACAGGTAGGATGCAAAAGTTATATTGTTACAATTTCTTCCCCTTGATTTCTCTACATATTATCACCTAAAGAGACAATTGTTGTTGAATGTTTTGAATATTCACATATGAGTTTCTCATATATATTTGGTTGAATATATATATTTTTTATATTACTCACATTTGTTGGAGAATTTTAACAAAGGAATTTGGATCAAATTTATAAATGATTTCAGACTCTTACAGATAATAATTTATCTATCTATTTTTATATGTTTCTTAGGCATTCTTTTTGGTATTTTACTATGCGCTACCTTTCTAGGGCCTTTTGCTAAAGAGATTCCAACATGAACTAGCATATCTAACGAGTTTGTTGGATATTGGCCGATAACTGGAGTTACCCCAGATTATAGTAGACCCTTCAATAGTAGCTTAATGCAAAGCTACACCCAGCCCAAGCTTGGGAAATCAGCTTGATCACATTGACCCACTAATCAAAATGTTCAGCAAAGACCTTATGGTCATGCCATGGACCCCTGACAAGGTGTATTAGTTTTGATTTCTTTGGGAACCATATAATTCATGTTGGGGTGAAGAAAATTGACGAATCTACTTTCATTCCATGTACTCTGGCTTCCCAAACAAATTCTTTAGGGACTAATAACTCTGCCAATTATGTCACTCTTTCTTCTAGCATGGCTCTATAAATTAATGCAAGTATGCCATAGAGAAGTTGTGCATTCCTTGCCTAATGCACTGACCACCAGATTTTACTTCAAGAGAAAAAGCTACTCAAAGCGAAACATTGAGGAAGGTGACTTATGTCTATATTGCTGAAGTACAAAAAGAAACAAACCTGTTTTTTTATACCAGAACTCCATCCATATGGGTTCTGTTTAAGATTATGTGGACATGGTTAAAAAGTTATTTCTCACCGACCTCCAAATGACTTGGCAGTATCTTTTCATCTCACTCTAGACCTGAAGTCTATAGCAGCAGAATTTCCCTCTGTTCTCTCCAAGGAAGATAACTTGAAATCTTTCAGAAAAATGTTACTGGTTAGGCACCATAGCAGCAGGATGACTCTTTTACTGTATGTTTATTCCATACCAGGCTGAATTAACAAGGCCGATGACCTAGATCATAAATTACTTATCTGTAGGCCTGCACTGTTGTGCCATCAAGGCATTAAGAAGATGATTATGTTAGCCCACGAAAGAGAGCAAAGTGGCTTAAACTCTCTAGCCTTTCTCACAAAGAAAAGGTTCACGCTTGTGTGCAACTGTCCTGGGAGAAAATGAATACAGATAGTAGAACCTTCTGGATATACTGTACATCCCTGGTAAGACAGTCTGTCTAAACCTTTGCACATGTGTCAGACCTCCAAGTTACCACATTTAGGAAATACCCGTTGGCAGCAAATGCGGGACCACTAACACAGCCTAAGTCTCATATGTAATGTCAAATTGGGGGTTATAAATGATGGACAGGATAAAGATTCTAATTTGATGTTGCTAAAACCCAATTCAAATACGTAATGGTTTTAAAGTGGGATTGTGGAGATATATCATTGCTGTTGGACAGTCCGGTTTCACCTTGAAGTATACTATATCCAAAATAAAATAAAATAAAATAAAATGAAATAAAAGGTTCACAGTTACAGATTCACCTCAATTGCTTTACAAGATGCATATATTCATCTCAACATAAATCATCCCCAGAGAAATGTCCTGACTTTTGTATCTCAGTATGAGAAACATCTGCATTGTGGTCCCTTTCAGGTTCCTTCTAAGCACTTGAGTATTATAAAATTCTTTGAGCTGGCCAAGGAACTATTCCAAGGCTATCCAAGGATAGTCATCTGGCCATTTATATACATAAATAGTTTTTTCTGCCCAGTCAGAACAAAAGACCTTGGGGAACAAGGACATGCTCAGAGAAAATCTAAATGCTCTCGATTTTTGTGCAAACATGTCCAAGATTGTTCTGACACTGAAAGAGCCTAGATTCAGTATTGTTGTTGTTATTGAGTGAGTCTGTTAGCAGAATGTATAAATTATTTTTAGGAGCAGACCATTTTTGGAAAGAGTAGTATGTCACATTAAAAATGGGCCTCAGTCTATTGGGAATAATCACATTGATTCTTTTGGCGTACTTGGCCATAATCTCCTTTTGCCATGTGAAATATAAAAAGAGGTGTGAAGGGAGTGTGCTGGGTTTGTCCTGTATCCAAACTGTCGGCCTCTTTTACTGAACTTACCATAGGTTTTAGAAACTTGTGCAATGTTGAAAACTGTTACTTAAGACCCCCAGTTTTGATGAATGTCTCTGCTAAGTGAAGTAGTGATATTCATACACTTTTGGTCCACCCACTTGTACTTATTTATACCAGGGCATACTGGGGTACTATGGAGTAGGGAGGTCTCCTTGTTGATACATATATATTGGCTGTCATTCAACAAGAGTTAACAAATTGATATCATAGTTTTTGAAAACTTTCCAGGAGGGCATACTGTCCCACAGTGAGATTGATGAGAGTGCCGAATATTGTGTACATTCTGTTTGTGCAGCCAAAACAGCATTAACATATTTACTCCACAAGACCACAGAAGGTTTGTTATAATATCTAGCACCAAGATGTTAGCAGAAGATCTTTAAACGTGTGAAACGTTTTAGAAGGGGCCTCCATGAATCAAACTTGTTTCTCCAGTATATTTTACAGATGAATTTGGAGGCCAATTTAGAGACCTTAAACTCTTTTGTCTGTTCTTCATCAACCCATTCCTGATTATTTTTCCCCCAGTGTAGCAGGGTGCATTAACCTGTTTAAGGAGACCACTTACATTAGTGAGCACTGTTGCTATGAAGATGCACTTCTTTCAATAATGCATCTTGCTGGCATTCCATCCACACATCCAGCCGTCTACACAATGTAAAAGAAAATGTGATTCATCAGACCAGGCCACCTTCTTTCATTGCCTCATGGCCTAGGTATTTTGCAAAACATGCTAATTTTAGGCATTTTTGGCTATGGATGGGATCAGCATAGGCACTCCGACCAGTCTGCAGCTATGCAGTCACATAAGAAGCAAACTGCTATGCACCTTGTGTTGTGACAGTTTACTATTGTAGCCAACATAAAAAAAAAATCATCAATGTACAGTATCCATTATTAGCTGAGGCTACAGTTGACCCTTAGGAAGCCATGAAATTGTCAGGGTTCACCAGCTGTCCTATCTTTGACCACTTTTGTTAGCTACTATCACTGGATTCCAGGAATACTCTAACGGTAGCTGCCAAATGCTATAATAAAAATTCACATGCTTCGACGCATTTTTAAATGTTTCTTTATATTGTTATACGGATAAATATGAATGATATTGTGTTGAAAAGGTATGTGCACTTAGCGTCGCTGTTCACCAGCAAAACTGATCGTTAGTTTGTCTGTTGCGGCCATTATTTTTTATGTATGCGGCCGGTTGTGGGGAGTTGCCTCTCTGGAATACGCACGAGACTTTATTCTTCACGCAACTGATGAAAATTACTCTCATAAAACATTTCATTATTTGTTTCTTTCTCCACACCTCAAATAACCAACGGCGTGGTTTGGTGGTATTTGCGTTTATTAGTAGCTCAAATCCATAGAATGGAGAACCGCATCATGAAACAGCTGTTGTGGAGGTACGTCGCAACATCGCTTCTCATTTTTGCGATCATGTACTCCGCGTTTGCTGTTACGCACTACTCGATACCCGAAGAAATGAAAGAGGGTTCTGTTGTTTCAAATCTCGCATCCGATTTAGGACTTGATGTAAAAACCCTGAGTGCACGAAAGATGCGATTAGATGCTCTTGCCGACAAGAAATATTTGGATGTTAACAAAGAGACTGGTGAGCTTTACATCGTGGAGAAAATGGACAGGGAGCAATTGTGCAACGTTAAAACAGCTACAACGTGTTTTTTAAAACTGGATGCCATAATTGAAAACCCAGTAAGGATGTTTAACATTGAACTTGAGATAATGGACATAAATGATAATTCGCCACATTTTCGTCGTGATACCATTCACCTTGATATATCCGAATCAACACCAGTAGGAGAGAAGTTTTCTCTCACCAATGCTGTCGACCCCGATGTCGGCTCAAACTCCGTAAAAACGTACTTCTTAAGCGAAAGTGATCATTTTAATATCGATATTCATACTGGACGTGATGGTTCCAAATTTCCAGATTTGATTTTAAAAAAGGCTTTGGACCGTGAGGAACGGGCTATTCATAATCTAATACTCACTGCTGTAGATGGTGGTGCCCCTGCGCGCTCTGGTACAGCCAAAATTATTGTTCGTGTGCTAGATACCAACGACAACGCCCCCCAGTTTGATAAAGAAAGTTATACCATAAATCTAATTGAAAACTCGCCTATAGGCAGCCTTGTAATCAAATTAAATGCAACAGATAAGGATGAGGGCACAAATTCTGAAATCGAATACTCATTTAGTCTATATACCTCTGAGAAAACACAAGAGACATTTGGATTAAACCCAAATAACGGTGAAATAAGAGTTAAGGAAATGATCAATTATGAGGATTTCAGAATTTACAATGCAGAAATAATAGCTAAAGACAAAGGTGCCAATTCATTATCTGGGCAATGCAAAGTAACTATACTAATCAATGATATGAATGACAATCATCCAGAAATTTCTATTAAATCCTTTTCAAGTCCTATTAAAGAGGATATAGCTACAGACACAGTTATTGCAGTGATTAGTGTGAGTGATAAGGATTCGGAAGAAAATGGCGAAATAGATGTACATATTTCTGATAAGCTCCCTTTTAAACTTAGAGAGACATCTGACAACTATTATGAGCTTGTAGTTTCAGAACGGTTGGACCGTGAACATGTTCCAGAATATGACATCACATTTACCATTACTGACAGAGGAAATCCTCCATTATCTGATAATGAAACTATAACTTTAGAGCTCCTGGATGTGAATGACAATATTCCACAATTTCCACAATCATTTTATACCATAAAAGTGATGGAAAATAATCCACCAGGGGCATCACTGGGCTCCCTCATTGCACATGACCCAGACCTTCATGAAAATCAATATCTTGTTTATTTTATAATAGAAAAGGAAATCGCAAACACCTCTATGTCAATGCTCTTCTCCATTAATCCAGAGAATGGTAACCTTTACGCACTAAAGACATTTGATTATGAGATAGAGAAGGAGTTTCTTTTTCACATTGAGGCCAGAGATTCTGGTGTTCCCCCACTAAGCAGTAACGTGACTGTTCACATTATTATCATGGACCAGAACGACAACACCCCAGTTATTGTGTCTCCATGGCGCGCACATGGCTCAGTGGTTGAGGAGAAAATACCAAGATCCACTGATAAAGGAACTCTGATAGCCAAGGTAATTGCGATAGACACAGACTCGGTGCACAACTCTAGGATTACATATCAGTTTCTCCAGAACACTGATGCGACTTTGTTTAGTCTGGACCAATACAATGGAGAGATCCGGACCTCAAGAATGTTCAGTTACAGAGACTCGCGCCACCAGCGGCTGGTTGTGATCGCCAAGGATAATGGAGAACCCTCTCTTTCTGCTACAGTCACCATCAAACTATCCACAGTGGAGACCGCACTTAAAAGCTATGCTGACATGACTGAAGTTCCTTTAGAATATGATATTTTTTCAGATTTAAACCTGTATTTAGTAATCGGACTGGGTTCAGTGTCATTTCTGTTACTGATCACCATACTGGTGACCATCGTGCTGAAGTGTCAGAAATCAAATCCCAGTAAAGCCACTCCTCCGTGTAGGAACAGCGTGATCAGTGAGAGGAACTCTACCATCGCAGATTCCACGCTGGTATCCAATGATGCCTACTGGTACAGTTTATTTCTAGCAGAAACCAGAAAAGGAAAGCTAGTAGTTAGACAACCTGTGCCAAAGGCAACAAGATACATTGTATCTAGCATACCAAGAAGCACTGGAATGACTGAGACTAGTGATTCAGCTGCGTCTACTTTACAGGTAGGATGCAAAAGTTATATTTTTACCATTTTGTCCTTGATTTTGCTTCATATTTTAGCCTAAAGAGACATTTTTCATGAGACCTGAAGGCAAGTCTGTGTTTTAACTGAAGGTTTTGAATATTTATGTATGAGTTCCTAATATGTATTTGGTGTAATTATTTATTTTTTCCATCGTGGTCTTCATTCAGTAAATATTATTCACATTTGTTGGAGAATTTTAACCGAGGATTTTGAATCAACTTGGATCTAAATGGTTTCAGACTCTTATATTCATAATAATTTAGAAATAGAAATGTACTAATGGTCTCAACTTCCAGTTCCTTTTACAAAATTCTGACTTTCATCTCAGACACTTTGAAATCTTTCTCAGTCATTCTTTTTGGCATTTCATTATAAATTTTCCTTGCAAGCATCCCATAGAGAAGTTGGGCATTCCTTGCCTAATGCACTGACTACCAGTTTTTGCTTCAAGATAAGGAGCTACTTACAGTAAAGCCAAACATTCAGGAAGGTGACTTCTGCCTATATTGCTGAAGTACAAAAAGAAACAAACCTTATTTTTTATACTAGAACTCCATCCATATGGGTTCTGTTCAGGATTAGGTGGACATGGTTAAAAAAGATTTTTCTCATCAACTTAAAATGACCTTGTAGTATCTTTTCATCTCACTCTAGATCGAATGGTTCATGTCTGTTGTAGCATTTATGCAACTATGCTGGGAGAAATGAAAAGAGAGGATAGAGCTCTATGGTTATACATGCCTTGTAAGACAATCTATCTAAACTTTTGCAAATGTGTCAAACTAAATCACTTTCACAAAATCAGACTCTATTTGAGAGTTTCAGCAGTGAGCTTTCGGCTGTCCTTAGTGTGGTGATCAAAAGCGCCACTCCATTCACACCTTTGAAGGTACATAGCAACGCATCTCTCACATGCCACTTCTTGCACTTTTCATAGCCTTGACGCAGCCTTTTTGGAAGTCTGCTCTGTAGGTACAAGCTACACCCCCACTGTGTTATATAGCATGGGGAGAAGCCTGAGATCTATTGGTAAGGATTAATCACCAGCCAGTGCCCATTCCCGTAACCCTGAACCCCTCGGGTACCTGCAGAAGGGAGAGGCAGCCTCCTTATTGAGCTCCAGAGTAAGCAAGAAGTGATAGGACATTTAGGTGCATGACATAACATATATATATACAGTATACTTCATCCAAAATAAAATTAAATTAAATTTAACTGACAGATTCACCTCAGTTGGTCTACAAGATGCATATATTCCTCTCATTATAAATCCTTCCTAGAGAAATTTCCTGACTTTTTTTTTTTTATCTCAGCATGTGGCACTTACATGGTGCTCCCTTTCAGGTTCCCTCTAACTCCATGAGTATTTGTAAAATACTTTGAGGTGGCCAAGGGACTATTCCAGGCTAAGGATAGTTGTCTGGCCATTTATATACATAAATAGTTTTTTTTTTTTTAAGCTCAATCAGAACAGAAGACCTTAGAGAACAAGGACATGCCCAGAGAGCATCTAAATGCTCTAAAGTTTTGTGTAAACATGTCCAAGATTGTTCTGACATTGAAAAGGCCTAGATTCAGTATTCTTGTTGTTATTGAGTGTGTCGGTCAGCGGAATGTATAAATGCTTTTTGGGAGTGGACCATTTTTGTAAAGAGTAGTATATCACATTAAAAATGGACCTCAGTCTATTGAGGTTAATGACATTAATTCTTGTGGCAACTTGGTTTATTCATTTCTATATGTGAGACTTCTAGCAATTGGCAGTCTCCTGCAGATTAGGCTACAGTCACTGTTGCATGTTGTTCATGGCAAGTTGTATATTTACATGGAGGCAATCAACCTTCCTGTCACAGGGAATTATGATGAGTATCATACTGTCGATGTACAGTAGATGATCATATCGAATGCATCTTTCTGGGGTTAGGCACCCATTTATGAGGGCAGAACAATGAATGGAATGTGAGATTCACACCTGCATTCCACACAAATAAATGTCTTGGAACTCTTAACACATCTCTTATAGCCTCTTCAAAATGAGCATGGCACTTTCCACTATTAAGGCATACTTAGCCACAACATCCTCTTACCATGTGAGATATGAAGAGATGTATGAAGGGAGTGTGCTGCATTTGTCCTGTATCCAAACTGTTGGCCCCCTTTACTGGACTTTCCACTGGTTTTAGAAACTCATGCCATGTTGAAAATTTTCACTAGACATCATCAGCTTTGATGAAAGTCTCTGCTAAGTGAAGTAGTGATATTCACACAATTTTGGTGCACCCACTTCTATGTATCTACACCAGGACATACTGGGGTACTATGGGGTAGGGAGGTCACCTCTTTGATGCGTATATATTGGCTGTCATGCAACAAGAGTTGACATATTGAAATAATGGCTTTTGAAAACCTTCCAGGAGGGCATACTGTCCCACAGCGAGATTGATGAGAGTGCCTAATATTGTGTACATTCTGTTTGTGCAGCCAAAACAACATTAGCATATGTACTTCTACTAAAGACTACAAAAGGTTTGCTGTAGTATCTGGCACCAAAATGTTAGCAGAAGATCTTTAAACATCTGTAACCTTTTAGGATGGGATTCCATGGATCAGACTTGTTTCTCCAGTATATCCTACAAATGAAATTGGAGGCCAAGTCAGCACCTTGAACTCCTTTGTCTCTTTTTTTTTATCAACCCTTTCTTGATCAATTTCTTTTCCAGTGTAGCAGGGTCATTAACCTGTATAAGTAGATCACTTACATTAGTGAACACTATTGCCACGAAGATGCATTTCTTTCCATAGTGCATCTTGCTGCTATTCCATCTGCAGGCAAGCAATGAATCCACATTAAGCCATCTACACAATGTAAAGGAAAATGTGATTCATCAGACCAGGCCACCTTCTTTCATTTCTTCATGGCCTAGTTACTTTACAAAACATGGTCATTGTTGGCATTTTTGCCCATGGATGGGATCAGCATAGGCACTCCGATCAGTCTGCAGCTACGCAGTCACACATGAAGCAAACTGCTATGCACCATGTGTTGTGACACTTTTCTATTGTAGCCAGCTTTAGGTTTTTCAGCAATTTATTCTATAACAGCTCAGACTACATGGTTACCATTAGGATGCCATGAAATTGTCATGGTTCAAGTTTGACCACTTACTACTACTGCATTCCAGAAACACTCTAGAAAACCTTCCATTTTAGAGATTTACATTATCTAGCTATCAATATTTGGCCCTTGCTTACTTGCAGACTAATATATTCCACTCCTTATAACGAAATAAGCAATATTATTTGATTCACCTTAAAGTGGTTTTAATATGATTGCTGATTAAAATGCACTTATCTACCTAAAGTGTTCCATTTACGTCGTTACTATCCACACCTGACTATCAGCATTTCTTTGGCTCTGGATCACGGTGCCTGCCAAATGTTAAAATAAAAAATCCACATCCATTGAATCATTTTTAAATGTTTCTTTATATTGTTATACGGGTAAATATAAATGATATTGTGTTGAAAAGGTATGTGCACTTAGCGTCGCTGTTCACCAGCAAAACTGATCGTTAGTTTGTCTGTTGCGGCCATTATTTTTTATGTATGCGGCCGGTTGTGGGGAGTTGCCTCTCTGGAATACGGACGAGAATTTGTTCTTCACGCAACTGATGAAAATTACTCTCTTAAAACATTTCATTATCTGTTTCTTTCTCCACACCTCATATAACCAACGGCGTGGTTTGGTGGTATTTGCGTTTATTAGTAGCTCAAATCCATAGAATGGAGAACCGCATCATGAAACAGCTGTTGTGGAGGTACGTCGCAACATCGCTTCTCATTTTTGCGGTCATGTACACCGCGTTTGCTGTTACGCACTACTCGATACCCGAAGAAATGAAAGAGGGTTCTGTTGTTTCAAATCTCGCATCCGATTTAGGACTTGATGTAAAAACCTTGAGTGCACGAAAGATGCGACTGGATGTTGTGACCAACAAAAAATACTTGGATGTTAACAAAGAGACTGGTGAGCTTTACATCGTGGAGAAAATGGACAGGGAGCAATTGTGCAACTTTAAAACAGCAACGTGCTTTTTGAAACTCGACGTCATTATTGAAAACCCAGTAAGGATGTTTAACATTGAACTTGAGATAATGGACATAAATGATAATTCACCGCAATTTCGTCGTGATACCATTCACCTCGATATATCCGAATCAACACCAGTAGGAGAGAAGTTTTCTCTCACTAATGCTGTCGACCCCGATGTCGGCTCAAACTCTATTAAAACGTATTATCTCAGCGAAAGTGAGTACTTTAATATCGACATACAAACTGGACGTGATGGTTCCAAATTTCCAGACTTAATTTTAAAAAGGCCTTTGGACCGTGAGGAACGGGCTATTCATAATCTAATACTCACTGCTGTAGATGGTGGTGCCCCTGCGCGGTCTGGTACAGCTAACATTATTGTTCGTGTCCTAGATACCAATGACAACGCCCCCCAGTTTGATAAAGACAGTTATACCATAAATCTAATGGAAAACTTACCAATTGGCCACCTTGTAATCAAATTAAATGCAACAGATAAGGATGAGGGCACAAATTCTGAAATCGAATACTCATTTAGTCTGTATACCTCAGAGAAAACACAAGAGACATTTGGATTAAACCCAAATAACGGTGAAATAAGAGTTAAGGAAATGATCAATTATGAGGATTTCAGAATTTACAATGCAGAAATAATAGCTAAAGACAAAGGTGCCAATTCATTATCTGGGCAATGCAAAGTAACTATACTAATCAATGATATGAATGACAATCATCCAGAAATTTCTATTAAATCCTTTTCAAGTCCTATTAAAGAGGATATAGCTACAGACACAGTTATTGCAGTGATTAGTGTGAGTGATAAGGATTCGGGAGAAAATGGCGAAATAGATGTACATATTTCTGATAAGCTCCCTTTTAAACTTAGAGAGACATCTGACAACTATTATGAGCTTGTAGTTTCAGATCCGTTGGACCGTGAACATGTCCCAGAATATGATATCACATTTACCATTACTGACAGAGGAAATCCTCCATTATCTGATAATGAAACAGTAACTCTAGAACTTCTAGATGTAAATGATAACATCCCTCAGTTTTCACAATTATTTCATACAATACAAGTAATGGAAAATAACCCACCAGGGGCATCACTGGGCTCCCTCACTGCACACGACCCAGACCTTCATGAAAATCAATATCTTGTTTATTTCATCATAGAAAAAGAAATAGCCAACACCTCCATGTCAATGCTATTCTCCATTAATCCAGAGAACGGTAACCTTTACGCACTAAAGACATTTGATTATGAGATAGAGAAGGAGTTTCTTTTTCACATTGAGGCCAGAGATTCTGGTGTTCCCCCACTAAGCAGTAACGTGACTGTTCACATTATTATCATGGACCAGAACGACAACACCCCAGTTATTGTGTCTCCATGGCGCGCACATGGCTCAGTGGTTGAGGAGAAAATACAGAGATCCACCGATAAAGGAACTCTGATAGCCAAAGTAATTGCTATAGACTCTGATTCTGTTCACAACTCTCGAATTACTTACCAATTTCTCCAAAATACTGATGCTACATTATTCAGTTTGGACCAGTACAATGGAGAGATTCGGACCACAAGAATGTTCAGTTACAGAGACTCGCGCCACCAGCGCCTTGTGGTGATTGCCAAGGATAATGGAGAACCCTCGCTTTCTGCTACAGTCACCATCAAACTGTCCACAGTGGAGACCGCACTTAAAAGCTATGCTGACATGACTGAAGTTCCTTTAGAATATGATATTTTTTCAGATCTAAACCTGTATTTAGTAATCGGACTGGGCTCAGTGTCATTCCTCTTACTGATCACCATATTGGTGACCATCGTGCTGAAGTGTCAGAAATCAAAGTCCAGCAAATCTGCTCCTCCGTGTAGGAACAGCGTGATCAGTGAGAGGAACTCTACCATCGCAGATTCCACGCTGGTATCCAATGATGCCTACTGGTACAGTTTATTTCTAGCAGAAACCAGAAAAGGAAAGCTGGTAGTTAGACAACCTGTGCCAAAGGGAACGAGATACATTGTGTCCAGTATACCTAGGAGCACAGGAATGACTGAGACTAGTGACTCAGCTGCATCTACTCTACAGGTAGGATGCAATTTTTTCCCCCTTACTTTAAGTTTATATCAGGGGTGTTCATGTCAAACCAGGACTGTTGATTGTTCAAAATAACAGAACACCGTTCTGAGATGAAAAACTACTTCTATTTCTCTGTTTAATTCCCTGTTACAGTAATGCAGTTATCCCAGCATATCATCAAGGTAGAACATTTTCTACCATAAAGTTATAATCGGACAGCATGCTGCATGTCTGAAATTTTGGCCATACAGGTACTTCTTTGTTGGTCAAAACATGTTAAAATTGCTTGGAGCAATGTCAGGACTGTCTTGGAGATGTGGCAATAACTTCCAGCTCAGTTTTTGAAATTCCCAAGTGCTGTTCCTAAATGATTGTGAATTTCCTACAGACAGGTGGCATTTTTTCTGCAAGTTGGTGACAAGCGATCTTTCACTCCCTGAATTTTCACAGGCTCCTCGACACCTTGGCTGGGATCATCGTTCATGGATGTATGGTCTTCTTTAAGTTGTTTGCACCATGCAAATATTTTACTGCCACTAAAGAGTGTCATCACATTGTGGATAATGCCTGTAAATTCTGTAAAATCAGTTTTATTGCATTCACAAGAAATTTCATCACCAGTGCTGGTTTGACCTAAATGGCTTTCATATTTGAGCTCAACTAAACCTTTTTTCGGGTGGCTGATGTAAATTTGGTGTAATTTTGTTTATTTTTTTCCTTCATGGTGTTGATTGACAACTTAGATTAAAGTTTTACATTACAATACTTTTACATAATTGAACTACTTTACTTTGTACTTTATTTGCAAACATTGTGCACACCCTTGTTAATGATCCACTGACATAACTAGCATTTCAAACTAATTTACTGGACAAAAATGTGGCGGTCATATCAAGGTGATGGGTAAGTTACAGGAATGAAAGACTATAATACAATCAGCAAATGAAATCAATTTGAATTTGAAGGAAATCAACTGAAAAACCTGACCCACTGGAGATGCTTTGCAAAGGCATAGTGGCAGTTCAGGACCTGACATTTGTTTATTTGTGCTCCCTTTAAGGCTCTTACTGTGTTCTCCCAGGTGGTTGTGAAGTCACTCAGAAGAAGGATAGTTATTTATTTATTTATATAGAATGCAGTTATCATTCTCCTATACTTGTTCTTTTGAGTCTTTTGAGTGTTCATTTATTATTTTCCAAAGGGCTTTCTTTTTTCAAAACATCTTCTCAGCTTCCCAGTACCTGCTTGTCTTTTATGATTACATAACATAGTGTTTATGGTTATGGATGCCAATAAGAAAGTTAGTTCTTGATTATGGTATGTTTTTTTCTGTCTACTGTCCACACTTACTATTACATGTTTTTTAATTCCCAAAGAAATTGAAGTCATGCAAGCAATATTTGGATTAAACCCAAATAAGAGTAAAACAAGCGTTAAAGAAGTAATCACTTATGAGGATTTCAGAATTTACAATGCACAAATAACAGCTAAAGACAAAGGTTGCAATTAATTATCTGGTCGATGCAAAGTAGCTCATATTAAATTCATATTAAAGAGGATGTAGCTGTAAGTCCAGTGAATGTGAGTTATAAGGATTTGGTAGGAAAAAATAGATCCCTCTTTTAAACCCAGAGAGACAAACAACTTTAACGAGTTTGTAGTTTCAGAACTGTTGGACCGTGAACAGGTTCCAAAATATGACATCACCTCTATTTAAATGCTCTTTTCCATAACTTCAGGAATCCTAGGAAGCTTTACACACTAAAGACACTTGTGTATGAGATAGTGAAGGAGTTTCCTTTTCATATTAAGGCCAGAGACTCTGTGTTCCTCGACACAGCAGTACTGTGACCATTCACATTATCATCATGAACCAAAATGATAATTCACTCTCCATGGGGTGCACATGGTTCAGTGGTAGTTAAATAAATACCCACCGATGAAGGAACTCTGATAGCAAAAGTAATTGCTATAGACACAGAGTTCACGATTATATACCAGTTTCTCCAGCACTCTGATGCTACACTGTTCAGTTTGTTTAATTACAACACAGAGATCAGGACAATGACAATGTTCAGTCACAGAGACTTACACCACCAGAAGTTGTTGGTGATAAGCAAGGATAACAGAGAGTTCTCTTTGTCTGCTACAGTCAAATGGAGACCATGTATGTAACCTATGTGAACATGACTGATGTACCTGTAGAATATGCCATCTTTTCAGTTTTAGACCTGCATCTGGTAATTGGACTGGGCTTGGTGTCATTTTTGTTAAAACTGGTAGTTAGACAACCTGTGCCAAAGGGGACACAATACTTTATATCTAGTATTAGATAGTAGTAGTAGTGAGGTGCAAAGGACTGACTGAGACTATAGCAACTCAGCTGTGTCTACTCTTTAGGCAGGTAGTGTTTGCTCTTGAAATAGGTGTTGAGGTGTTATTTCACATTTTGTTTGGATGCATGTATTAATACATATGCATGCATGGCTTCTTTTCTCTATGTGACAAAAGATCAGGAAATCCATCAGATGATTTCTGATGAAAAATCATCAGATAGTCTTTCTTTTGTGTTTTGGCTCTGAAATACACCTTGAAAGTAATTATCAATGAAAATGCATAATATTCTAATATCAGTTAATGGTACTTCTGCCATCTGCAGTTTTAACTCACATCATATTGCTCATGTGTATGCAAAAGGTCAACATTTTTTTATGTCATTTATATTTATTAACATGGAGTCTGGTGTTTTTTGTTGTTCCATTCTTGAAGAAATAGTTTCAAACAAACTTGATGAAAGCTTGTATGTGAAAAACCTGAAAAAAACTATTATGCTACTGGATATTATCTCTATGTTTTTCCACATAAAAAAGAAAATGGGTAGAAATTTATAGCAGGAAAAATACATTTATATACAGTATGTCACAAAAGTGAGTACACCCCTAACATCTCTGCAAATATTTAGTTATATCTTTTTATAAAACAACACTACATAAATGACTCTTTGACAAAATGAAAAGTAGTCAGTGTAAAGTTTGTATAGCAGTGTAAATTTATTGTCTCCTCAAAATAATTAAAAATACAACCAATAATATTTGAACCCCTGGCAACAGAATTGAGTATACCCCTAAGTGAAAATGTAGAAATTGAGCACAATTAGTCATTTTCCTTTCCCTTTGTCATGTGACTCATTAGGTGAGTCATAGCAGGTGAGTTAAATTTGGTATAAAAGCTCTTCCACTCTCTCAACCTGGCCTCTGAAAGGTCAACATGGCATCTCATGGCAAACAACTCTCAGAAGACCTGAAAAAATGAATTGTTGCTTTATATAAAGATGGCCTAGGCTATAAGAAGATAGCCAACACTCTGCAACTTTGCTGCAGCACAGTGGCCAAGACCATCCGGCGCTTTAAGAGGACAGGTTCTTCTCAGAACAGGTCTTGCCATGGTTGGCCAAAGAAGCTGAGTGCACATTCTCAGCATCAGATCCAAAGATTGGCTTAGGAAAACAGACGGATGAATGCGTCCAGCATTGCTGCAGAGATTGAAGAGATGGGAGGTCAGTCTGTCAGTGCTCAGACCATACGCCGCACACTGCATCAAATTGCTCTGCATGATTGTCATCCTAGAAGGAAGCCTCTTCTAAAGATGATGCACAAGAAAGCTTGCAAACAATTTGCTGCAGACATGCAAACTAAGGACCAGGATTACTGGAACCATGTCCTGTGGTCTGATAAGACAAAGATAAACCTATTTGGTTCAGATGGTGTCAAGCGTGTGTGGTGGCAACCAGGTGAGGAGTACAAAAACAAGTATGTCTTGCCTATCGTCAAACATGGTGGTGGGAGTGTCATGATCTGGGGCTGCATGAGTGCTGCTGGCATTGGGGAATATACAAACAAATACAGTTCATTGAGGGAAACATGAATTCTAACATGTACTGTGACATACTGAAGTAGAGCATGATCCCCTCCCTCTGGAAACTGGGCCGCGGAGCAGTGTTTCAGGTTTCCAAGATGACCACTGGCTTGTTAAAGAGGCTGAAGGTAAAGGTGATGGACTGGCCAAGCATGTCTCCTGACCTAAACCCCATAGAACACCTCTGGGGCATCCTGAAAAAGAAGGTGGAGGAGCATAAGGTGTCAAATGTCCACCACCTCCATGATGTTGTGATGGAGGGGTGAAAGAGGATTCCAGTGGCAACCTGTGAAGCTCTGGTGAACTCCATGGCCAAGAGTATTCAAGCCGTGCTGGAAAATGATGGTGGCCACACAAAATATTGACATTTCACATATTTCAAAAATCTAAATCATTATATGGACCTGAGCAGTTATTTATATGCAGAAGGCTACAATTCATTACAAAAATATACACATAGTCAGGAATTTCTGTTGATTAAAGTATTTGTTTATCTTTTTCAAGTTTGAATTGATCAACAAATATTGTCAAGATGGGTTGAACTATATATGTCTAATATTGAAAAAGCCCTTTTGCCATGAGGAACAAGCAATGCAAAATTGATATTAAGTGCTATAGTTCAGTGGTTCTCAACTCCACTTCTGAAGGACTTCTGCCCTGCAGAAGGTTCCCACCTTCTTGTACACCTAATTTAACTACTCTACTAATTAATAGCTTTTTTAAATAAAGTGGACGTGGTAGAGTAGGGAAAATGCTAAAATATGCAGGGCAATGGTTCTCCAGAATTAACGTTAAGAACGGATGGTAAATGGCTAATTTTTCTAAAGTCACTGTTATCAGACTGTTTGCTAAGGGAACATTTGACTAACCTCACATCCCTCTATGCCATCCCTAGGTCACTCAAGTCTTTAACATCCATCACTGATTCCCTTATAACAGAATTTCTGCTGGCTGATGTTGTAGGGATATGTACAGGCACATTTCCTAGCTAATCTACTCACCATTTTCTTCCTTTTCTGAGAGCACACATTTGCATATGATGAAAAGTATTCTTCTAGTCTATAATAGGACTGTAGTTGCCCTCCCATAGCAGAATAACATTTTTTCTTAAATTGCAACACCCATTGGTGGCCAATGTCTACTGGTACAAATTATTTTTAGCAGAAAAAGGAAAGCTTGTGTTTTGAAAGCATAGGCCAAAGTGAATGAGATATTTGTGTTTGCTTAACAAAGGGTACAGACACAGCTCGGACTGAGACTAGTAGCCAACTCCATCAACTTTACGGGTCAAATACACGTAATGGAAGGAGATATCCATTTTAACTTATTTGAATACAAGGAAATGCTGATAAATCTGTGAGACACATTTTTGAGACACATTTGTAATTATTTGAATATTATCATTACTGGTTTTGCTATGCATTTCTGAATATTATAATTTTTTAGTTTTTTCTGGTATTATATTATCTAAATATTTAATTTGTACTGTGTATTTTTGTGATAAGTGTACTGTATATTTTGTGTCTCATGTGACCATAAGCTTAAGCCTGTATCAGTGCAAATGCATGTTAGTAATTATTTTACGATGGTTCTTAGTTTGCATAGCAGCTTAGAATTCTACAGCACCTACCTTCATATTTTCTAGCATTTGTTTATGCTGCATATTTGTTCTTCCTATAGTTTTATTCTTCAAATTGTTGGTAAGCCTCGATTCAGAATTTGTTTAACTGGATATGATCTCATTCTCTTTTCTTATCCAACACTTGATTTACAATGCTGTTTGTTAATGACCTGATCTATATCTGCTTCTTTACCACAATTCCGAGGTACATTTTTGTGCCATTTCGCAAGTATAATAAAAATGTTTTGACATGTACTTGTGTCCTCATCTGAACTCGTGACACAAACATTTTAAACCTTCTCTGTATGCAAAACTTGTGAAATTGTGCAAGCAGAGATATGCTTTGTTATTGTTGGCAGTCTCCTAGTACAAATTATTTCTAGCAGAAAAGGGGAAAGCTGGTGTTTTGACAGCTTGGGCCAAAGGGATTTAGATAAATTGTATCTGCTTCTTGTTATGTCCAGCTGCATCAACTTCAGGTCAAAGAAACATTCTCTTGTTTGGAAACCTCTTCAACATTCACTCACTTTCCTAATAGGAGGTTTCAAGTTGGCTATCGAATTCTCAGTTGTGTATTCTGTGGTAAGGCTGTACACTTTATTAAAATGGATAGCTACTTTCATTACTTCCATTTTAAATGATACCCTGACACCCTTTTTGTAAATGTATAGATTTGACTTGCTGCAAAACAAATCTACCTCTGGATACAAATAAAGTAAACTTAACCCTAACCTAATCTAATATGTGCTTTTGATGTGAAACTGAAAATTCCAAATCAATATGGTGCCCGCATCCAGCCTTTAATGAAGTGTGCCAGCCTTCATTTCACAGCCAACTTGGCAAATTCTACATTAAATCTCTCGTAAGGAAAGTGACTGAATGTTGAAGAGGTTTACAAAAAAACAAGAATGTGTCTTTGACCTGCGAAGTTGATACTGCTGGGCCACTAGTCTCAGTCAGGCCTGTGTCTATGCCCCTTGTTAAGCAAACCCAAGTAGATACAAGTTATCTCCTGTCTGTTGGCCCAAACTTGCTGCTTTCCTTTTTCTGCTAGGAATAATTTGTACCGGGAGACTGCCAACAATAAAAAGACAAATATCTGCTTATATAATCTTTTTTATGTATGCATGTTTTGTATACAGAGAAGGTCTAGAATGTTTGTGTCACGAGTTCAGATGAGGACACATTGCATGTCAACAAACTTTTATTATATTTGTTAAACAGCACAAAGATGTACTGTGGAATTGTGGTCAAGAAAAAGACATAGATCAGGAGATTGACTAACGACATTGTAAACCAATAGCAGGACAAGGAAACCAGAATGAGACCAGATTCAGCTAAACAAATTCTGAATCAAGGCCTGGTGAGGTTAAACTACAAAGTTTATAGCTGAACATGTCAAACCAACATGATGCCCACGGACAGTCTTTAACTGGGGCACTGGATAAATCTGTGAGACATATTTTTAAGACACATTTGTAACTATTTAAATTTCATAATTTCTTGTTTTGCCTCACATTTCCGAATATTCATTTTGTTTGGTATTTTTTTGTATTTAATATTGGGTTGGTATTATATTATCTAAACATTTACTTTGTAATGTGTATTTTTGTGATAAGTGTACTGTATATTTAGTCTCATGTAACCATAAGCTTAATCCTGTATCAATGCAAATAGATGTTAGTAATTATTTTATGGTGATTCTTAGACTTCATAGCAGCTTAGAATTCTACAGCACCTACCTTCATATTTTCTAGCATTTGCTTACGATACACATTTGTTTTTCCTGTGTTTTTGGTCTTCCGATCTCATTTTGGTTTCCTCGTCCTGCTCTTGGTTTACAATGTTGTTTGATAATTGCCTGACCTGATGCATATTTCTTGACCACAGAAGTACATTTTTGTGCCATTTCCCAAGTATAATAAAATTTGTTGACATGCACTTGTGTCCGCAACTGAACTCGTGACACAAACATTCTAGACCTTCTCTATATACAAGACCTTGTGTAAGCAGAGATGTGTCTTGTTATTGTCGGCAGTTTTGCAACATAAAAATGCTTATACTGTGGAGGGATTTGAAACTTAAGCTCACTTACAGAATAACATAGAATGCAATAATTGCTGTGGCAACTGTGCTTGGGTAATTTTTTATCATAGAAATTGATGTATTAGTTTTCTGGGTCAGGCTCAGAACTCAGACCTTAGATTTTAGCTATAGAGAAAACACAAAATTAAAGTTCATTTGGATCCCAATATTTATGAATAAGAAACACTGCTATGGTGTTATTCTGTCATATATTACTTTTTGAAATGCTTGTTATTACAATTGCTACAACAGCAAAGGAAAACAGAAACATAAATTTTCATCTGTTTGTGGCATAGTTTAATTTTAAGTCAGTTTTGAATTAAATCTTAAGTCAGTACAAAATTAGTTTGTACTTTCTCTGTGGTCTAATCTAATGATAGTGTTATCGTACTTCTTTGAAAGGATTTTTCTACAAGCAGAAAGGTAAGTGCACAATGGAATCTCTCTCTCAGTCTCTCTTTTGCTGTGCGTGTGTGTGTGTGTGTGTGTGTGTGTGTGTGTGTGTGTGTGTGTGTGTGTGTGTGTGTGTGTATAAGAGAGAGAGAGAGCGCAGGAAAGGAACAATTGCTCAACTACTTTCCCTCCTTTGGGTATTTTGTATGTTTTTGCCCTTGTCTTTCCATTGTTTTTAATACAAGTATTACACATTTGATTAAAATAACATTTTTTTAATTTGGCCATTTAAATATTTTCCATAGTCATTTAAATATTTCTAGATTGTTCCAACCACGCTTTTGACTGACACATTTTGACAATGGGCTTCAATCTAATGAACATACTGTACTACTATTTATAATGATAGTACTTAATTAAATGTAATCAAGTGTCCATTTCTACCCTCTGCCATATTTTACCTTGTTTTTTTTTTGTCACACCTTAACACATTGATTAAAATTGTCTCTTGTTTTTTGTTTCTATTCTAAAGTACTCAAAATGAGAGATGTCCCTTCTCATGCTGGAGGTATGCTGTTCTGCCATCTTCTTTCTGGAGCGCTTCAGCCATGCGCCCTTTAACTTTTTATATTTCCTGAAATGAATACATCGGTTTATCTCTATCTATTTTGTGTTTTGTGGTGTTTAATCTGTGCTGCTGTTGGAGTAGTTGTGGAAGTGATTAATTAAATTAAAATTGATTATTTTTTTCTTTAAGATTTATTCATTGGATATTATATTGGCTAAGCCAAACTTTTCAAACCAAGCCTGTGCTGCTCCAGAGTTTAATATTTACAGTGCTACAGAAAGAATGTGCTCATGATAAAAACATAGTATTTTTAATTTCAAAGATGATCAAGTTCTGTGTTTCTCCTGACCATCCTTTTTGATTCCCAATCTATAGATACCTGTTGTAGCATGCTCTTCAACTAACCAATAGACTACCTGAAAATTATACTTAAGATCCTATTTCACAGAAGTTATTGCAATAATTGCCTTTGGTCATGCAAACCTTCACCTTCAAGTATATACAAAATTAATTTAAGAGAAGTGACAGCTCTCTAGACACATCCTTCACATTTTTTTGCATGATGTTATTTTGATATGAACAATTTTCCTTCATAATATGCTGAACACCATTACTATAATTGGTCTTTTTTGTTTTATCATTTTGCTTGTTCTGTATTTTAAACTATAATATTTAATGGGTAAACCCATTTAGTATACATACTGTTACATAATTTCAGATATTATATCATTTCTGGTTGATTGAAAATTACTTACAAATATCACCAGCTGTTATTCTTATATGATAAACATCTTCACAATCCCAGGTATTCTCTGAGCATGGTGAATTCACCTTGAAGGAAATAAAAAACAGTTTTGTGTTTTGCTTGATTGACAGGTGATAGCTGCATGAGATCTGTTCAGATTTTGATTAATTACAGGGTCGCTGCTGGTACAAAGTCTGTCTCTGACTCTCTTCCTGTTCTCTTATTGGTAGGCCTCTACCACTACCAGCAGCAGTTCTTCATGAGGCTTCACTCAACCTACTGATTCTCAAGTTATGCTGAGAAGAACCTACAAAAATGGAGCATCTTTCCAACCTGCCCAATAAGTTTCTGATTTAGGACCTGTCTCTTCTTGGATTCTTTTTCAGTGCACCAGATGTATATCCACTTTTCTAAATTAATTATTGTATATATCAGTTATTATATAAATCCAACACACCTGTGTGTGAATTACTTTTAAATCTGGCTGTGACTGATGTATATGCTTACCTAGGATATTCTCACTCCTATTTCCACCCTTTCCAGAATATTCAGTATGAATTGGGCTATGAACCTGCATAGCTCTATCTATGGACATTTTCTCACTTTCTCTGATTTTTTGGACTTTTCTTTGAGTATTTCATGAAAGCTTTCAACTGAGCTTGGAGAAAGGATAAAATGCAACAAGTAAATAAAATAAGGAGTAACACAAAGAAGCACAACAAAATGTGCCTAAGGTAATAGGATCTTGACATTATGTACAGGTCATGGTGATTACCTGGAACTGGAGATTTTCACCCGCTTTCTAATGGGTGTCCAATATTTTATTTCTTTGTGTTTACTTGATCAATTTAGGAAGGTAACATGAGAAAATTGGATATTAAGAAACAACTACATACTACTAACAATACATACTAAAACCTCTACAGTATAAATGGGAAATTAAGTCTTTGTGTTTATGTTGTGTGTTATACAAAAATATGTATTTGTAAAAAAAAAAATTGTAAAAAGTATTTAAAAAGCTGAAGAGACAAGTGTGATAAACAAATCACAGAAAAAGACACAGAGGGTTCGTTTATATAATTTGTATTGCATTACCAAATTTTATTTTCATTATTTAGAAATTATTACATTGTTTTATTAGTCAGCTGTAATTAATTTATTAGCATATTTGCTAACTCATGAATTACTACCAGAGCTCAAGTGGGCTCATTTAGGATGATGCATTTCAATCTACATGAATAAATCTTACAAATATACACATATCTACAACAGTTTAAAATTCATTTCATTTTATTCATATAACTTTAGAACATGTTTACTGTAAATAAGCACATATTATACAGACTACAGTAGAAAGGCATATAGCTTGCATTGCTGTGACCATATAAAATATAGTCATGCTATTTCATAAACTTACTGCAATATTGTTGTACTATGTAGAAAAAAAGACAACTACAGCAAGGTTTTATTATTATGTTTGATTTAACTGTGAGTTGTTTTTTGTTATGTAATGCAAATTATTTGGTTGCCTTAAGATTTAGCTAAAAATGTCTAGCTCTCTTATGCTATTGAAATGTTTTTGTGCTATTTGAAATTGACTCAGCATTATTTTGTGATTAATGAATTGAAAGTGTTTTTCTTCCTTTTTTGTAAAGTGATACACAGTTGGTGCATTATTTATATGGTTGTGTGTTAACCTATAATGTGCACGTTATCATTTTCCTACTTCTAAAAGCTCAGCAATGGCTTATCATTTGTAAACAATCAAATGTTTTTTTTTTTTTTTACTAAAATACATGAAGATGTCTGATGACTTCCACAGGCAGGACAGACACCTCAAGGAGTTATAAGCTCTAATAAAAATATATATATGCTGATTGCTACTTAAGAATGAATAAAAATTACTACAAACGAGTGACAGAGAGAGAGAGAGAGAGAGAGTTAATTATCCACTCATCCTTGCATACTCTTGCAACTCTCTACCCACTCCTTCCTTCTTGCATACTCTTGCATCTCTCTTCCAGCCCAGGACTGTGTGTAAATTGACTGATGTATCTACCTTCAACTCAGCACATTCTGCCTGGGAGAAATATCATCAGATTATGTCTAATCTGCTAGCCTCAGCTTCAAGACTCTGTGTACATCATAATAAATAGAACTCACCTATGCTCTTCTAATTTTGACTAGGATATAGACATAGTGTACTGGTGATGCTTTTTATTACAGTTAATATAATTCAAGTAGTACAGGTAAAAGGCAAATGACCAATATAAACTGTATGTGGTTTTATTCAGAACACAAACATTGAATTTTGACTGCCTGGATAGCCATAGAAATGTGTTTCAATGAAATAAGTAACTGAAAGTAATGATATTGATACATTAGTACATATGTCAAGATTAAAAAAGCAAGCAAACTTTATGTATTACTGCTGCATGACAATGTTGTGTGTTTTGTATGTATGTACACCAGGTGGGTGAATAAAATGGCCAAGCTCTTCAAATCACAATGATGTAACTCACCAATGTTTACTTTGTTTTTATTAACAGTATTTTATTATCAATATTGGTTATTGCACATTTAATTTGAAAGCTTTTGAAAGCTTGGTTTATATTAACATTCAGAGTTGTGCTATTAACTGTATTGCATACCTTGCTTTTTCCAGGATTGCAAAAGTATAAATAAAATTCTGGAAATAATGTAGTCTGTCTACAGCATGAATGTGTGCATTAAACTAGAATGAGGAATAGCAGCAACACTTCCTGGCCTGATTCCACCTTCACCCCCCCTCGCCCCCCATCCCACCCCATCCCATAGGAGAGGAAGTGAGAAACTGCAGCAGTGCACTGGTCTGCAGCAAAATTTACACACACACGCGCACACACACACACACACACACACACACACACACACACACACACACACACACACACACACACACACACACGTGAGCTTTCCAATAGCCAACACCCTTTTTATTTTCTTCCTTTCAGCTCCACTCCACCTCCTCAAATATCCACAGAGTGATGTTTTCAATTTTCCTAATGCCGTCTGAGCCCCATCCCCCAATCCACCTTCATGCAGCAATGACAAAGCCTGAATTTTGCTGGCTGCTGGTTTCTAGGCAACCACATCCAGAATTACACATGAGTTACATGAAAATATGCGTAAGGAAAGGAAAATAATGTTACATAAATCAACCGACTACAATTGTTCTAAATTACACCTAGAATTATTTAAATACATTTTTTAATTAGGATTGCAGCTAAAAAGGAAAGGATGTCGCATTTCTTTCGTCCTCTGCCCCCCCGTGTTAATGTTCAGCACCACAGACAGCGACCCTGCTCGTGGAGGAGCCGTTTCCATGGCAACAGCCTGAGGGGTGCACGGTGTGTGTGTGTGTGTGTGTGTTTCTGTGAAATATAAACCCTCCTAACCCGCTTAACCTGCAGCAACCTATGCACAAATCATGCAGTTATTCCAGACTGAAATAATACAATGGTTAATAATAAAACACGATTATCCTTAATGATTTACTGAATGACATAACTAGGAAAATGACATCAGACTATAAGTAATACTTTGCATGTGCACAATACGAGAACTGAATTTCGAACATGCTGTGTGTGTGTGTGTGTGTCCGCGCGTGCGTGTCGGCGTGCGCGTGTGCTGGGAAAGGGTTGCGGGGGGCGGGGGGGTATGTCTCGTTGAAGGCGTCACGTGGTTGAGTTGGTCGAGATGCCCTCTCGCGTTGGTTCTCTGTTACTGTCTATGTGGTTTCACAGCCACGCCACATTGCCGAGTAAAAGCAACATGACGTAATACGTTCAACAAGGGTGGGGCATATACTGTTGAGGAAGACTACCAGATGGTGTCACTGTGGGCAAAAGAAAAAGTCGGACCAATGCCTATGACGCGAGGATGACGTGAAGATAGGATTGGAAGCAGCAATCAAACAAATAAAAAACAAAAAATATAACAAATTAATATATGTATTTAATTATTTAAATAACATTGATATTTAAATATCAATTACATAATTTCATACATATTCTATACATATTTTATCTCAAAACTTATTATTATTATTATTATTAGTGCAAATGGTTACCTAATAGTTTACATAAATATCTAAATCCTGTCATAATTATGTCATAAATATTATTATTTATAAATAATAATATTTATGACAAATATTTGCATAAATATTTTACACGTTTAGTACTACATGACATCGGTGTGCCTGCATTTATGCAACAAGACTCGTTGTGGCGCTATAAGTATATACGTAGCTAATATTGGGCATTCAAGCAGCCCTATTACCACAATGAGAGGAGATAACAAAGCGAGGAGAGGGTCCACGGTGAACGTCCACCTTCGTCCAATTGTTGTTATTTAAGCCTTTTTACAATATGCGGCGTGACCATTTAAGAAAAAAATGGATATACAGATATTTTGTCTTCTGTTTTGTGTGTCTACTGCATCTTCCCGACTTTGTCTCAACCCACATACGTTATTCTCTCCAAGAAGAATCAAAGATTGGGACCCTTTTAGGAAATATAGCCAAAGATTTGGGCATAGACTCGTCCGCGCTGTCGGGAAGGAATCTTCGAATCGTGTCTGGGACAAAACAGGACCTTTTTCAGGTAAACCAAAAAGAAGGCTCATTGTTGGTTAATCGTAGGATCGACAGAGAGGAGCTGTGCGCTACGAGTAACCAGTGTGTCATCAATATTAAATCTGTTATTGAAAGTCCTCTCGAAATGCATCAAATAACAGTTGAAATTGTAGATATAAATGATAACGCACCTACATTTACAGATAATGTATACAATTTGGAGACACTTGAAAATGCAATGACTGGAACACGGTATCAATTGGAAGGTGCGCACGACCCAGATATTGGTTCTAATGCCTTGCAGTCTTACAAACTAACGCAGAACCAATATTTCCGTTTAGAAACAGATGATTTTGGAGATGGAGGAAAAGTTCCCGTCCTCGTTCTGCAAAGAATTCTGGACAGAGAAAACAGCGCGAGGCATACTTTAATATTAACTGCAGCAGATGGGGGAAAGCCACAAAAAACAGGCACTCTAACAATAAACGTCGTTGTGTCAGACGTCAATGATAACGCGCCTAATTGTAGCAAACAAAAATATACTGTAACAGTGAAAGAAGACGCGCCTGATGGCACATTTCTGCTACAGATTAATGCGACGGATCTAGATGAAGGTGAAAATGGGGAAATTGAGTACGTATTGCGAAGTAAGTTTAGAAATGGCGCGTCCGACCTCTTTTATTTAGACAGCAAAACTGGAGAATTACGAACTAATGGTGGGCTTAATTTTGAGGAAAAACAAGTCTACGAGCTTAAGGTGTTTGCCGCCGACAAAGGAGCCGTTTCGCTGTCCAGCCAATGTAACGTGCTTGTGAAAGTGGAAGATGTGAACGATAACCGACCGGAAATAGAAGTCACTTCCTTAACTGATCGAATTTCCGAGGACGCGCGTCCCGGTACCGTAGTTGCTTTGATGGGAGTGACAGACTTGGATGCAGGTGTTAATGGACAAGTAGTCTGCTCTTTACCAGATAACATACCGTTTGAACTTAAGCAGTCATCAGATACAAATTTTTATTCATTGGTTACTAAAGGAAACTTGGATAAAGAGCTAAAGTCGTTTTATGATATTGCTATAACAGCTAATGATCTGGGAACTCCTCCTCAATCATCAAGAAAGATAATTCATGTAAAAGTGATGGACGTCAATGATAACAGCCCTGTGTTCATCCAAAGCCCGTACACTTTCTATGTACCCGAAAACAACAAACCGGGTGTGTCTGTTTTCTCGGTGAGCGCAGCTGATGTAGATGAGGGCGAAAACTCAAAAGTCTCATACTCAATAGATCATGCAAACTCAGACCAAATTGTGACATCATTCGTGAATATTAATGATGAGAGTGGTGCAATTTTTGCGCTAAAAAGCTTTGACTTTGAGTTAAAGAAAACATTCCAGTTCCATGTGCTCGCTACAGATTCGGGAACGCCGCCATTCAGCAGCAACGTTACAGTGAACGTATTTATTCTGGATCAGAACGACAACGTTCCAGTGATCTTATATCCAATCAGCGATAACGGATCTGCACGTGGTGTAGAGGAGATTTCCCGCAGTGTAAATCCGGGACATTTTGTGACTAAAGTGAGAGCCTATGACGCGGATATAGGATACAACGGCTGGTTATTATTTTCACTGCAGGAAGTGAGTGACCACAGTCTGTTTGGTTTGGATCGCTATACTGGTCAAATAAGAACTCTTCGCTCATTCACGGAAACAGATGAGGCTGAACACAAACTGGTCATACTAGTCAAAGACAATGGCAACATTTCACTTTCAGCAACAGCGACTGTAAATATTAAATTTATTGAACCCAAAGAGGCTTTTGCTGCTTCTGATGTTAAAAGTGTGGAAAACAATGTACAAGAAAATAACGTGACATTTTATCTGGTTATTACACTGGGATCGGTTTCTTTTCTTTTCATTATCAGTATCATCGTCCTGATTGTAATGCAGTGTTCCAAATTAACAGACTATTCTTCCAAGTATTTACAAGATTCAAATTATGACGGGACACTGTGTAACAGCATCCAGTACAGATCCGGGGATAAACGGTACATGTTAGTTGGACCCAGAACGAGTATCGGTTCTACTATAATTCCAGGAAGTAAAGGAAATACTCTAGTTGTACAGGATCGGAGAAGGAGAACGTCCGGAGAGGTAAGAGCTGACTAAACTACCTGTTATTTATTTTTGCCTGTTTCATCTTAATTTATCATCACTTTCCTATAAGCTTGCAAACATATGCAAACATCACTTTTATTGGTGAAATTTAAAACTATATTCTTTCTTCAAGAAAGTGATTATATTTTCGAGGGTTTCCCTGTGTGACACTTATGGTTAGTTGTTTACAGTTAAAAGTTCGGACACATACTCAAGAAGGTATCGATTTTTTAAAAATTCGCATTCGAGATAATATACGGGAAATTATCAGGTAGTAAAATATGTCTGCATAGAACAGGACTCAAGGTGTCAGTACAACACCACGATCCATTCCAGAAGCCAGATGCTACCCATTCTGTGTTCTCGTGCATTGCTGTAGGACGACTGCCGTGAGCACGACGATAAACTGACTTAAATACCTAAAGACACATAAAAGGCACGTGGAAAATTTATTATTTTCTATTTTAGGTCGAAAAATGTGCTTATGGCTTAACTGTATCGTTGGCTATTTCTTTGTTTTTTAAAGACGATTGCTCATGATGGATAACAACAGACAACGGCGCAGATGGGATTGTTCGTGGATTATTCTTCGAATTTCATTGCTAATCTGCCTTGAAAACAAGATTACGGCACAGATAAGGTATTCAATTCCGGAAGAATTGAAAGTAGGATCTGCTGTAGGAAATGTTGCTAAGGATTTAGGTCTTGATATTAATACATTAGGGGACAGGCGGCTTCGTACTGTGTCTGGTTCTGATAGCAATCTTTTCCACTTAAACAAGAACAATGGCGTTTTGTACACCCATAAGAAAATTGACAGAGAAGAAGCATGTCCGGGAAACAATCCTTGCGTTATAAATTTAAAAATAGTGGTTGAAAACCCTCTTGAGATTCATTACATAGGCGTAGAAGTTACAGATATAAATGACCATTCGCCGATGTTTATGGAAAAGGAGAAATGTCTTGAAATAGCTGAATCGACCTCTCAAAATACTCGTTTTCATTTGCAAGCTGCTCGTGACCCTGACACTGGAGAGAACTCTGTTCGCTTATACAAACTGAGTAAAAACGAACATTTTGAAGTGGAAGTACGGGACTGGGGAGAAGACAAGCTTCCCTTTTTGGTATTACAAAAGCCACTCGATCGCGAGCGCAAAGCGGAGCATAACTTAATCTTAACCGCCTTCGATGGGGGAAGCCCACAAAGGTCAGGTGCACTTAACATAACAGTTATTGTTCTTGATGTGAATGACAATCGTCCTATATTTAGTCAAGACGTATATACGACAACACTGAAAGAAAACACGCCGATGGGAACTTTGGTGTTAAAATTACATGCGAGTGATAATGATGATGGTGTAAATGGGGAAGTGACTTTTGGTTTTGGGGCTGGCAAAAACCAAAACGCGTTTGATAATTTCGTTTTAGATAAAGTAACGGGTGAGATTCGAGTCAAGGGCGAAATAGATTTTGAAAAAACTAACATTTACAAACTAGACATTCAAGCCTCAGACGGTGGGCAGCCTCCTTTGACAACTGATTGCAGAGTGATCCTAAAGGTTCTAGATGTAAATGACAATCGGCCATACATAGAGGTAACGTCATTATCGAACATAGTTCCTGAGGATACCAGACCTGGAACTGTAATATCGCTAATTAGTTTCAGTGATAGAGACACTGGTGCCAACGGGGAAGTAAAATGTTCTATATTAGAAACTGTACCATTTGAATTAAAGCCATCTATTCAAGAGAACATGTACTCATTAGTGATAAAAGAACAACTGGACCGAGAGCTAGTTTCATATTATGACATAACAATTAGAGCCACTGATCTAGGGCAACCTCCTTTAATCACAACTAAAACACTAAGCGTGCAAATTTCAGATGTGAATGACAACAATCCAGTATTCACCCAAAAGCCCGTTGAACTGTATATATTTGAAAATAATTTTTCAGGCACATCTATATTCTCTATTATTGCATCTGATAATGATGTAAATGAAAATGCTTTAATTTCCTATAGTATTCTCAGGGTTGGCGATGTATACAATGACATTGCATCATTCCTTACCATTCATTCTGAAACAGGAGTTATACATGCGATAAAATCGTTTGACTTTGAAACAACCAAGACTTTCCAGTTCCACGTGCTCGCTACAGATTCTGGATCTCCGCCACTCAGCAGCAATGTTACTGTGAACGTGTTCATTCTGGATCAGAACGACAACACTCCAGTGATCGTATATCCAATCAGTGCTAACGGTTCTGCTGAAGGTGTGGAGGAGATTCCCCGCAATGTAAATCCAGGACATTTTGTCACTAAAGTGAGAGCATATGACGCGGACATAGGGTACAACGGCTGGTTATTATTTTCGCTGCAGGAAGTGAGTGACCACAGTCTGTTTGGTTTGGACCGCTATACAGGACAGATCAGGACTCTTCGGTCAATCACAGAAACAGATGAGGCTGAACAAAAACTGGTCATACTGGTCAAAGACAATGGAAATGTTTCACTTTCATCAACAGCCACTGTGATCATTAAACTTGTTGAACCCAAAGAAGCATTCGCCGCGTCCGATGTTAAACACGCAGTAAAAGAAGATGAAAATGATGTGGCATTTTATTTGATTATTACATTGGGATCAGTATCTTTTCTTTTCCTTATCAGCATCATTGTGCTGATTGTAATGCAGTGCTCCAAATCTAGAGACGATTCCTCCAAGTATTTACAAGATACAAATTACAACGGAACATTGTGTCACAGCATTCAGTACAGATCTGGAGATAAGCACTATATGTTAGTTGGGCCCAGAACGAGTATCAGTTCGACTATAGTTCCCGGCAGTAATGCAAATACACTAGTGATACAAGATCGCAGGAGGATTTCTGGTGAGGTAAGACCAAAATCAAATGTATAATATTTTTCCACCCATCCATCCATCCAGCCATCCAGCCATACTGTATATTAATGTACTGTATATTATCTTCTAGTAAATAGAAAGCTCTCCATGGTCCTGAAATTGAACGACACTGCTATTCGAGGTTATAAATTTCTTTTGCATTTAGAAGTGTGGAAGGAGAAAAAGAGAAGTAGAATGTTCAAGAGATTTAAGGTTCAAGAGACTTTACTTGCCATTTATACACATACCAACATTATAAGGGCATTAGGTGATTAAAAAAGAAAGATAACAGAAGTATAATGAGTTAAGAATAAATAGTAAAATTATTTAAGCTATCCGACTCTAACACACTATAAAAATATTTACAAAATATAATATAAAAAAATGCACTTTGTCTTAAAGGTTTATTTCAAATTTGATGTCACAGTTTTTATCTCGTTCTTTTTGTTAATAAATAAGATGAATTACAGTACCTCCGTCTTATATCAGATATTCAGTATGTACAATAGGTCTTTATGTGACAGACATAAAAACAAACAGATATATGGATACTGATTAGACCAGCAGATATCTGTATTACAGGGATACGTGTACTTAATTAATCTTTGTTATGGACAAGTAAGATTTTTTTTTAAATTAATAGATAATGATTCATTTCTTTCTTTGATTGTATAAAGTGCTAAATAGCTTAGCACTGTAAAATGGCTGTTTATTATTCAGCTTTGTCACGATTCGATGTAAACACTGTATCATTATTATGAATGTTTATTTTTTATATTTCTGTATAAAGCTTTTTTCAGTTATAATATATTATGTTTAAATATATTATGGGTCAAAAGAACATTGCGCTCTTGGCTTATGTAGACCTCAAGGTGTCACTGATGCATAAGGAACTTTATTGTAGTAGGGTTTGCTGGATTGCGTTGGGTCAGGCAGCAGCAGATCCACGTAAACCTGCTGAACGGAGCATGGCGATTATGTAGGACGACGACAATTTTATAAAATGAAGAACTGACATATGTCAAGATTCAGTGTTTGAGAATAGACCTTTTACTAGGATAAAAGGACACTACGTTTATTGGATTATTTGTATTGAATCATCTTTAGCGATGGAAGGCGGAGGACAAAGGCTCAAATGGCAGACATGCTGGATGTCGCTGTACTTTTCTTTAACGATGGGCTTTACAGAAGGAGTATTTGCTCAGATACGGTACTCTGTTCCAGAGGAAGTAAAAACAGGATCGGTTGTGGGAAATATTGCCAAGGATTTGGGTTTTGATGTAAGTACTTTGTTAGAAAGACGACCCCGTTTGGTTTCTGGCTCTAATAATGCCCTTTTTGAATTAAATCCGAACAATGGGATTTTGATAATTCATGAGAAAATAGACAGAGAGAAGATATGTGATGACTCCAATGCATGTTCGATCAATCTAAAACTTATTGTGGAGAATCCCCTTGAAATTCATTATGTGGAAGTTGAAGTTATAGACGTAAACGATCATTCACCGAGTTTTACTGATAACGAACAGGTTCTAGAAATATCTGAATCCACTTTGCCCGGTGAGGAATTTCAGTTACAGCCTGCACGCGACCCCGATTCTGGTGTAAATGCTATACGCTTTTATAAATTAAGTAAAAATGAACATTTTGAGGTTGTAGTTCGAGAAAACGGAGAGGGGCAAATACCAGTTTTAAAACTACACAAGTCGTTGGACAGGGAGCAACAAAAAATACATAATTTGATGCTGACAGCCATTGACGGCGGAACCCCAATAAGATCTGGTAGCATAAATATTTCAGTAATAGTTTTAGATGAAAATGATAACAGGCCAAAATTTAGCCAGGAACTTTATACTGTTACAATAGAAGAAAATGCTCACGTTGGTACTCTTGTTTTCAGAGTCAATGCTACTGATTTGGACGAAGGATCAAATGGAATTATAACATTTTCTTTCGTGAAAAATCTCGACAAAAAGGTGTACGGTACTTTCGAATTAGACAAAAATACAGGTGACGTTACCGTAAAAGGCGACGTAGACTTCGAGACTACAGATACTTTTAGAGCTATAATTACGGCGTCAGATAAAGGACAACCACCTAAAACAAGCAACTGCAGAGTGGTAATAAAAGTAGCGGATATAAACGACAACAAACCTGAGATTGATATTACTTCTCTGTCTAATGTGGTTCCTGAAAATTCAAAAATTGGAACAGTAATTTCTATTATTAGTGTAACCGACAAAGACTCCGGGATCAATGGAAAGATAATTTGTAGCACACTAGATAGCGTACCTTTTGAGCTGAAGTCGTCATTTAAAGAAAGTATGTATTCCTTAGTAATCAGTGCACGACTAGACCGAGAGCGCAGATCACATTACGAAATAACAATAACAGCTACAGATCTGGGACAGCCGCCCCTATCTTCAATTAAAACATTACTCGTCCAAATATCAGATGTAAACGACAACAGCCCAGAATTTTCCCAGAACCCTCTTGAGTTTTATCTACTTGAGAACAACTACCCTGGTGCGCCTATACTTTCTGTTAGCGCTTCAGACAAAGACGCGAATGAAAATGCCGCAATCTCTTATCAAATTCTTAACAAAAGAGAACAAAATATTGCTTCTTTCCTGAATATCAATTCTGAAACAGGAGTAATTTATGCGCTTAAGAGTTTCGATTATGAGGAAGCCAAAACCTTCCAGTTCCATGTGCTCGCTACAGATTCTGGAACTCCGTCACTAAGCAGCAATGTTACAGTGAACGTGTACATTCTGGATCAGAACGACAACGTTCCAGTAATCTTATATCCTGTCAGCGCTAATGGTTCTGCTGAAGGTGTGGAGGAAGTTCCCCGCAATGTAAATCCAGGACATTTGGTGACTAAAGTCAGGGCCTATGACGCGGACATAGGATACAACGGCTGGTTATTATTTTCACTGCAGGGAGTGAGTGACCACAGTCTGTTTGGTTTGGACCGCTATACAGGACAGATCAGGAGCCTTCGCTCATTCACAGAAACAGATGAGGCTGAACATAAATTGGTCATACTGGTCAAAGACAACGGAAATGTTTCACTTTCGACAACAGCCACTGTGATTATTAAACTTGCTGAGCCCAAAGATGCTTTTGCTGCTTCCGATGTCAAAAAAACAGTACATAATGAAGAAAAAAATGGCGTTACATTTTATTTGATCATTACCTTGGGATCGGTTTCCTTCCTTTTCATCATCAGTATCATAGTGCTGATTGTAATGCAGTGCTCCAAATCAACAGACTATTCTTCAAAGTATTTACAGGATATAAATTATGACGGGACTTTGTGTCACAGCATCCAGTACAGATCCGGAGACAAACGGTACATGTTAGTCGGACCCCGAACGAGTATCGGTTCTAACACAGTTGTAGGAAGTAGCGCGAATACTCTAGTAATACAAGATCGCAGGAGGAGAACGTCTATGGAGGTAAGCGTTTATTTAATTAATAACTATTTTTCCATGTTAACTGCAACCTATCTTTACCGTTACACGTATATATTTTTAAATAAAGTTCATCCAAGTTAAAATAACAGAAACGTCTATTTTTGGGTTTCTTCAAAAATGTGATTAATACCTTTCTGGCATATTAAAACGTGAACAGTTTGCTGTGCAACAATAGGGAGGAGGCTCTCCATAGCAAAACTATGATATATTTGTCTTGAGCATATTAAATAAGAAGGGTGATAGTATGTTATACTATAGTATGGTGATAGTATACTATAATAATGATATAAAATTTGTGTGCATTTGCCTACTCATTATTTGGTTAATTGTTGTAGATTTAGATTTTATGGCTTATTAAAACAAATTGTTCCAGTGACCAGATGGAGTCAGTGTTGCATAGGGACAGATAGCAGCAGTTCCCACCCATTGCTGCATGTACTTGTTTTGTTCTGCATCTAGGGAGACGCGGGATTGAGTTGCACGAGGACTGTTTTACCTAATTTTATTTTTTTTAATAAATCGTGTTATCACCATTATATATATTATAGATCATGGATATATATCTTTGGTAACCTAAAAAAAATCATAATTTTAACATTAAACTGATTTAGGGAATCATCTGGGATGGATAAAGTCACACAATGCCGTACATGGATCTACTGCTGCTTTGCGCTACGTATTTCTTTGCTGCTGTGCTTGGGAAAGCAGGTTTGTGCTCAGATAAGGTATTCTATTCCAGAGGAAGTAAACGATGGAACAGTTGTGGGAAATATTGCAAAGGATTTGGACCTGGATGTAAGAACATTGGTGGACAGACGCTTACGTATCGTTTCGGGACCTAAAGATATTCCTTTCCAAGTAAACCAGAACAATGGCGTCTTGCATGTTCATAAAAACATTGACAGAGAGGAGGTATGTGGCAGCATCAGTCCCTGTGTATTTAACCTTAAAATTGCAGTAGATAACCCGTTAGAGATTCATTACGTGGTAGTAGACATTACGGATACAAATGATAACGCACCTCGATTTCCAGATAAACGACAAAGAGTAGAGATTGCGGAGAGCACTATACCCGGGGCGCGTTTTCAACTACAAAGTGCACGCGATCCTGACATTGGCGTATATTCTGTGCGCTCTTACAAATTAAGCAAAAACGAACATTTCGAATTGGAAATAAAAGACAGGGACGAAGAAAAGGTACCATTCCTGGTTTTACAAAAAGCATTAGATAGGGAGCGTAAAGCTGAACACGAACTCACACTGACCGCATTGGATGGTGGAAATCCATCAAGGTCTGGCATATTAAATGTCATTGTCACTGTTCTCGATAACAACGACAATCGTCCAGTGTTTAGTCAAGAGGTTTACACGGTACATTTGCGGGAAAACGTTCCGATCGGTACTATTATATTACAAGTAAACGCAACAGATCTAGACGAGGGTACAAACGGAGAGATCATATACTCTTTAGGTAGTAATTTCAACAGTAAAACTTATGATGCATTTGATTTGGATACAGTTTCTGGTGAAATAAGCGTAAAAGGCCAAATCGATTTTGAAAGCACTGATGTGCACAGATTGGACATTTTGGCCTCCGATAAAGGCACACCTCCGATGACTGTTAATTGCAGGGTCACTGTAAAAATTTTAGATGTGAATGATAACAGTCCTGAAATAGAAATTACATCACTCTCTAATGTAGTGCCTGAAGATTCCAAACCGGGAACAGTTATTTCTTTAATCAGTGTTTTAGACAAAGATTCTGGTGTGAACGGGAAAGTTATATGTTCTTTGTCATCGAACATACCATTTGAACTAAAACAGTCTGTGCAGGAAAATATGTACTCTTTAATTACAAACTCTTATTTGGACAGAGAGGAGATTTCACATTACGAAATCATTTTAACAGCCACAGACCTGGGTCAGCCTTCTCTAACTGCACAAAAGAGTTTGAGTGTCCAGGTATCAGATGTAAATGATAATCGACCAGAGTTTTCTCGAAATCCCATGGAATTATACCTAACAGAAAATAACACCCCGGGTGCTTCAATATTTTCTGTAACTGCTTCAGACAAAGATATGAATGAAAATGCAGTGATCTCATACAGCATTCTTAGAGGCGATGGTGCAAAGAACAACATGCCAACATTCCTAAGTATCAATTCTGAAACAGGGATTATTCATGCCCTAAAAAGTTTTGATTATGAAGTAACCAAAACGTTCCAGTTCCACGTGGTCGCTACAGATTCTGGAACACCGTCACTAAGCAGCAATGTTACAGTGAACGTGTACATTCTTGATCAGAATGACAACGTTCCAGTGATCTTATATCCAGTCAGTGCTAATGGAACAGCTGAAGGTGTAGAGGAGATTCCTCGTAATGTGAATCCAGGACATTTGGTAACTAAAGTGAGGGCCTATGATGTGGATATAGGATACAATGGCTGGTTATTATTTTCACTGCAGGAAGTGAGTGACCACAGTCTTTTTGTTTTGGACCGCTATTCAGGACAGATCAGGACCCTTCGCTCATTCTCAGAAACAGATGAGCCTGAACACAAACTGGTCATACTGGTCAAAGACAATGGTAACTTTTTACTTTCAGCAACAGCCACTATAATCATTAAACTTATTGAACCCAAAGAGGCTTTTGCTGCATCCGATGTTAAAAATTCAGCAAACCATGACGAGTCGAATGACGTGACATTTTATTTAATTATTACCTTGGGATCGGTTTCGTTTCTTTTCCTTATCAGCATCATTGTGCTGGTTGTAATGCAGTGCTCCAAATCTACAGACTTTTCATCCAAGTATTTACAAGATACAAATTATGACGGGACTTTGTGTCACAGCATCCAGTACAAATCTGGAGATAAACGCTACATGTTAGTTGGACCCCGAATGAGTATTGGTTCTACTATAGTTCCAGGAAGTAACAGGAATACTTTAGTGGTACCAGATCGCAGAAGGAGCACTTCTGTTGAGGTAAGAGTCAAGTCAGTCTTCTTTACTGTTTAAAAATAGAATCTTCTCATACTGTACCTCTATGAAGAATCATTTTGGGTATTTTTCGTCTCATGCCTCAAATATCACAATATTTAAAACAATTCATTTTAAAATGTTAAATGAATACTATAATGAATCTAAGCCAAATCAATCTAAGCATCTGGCACGCCCAGAGATTTTTGAGGTTGGGGTGTTGGGAGAGGTGGGGTTGAGTGGCAAAGCTATGACAAGAAAAAAAAAAATTTTTAAGCTTATTCAACAATGCTTGTGGCATTTCATTAGATGTGGATTTGTAGTTTAACATAGTGAGTGAGGAATGATGACACGTTGACATTTATTAAGCCATATGCCTACATGATCAATGATTGTCTCATCAAATCATTCTGATCAAACTCTAATCAAACTCTTTCTTCATTGTCTGGTATGGGATTGTCAATCAACCAACTACATAACAGCACTCTACAATATGATTTAATTATACATTCACAGATTACTAGTGCATTGTAATGTTGTGTGAGAAAACATTGATGGATTTGTTGCTTAATTCTAAGAGTATATATAAAACTGGAAAACAACAAAGAATTCATGCACAAAATGTAACCTATACTGAGGATGATTTGTCCTCCAGCTGATCCACACAGGGATGTGTCTTTTTCAACCTGAATTGGGGCTTGTCTTATTGTCATCAGATATTGTCTAAAAGTACTAGGTCACAAGGAAATGCAATCCTTTGCAAGGGCAATGCGAGTAACAAAAATATCTACTTATGAATAATAAATCATTCACACCAGGAAGTCCAGCTCTTCTTTTGCATTTATCAAAAACTATCATCTTTATTTATTTAGGCGAATGATTAGAAATGATTCTCCTGTTAAAACAGTGAAGCCATATGGAATATTTATATAATGATAGATTTGTAACAATAAAAGGGATTTATTTTGTTGTTTTTTATTTTATTTTTGTCTTGTTTTGTTTTGTTTTGTTTTGTTCATTGGTTTTATTCTGCCATTTGTTTATTTCCTGCATGTTGTAAGACACCTAAACAAACAGGACATATGCACAGAAATAACTTACTGGCAGATTCACATGTTTTAATAAAAATGTGTGGCCTTAAATTTTTTTTAAAATCTTTTAAAATCAGTGTATGAGTCATTTTCCACCATTGTGGTAGAAAATTTTTTTTTGAGATTCGTTACATTGCAGGCCCTGAGGTGCTCCTCTGTGTCACTTGGAACAAAAACATGCTGTAAATTTGTACACCTGCCTTAGAACATGTTTGAACAAATAAGAAAATATTTTAAAATGATGGATATAAAGGAAGTGTACTGTACATACAAATTTGTGGCAATATTGGGCTTTCAATTAGTTTGTTGAAGATATCCCCATGAATTTGGAGCATAACATTTAATTTATATGGGGTTTTCTGAAATTAACACATGGTAAAAATGATACATCTAGGATAAAAAAATATACACACATCCATTTTAATAATTAATTCAACATACTGAAAGTATTGAGAATAGGCCCCTCAATTTTATTGTTAGTGATCTTGTTTGACTACAGCTGGTAGCTTCTGTATGCCAACATAAAAATGCTTTGTTTGGCAACAACAATAGAAAACAATAGAAAAGTCCAAGAAAAAAAATTTATAGCAGGAATGTCTCAGAAACATTTCTAAATGACTGTAGATTTGAAACAATTCTAAGTAGGTACAAGGTACAGGAAAGTGACAGAAAGCTGAAAGGAAACTGGTTTGAATCAGAATCAGCCCAGGAACCACCAAAGCACCGGCCTGCCATGAAGTCTACCTGAGTATTCCTACAGGAAAATGAACTCAAACACATATCAAACCTGGTTCTGAAATCGATAAAGCAGGCTGACTTTAAGCTTCTGGAGTCTCTGAAACCAAGTTTTGGTGACTACTTAAGACTACCTTTGAGAAAAACAACAAATACTGCAGTTTATGATTCAGGTCACATATTTTTTTCGTTACAATTAAAAACAAATTAATTAATATAACCTTTGCACAAATGCATTACTTAAGCAATATAACAAGAGAGGGAGTGCTTTTGTGATAAATATCAGCATGGCTGTGATGGGGTTGCAGGCACAAGGTCATCACAACTGTGCAAATATTCAACACAACAGCACAACCTCAGTGTGATATTGTTTTTATACAACAGTTCCACAAACACTATTTGTTATTAACAGATTATGATTTGTTTGTTTATTTATTCAGTCATTTTTCTCTGCCAATAAATATCCATCTGTTACTGGGGAAACTAACTAACTGCAACTGGAGGAGCTGGTGATCACAGTTATCGGCTGACAGTCAGGCACTTCTAAAACTTTCCAGTTTCAGTGTTAAATTCCAAATAGCATTAAATGCAAAGTTATTGTCCTATGGTGTACAATCCCTTGTCCCACACATCAAGTAAAGCCCTGGATGGGCTTGGAAGTGTTTGAGGGTGATTCAGGATTCAGCCTCATGTCAGAAGCAATTTAGCTTTGTAGCTGTAAATAAGAAAACATAGAAGTAATTGGGACCATGAAGAAGCATTTATTAAGAAGACACATTTTTATGAATGAGTTTTGGCAAGCATTTGCTTTCTCTTCAGTATCACAGACCATATAAACCTGCATTCCCATGCCTGTGACAGCCTGTGTAACTAATTGTTGTTAGAACACCTGGGATGCAGAGTGATACACAGTTAAATGCTCTAGTGTTGTTCGGAACTAACTTTTTAATTTAAATAACTAGACTTATTTGTATATCATTGTTTTCTATATGGGGCCCCATTAAATGTATCAGATGCTCCTGCTTCTCAGACAGCCTAAGTATTGCATACACTCCAAAATGTATTGCTAGCAAATAGAGTGAATGGGATAAAAAAGAAAATGCCGAAATGCTGCATGTCTGTGTGTGGGGGTGGGGTATTGTTTGAGTAAATTATAGCAGTCACTTGGTGCAAGTAGTTTACTTTGTGATATCTTAACAAGCAATGTGATGCTGCTTTTTTTCCCCTGGGGACGTAAAAGCAGTGGGCATTGGGCGGTGGCCATTGATTATTATCCTATAAAAAGTGACACATACACTTGGATTAAACAAGCATTTCAGCTTGTTTAATCTAAAGCAGTAAGAAACGTACGTAATGTACGTAAGAAAATCGACAGAGAAGAGGTATATGATAGTGGCGCTTCGTGCATCATAAATGTAAAAATCGCCGTGGACAATCCGCTAGAGATTCATTATGTTATTGTAGAAGTTACTGATGTTAATGATCACAACCCATGGTTTCCCGAGAAAGAACAGCATTTTGAAATTGCTGAAAATACTTTACCTGGCGCACGATTCGAGCTCCAAAGCGCCCGTGATCCAGACATCGGCACTAATTCTATTCGCACATATGTTCTATCAAAGAATAACCATTTTGACTTAGAAATAAGGAATAACTTAGAGGAGGAGAAAACCCCATTCCTGGTTTTACACAAGGCGTTAGACAGAGAGCAAAAAGAAAAGCATAGTTTAGTTTTGACCGCAGTAGATGGAGGAACTCCTCCAAGATCTGGCACATTAAACATTGATGTTCTTGTCCTTGACACCAACGACACATACACTTGGATTAAACAAGCATTTCAGCTTGTTTAATCTTAAGCAGTGTAGTCAGGAAAAACTACATTTGTAGATATTTTATGGTGATAATTATGTGTACAAATCAGCTTTGATTTAATTCCTAAACACTAAGCTTAAATAGTATGATGTTAAAATAAGCTATAGTGAGTGGGGCACACGCATTCCAACAAAATTATCTTATACACAGATCTCATTGAGGAAGTTGGTTTGCTGGATGAAGTATACAGTCCTAGAGTGCCAAATAACAGTATAACCATGCATATATATTTTACACAAAGTCAACAAATTTCAACCAAGTTTTAGTAGCCAAACCAATGTACATTTGCCTCAAGAATACTCTGGTATACAGAGGAGTTCATGGTTGAAGCAATGACTCTAATGTGTCCAGATCCTTTGGCTGCAAAAAAAAAATCCAAATATCACCACTCCATCACCATGCTTGACAGTGGGTATGAGGTGTTTCTGCTGAAACATTTTTAATGTTTGGCAAAAATTATGTTTGACGTTAAGGCAAAGCAACTCCACTTTGGTCTCATCTGTCTATGTAACAACATCGCAGAATTGTTGTGGTTTGTGCAGATGTTTTGCAAACCTCAATCATGCTTCCATGTTCTTTTTATACAGAAGAGGTTCCTCCTGGCCACCCTTCCAAGCCTGTTCAATTTTCTTCTAATTGTGCTGTCAAGGACTTAACATGTAACATGCTTTGTAAGGCCTGTAAGTTCTCTTGGGGTGAATGCACTGGGATGTCCTCCCCTGTGAAGACTTGTAACTGACTTGAATGCTTTCAATTTGTGAATTATATTTCTCATGCACCTGGCTGCCACTTAGACTTAAAGCTTGTGGAAGCAGCAAGGGGGCATGGCAATAAACCTTTAATATTACATGATTGTCTGAGGTTGTGTTTGGCTAAGATCTACTACAATCAGATGCTTTTTATTATGTATTTTACAGACAGAAGTGGGGACTCTACCTTTTCCACGAGTCTGTACATGTGAGCTACCGATTTTAAACGAACTTCAGTAAAACTTTCAAAACAATTTACAATCATAAGTAATCAGCATGAAAACATAAATATTGACCTGTGTGCACGCTTAGATTGGGTCTGGAATATGAAATTCAAATAAAAGCCGGGTCGTCCTGCACCACTGTCCCCTGTTTATAAATTTAGCATCATTATGCTGTTCTTTTCCTTCATAAAACGATGAAATAGCAACAGTATATACATTTTTTTCATGTTTCTCACAAATATAGCCATACGGGGTCAGTGTTACATAAGGACAGAGAGGAGATCCGTAGTCCTGCCCACTGCTGTCTTTTGCGCAAGTCTGTTTTTGTTCTTTATCCGAAAAGACATCAGCCTAAGTAACACGAGGATTTTTTTAAATAGAACCTATCCACTCGCCTTAAAATCATACATAATGGATTTTTTTTAATTATATGTCTTACTGTTTACTGACCAGAAACCTCACACTGTTGCGACCAAATACAGATTTAAATACACAATCAAGATGGATAACAGAGAACAAAGACGGAGATCTGTGTACTGCTGGATTGCTATAGGTTATACTTTGCTGATTTGTTTCGGGAGGCAGGTTTCCGCTCAGATAAAGTATCTTATACCAGAAGAAGTGAAAGAGGGCTCGACTGTGGGAAATATTGCAAAGGACCTGAGTCTTGATGTCAGTTCTTTAGTGGACAGACGGTTTCGTATCGTTTCTGGAACAAACGCTGCTTTATTTCAGCTAAACCAGAACAATGGTGTCCTGTCTGTACGTAAGAAAATCGACAGAGAAGAGGTATGTGATAGTGGCGCTTCGTGCATCATAAATGTAAAAATCGCCGTGGACAATCCGCTAGAGATTCATTATGTTATTGTAGAAGTTACTGATGTTAATGATCACAACCCATGGTTTCCCGAGAAAGAACAGCATTTTGAAATTGCTGAAAATACTTTACCTGGCGCACGATTCGAGCTCCAAAGCGCCCGTGATCCAGACATCGGCACTAATTCTATTCGCACATATGTTCTATCAAAGAATAACCATTTTGACTTAGAAATGAGGGATAACTTAGAGGAGGAGAAAACCCCATTCCTGGTTTTACACAAGGCGTTAGACAGAGAGCAAAACGAAAAGCATAGTTTAGTTTTGACCGCAGTAGATGGAGGAACTCCTCCAAGATCTGGCACATTAAACATTGATGTTCTTGTCCTTGACACCAACGACAACCGTCCAGTATGCAGCAAAGATGCTTACTATGTTACACTAAGAGAAAACACTCCTGTAGGCACTTCAGTAGTACGTGTCAATGCGACAGATTTGGATGAGGGCGTAAATGGCGAAATAATGTACAGCTTTGGTAAAACTATTCGACAAAGCGTGCATGACACATTTACCCTGGATGGAATCACCGGAGAAATACAAATTAAAGAACCTATTGACTTTGAAGAAAACGAAGTATATAGACTAAACATACAGGCATCCGACAAAGGGCAGCCGCCAATGACAAATGACTGCAGGGTTATTATAAAAATTATCGATGAAAATGATAATTATCCAGAGATAGATGTTACATCACTGTCTAACGTAGTACCTGAAGATTCACAACCTGGCACTGTCGTTTCTTTAATTAGTGTCACAGATAAAGACATGAGTGTTAACGGGAAAGTTACTTGTAGTATATCCAATGATGTACCATTTGAATTAAAACCATCCGTTCAGGAGAACATGTACTCCTTAGCTACTAAACAAACTTTAGATCGGGAGCTTGTTTCACATTATGACATCGTAATAAAAGCCACGGATTTAGGCCAGCCTCCACTTTCTACATTCAAAACATTGACTGTTCAAATTTCAGATGTTAATGATAATATTCCAGAATTTATCCAAAATCCTCTTGAACTGTACTTGATAGAAAATAACGTTCCCGGTTCTTCGATATTCTCTGTTAGCGCGTCTGATAGGGATCTGAGTGAAAATGCTGCTATTTCTTATCAAATCATTAGAAACACAGAACACTTACGATCGAGTATTATGCAGGCTCGTACAATAAAGAATGATATGGCAATGTTCTTAAATGTCAATCCAGAAACAGGCATTATTAGCTCACTAAAGAGTTTTGATTTTGAAACCACCAAGACGTTCCAGTTCCACGTGCTCGCTACAGATTCTGGATCGCCGTCATTAAGCAGCAACGTCACAGTAAACGTGTACATTCTGGATCAGAACGACAACATTCCAGTGATCTTATATCCAGTCAACGCTAACGGTTCTGCTGAAGGCGTAGAGGAGATTCCCCGCAATGTGAATCCAGGACATTTGGTGACTAAAGTGAGAGCCTATGACGCGGATATAGGATACAACGGCTGGTTATTATTTTCACCTCTGGAAGTTAGTGACCACAGTCTTTTTGGATTGGACCGCTATACAGGACAAATCAGGACGCTTCGTCCACTCACAGAAACTGATGAGGCTGAACACAAGATGATCATACTGGTCAAAGACAATGGAAATGTTTCACTTTCCGCAACAGCATCTGTAATCATTAAACTTGTTGAACCCAAAGAGGCTTTTGCTGCTTCTGACGTTAAACGTTCGGTAAATGATGTAGAGGAAAATAACCTTACATTTTATTTGATCATTACCCTAGGCTCTGTCTCAATGCTTTTTGTTATTAGTATTATAGTTTTAATAGCAATGCAGTGGTCCAAATCAACAGAAAATACGTCCAAGTATTTACAAGATACAAATTACGACGGAACGCTGTGTCACAGCATCCAGTACAGGTCCGGAGACAAACGCTACATGTTAGTTGGACCAAGAACGAGTATCGGTTCAACTATATTTCCGGGTAGCAATGGCAACACTTTGGTGGTAGCAGATCGCAGGGGGAGAACTTCTGGTGAGGTAAGACGCGATGATTCAACTTCCACAAAAATACATTTACTTATAAGCTTTGCCTTGAAAAACACAATTTTTTAATGTCATGCATTGAAGCTTGTTTAAAACCAATTACAGGCAGATCACTTCTCTCAGTCATTAATGAGTTTTCTGATTTTTCGCTAAAGGAGGTAATAATATCCGAGTCAAAATAAAATATTCTACATTTCTTAAAAACATACTTTGGTGCCGTTGTCTTATCAAGTTTCAACATTGATTCCTCTTTGCCGCAACCGATAAATGTTTGTTGCGCACACTGCAACTCATCGGCTACGAGTCGGTGCAGGGGCGCGCGGGTGCGTCATGGTTTCCAGAGGAGCGGAAAGAAGGATACGTTGTGGGAAATGTTGCTAAGGACTTATGACTTGATGTCAGTATTTTGGCGAATAGAGGATTTCGAATTGTTTCTGGATCTAAGGATGCTCTTTTCGACGTAAATCGGAACACCGGTGTCTTATATGTGACAACTTAAACCTCAGCTTTTATTTGACAACATAAACGTCAGCATTTGTTTTCGGTTAAACTGCGTTGCCGTGAGGTTTTAGGGGTTAGTAAACAATCAATTCGAAAATCGAAAACAATCCACTTCCCAACTGAAGCTGTTAAAACTCGAACATGTGATTGTACTGGGGCACAGCAGACAAATGCACGTGGGGTGCACGTGGGGTCTAGTGTCGCCCATGTCGACAAAGACACTGAAAAAAAAAAATTGTGCCACACTAAGTGGGAATATCATGCCATGCAACCAAATGTTGGATTTTTACATCTGACTAAAACTGTGAAAGAAAAAAAGAACATCGTATTTTAAGGCAGTAGCACGTGGAAATATTTGTAGTGTTGTTGGAGTCGTTAGATATCTTATCCAAGAACAAAAATTCAGAAAAGATGTGAATATAAATGAAAATTCTATTTACCCACGACATACCCACTTTTTTATTTTATTTATATTAGGCAAAGCATATGTAGTGTCTGTAGGTATGAATCTTTTTATTCCTTTATAGTTTATATCTACCGTTTATGGTACGTTTCTGTCTTTTTATGAGTTAAAATAATTGGCACAAGATGTTAGATGTTAAACTTCAGATTACGCGAGAAGATTTTGCACACCAAACATTTCATGGCTCATGAAAATGGGCATCTTATATACACCGTTACTTTAAGGGTATAGTTTAGATAACGACTTGCTCCCAGACGGTGTCACTGTTACACAGAGATTGGGAAAGTGGAATGTCGTTTTACTGCGCATGTCTTTTCTCTTATTGTTTCTCATAGAAGAGAAGAAAAACCGAGGAAGATCGCTTGTTAAATCAAGACGACAGTTTACATACAGTAAGAATGTACACCATTGGATACAACTGATTAGTAAGGGCAAGCAGGTTTAAAGGAATCGTTTACAATGACTTTCGGAGAACAAAGGAGCAAACGTTGGACGGTTTTGTGCTTATCTGTACTGCTTTTTTTCGATTTTGTTTATGCTCAGATTAAGTATTCTATTCCAGAGGAGCGGAAAGAAGGATACGTTGTGGGAAATGTTGCTAAGGACTTAGGACTTGATGTCAGTATTTTGGCGAATAGAGGATTTCGAATTGTTTCTGGATCCAAGGATGCTTTTTTCGACGTAAATCGGAACACCGGTGTCTTATATGTGAGTAAGAGAATCGATAGAGAGGAAATCTGTGACGGAAGTACTATTTGCCTTGTAAACCTTAAAATAGCTATCGACGATCCTCTAGAGGTACACTATATAGTAATAGAAATCACAGATATAAATGATAATTCACCGAATTTCCCGGAGAAAGAGAAAATACTTGAGATAGCAGAAAATAGGCTTACAGGAGCCCGTTTCCAGCTTCAGGCCGCGCGGGATCCAGATATAGATGTAAACTCAGTCAGATCATATAAGATAAGTCAAAACGAATATTTTGAATTGCAAGTCAGAGAAAGGGGGGAAGAACAAATTCCTTATCTGGTTTTACAAAAACAACTAGACCGAGAGAAAAAAGAGAAACATAATGTAATTCTTACAGCAACTGATGGTGCGACTCCGCCAAAATCAGCAACTCTTAATGTAACAGTAATTGTTCTTGATTCAAATGATAACCCTCCCGTTTTCAGTCAAGAAATTTATTCCGTAACCATACCAGAAAACATACAGCCTGGTGTCCTTGTTCTGAAGGTGTCTTCAACAGATTTAGACGAGGGTACTAATGGCAATATAACGTATTCTTTTGGAAGTGAAGTAAGCGCAGAGGTTCGTGATAAATTTACTTTAGACAGAAAAACTGGAGAAATTCAAACTAAAGGCTTTCTTGATTATGAGGACACCGATATCTACAAACTGGATGTACAAGCAACGGATAAAGGTCAGCCACCATTAACAAGTGAAAGTGGGGTAATCATAAAAATATTGGATGTTAATGACAATATACCGGAAATAGAGATAACTTCACTCTCTAACGTGATTTCAGAAGATGCACAACCTGGGACTGTCATCTCTTTGATTAGTGTTACAGATAAGGATTCAGGTTTAAATGGAAATGTTGTGTGTCACTTAAACGAAACTGTACCCTTTGAGTTGAAACCCTCAGTGCAACACAACATGTACTCCTTAGTGACTAAAAGTCATTTGGATAGAGAGCTAGTCTCACAATATCAGATAACGATTACCGCGACAGATCTGGGGCAGCCTTCATTATCTTCCGTAAAATCGTTTCCCATAAAAGTGTCGGATGTCAATGACAACAGACCAGAGTTTTTAATTAATCCTCTAGAGTTTTATCTTTTCGAAAATAACTTGTCTGGAGTATCGATATTTTCTGTCTCGGCACTTGACAAAGACATGAATGAAAATTCTGCAGTCTCATACCACATTATCAGAGGAATCGAGTCACAAAATATCATAACATCATTCCTAAGTATTAATCCTGAAACAGGAGTTATTCACGCGCTAAAAAGTTTTGATTTTGAAACAACCAAGACATTTCAGTTTCACGTGCTCGCTACAGATTCTGGAACTCTTCCACTCAGCAGCAATGTTACAGTGAATGTGTTCATTCTGGATCAGAACGACAACATTCCAGCAATTTTATATCCAACCAGCGCTAACGGTTCTGCTGAAGGTGTAGAGGAGATTCCACGTAATGTGAATCCAGGACATTTGGTGACTAAAGTGAGGGCCTATGACGCAGACATAGGATACAATGGCTGGTTATTATTTTCACTGCAGGAAGTGAGTGATCACACTCTTTTTGGATTAGACCGCTATACAGGACAGATCAGGACCCTTCGCTCATTTACAGAAACAGATGAGACTGAACATAAACTGGTCATACTGGTGAAAGACAATGGAAATGTTTCACTTTCAGCAACAGCGACTATGATTGTTAAACTTGCTGAGCCCAAAGAGGCTTTTGCTGCATCCGATGTCAAAAAAGCAGTATCCAAAGAAGAAGAAGAAAACAGCGTTACAATTTATTTAATCGTTGCATTGGGATCCATTTGTTTTCTTTTTATTATTAGTATCACTCTACTGATTGTAATGCAGTGCTCCAAATCAACAGACTATTCGTCCAAGTATTTACGAGATACAAATTACGACGGAACACTGTGTCACAGCATCCAGTACAGATCAGGAGATAAACGTTACATGTTAGTTCGACCCAGATTGAGTATCGGTTCTACTCTGGTTCCAGGCAGTAATGGAAATACCCTTGTGAAACCAGATCGCAGGAGAACTTCTGTTGAGGTAGGAAAGAGATACTCAAACGTCAATTCTTAATGAGAACACTGCAAATTTCTATTGTTGAATAACTTCTGAAGTGTTTAATCTATAAATTACAGGAGGAGAACCTTTGGAGACGTCAGAAACGCATGGTTGTACATGCTTTAAACGAACATATTTCACTTTTTAGATAATATATTTAACGAAATAAATAAACATAATAAACATTTAAAGTAAATAATTCCTTTAAGAATAAAATATAAAGGTTAAAATCAGTAGATAACTGAATTCAGAAATATACAGATGACAAGGTAATTATGAAGAATTTAGAATGTAAATGTAACACTTTAACCTATATATTTTTTTAATAAGTGACAAAATGCTGTGTGTTCTTATTACCAGAATGAATGATTGTTGGAATTGTAAATTATGTAAGTTATAAATTAATTGTGTTTTAAAGATAAACAAGATATTAGTACTATTTAGAATTTATCCGCTAGAAAGAAGGCACCCTACATTTATTTTTCAAGAATGGGACACGTGATTTGCTGTCCTTGGTGCTGAAAGCGCTACTTTTAACCCTTAAATGAATGGTCAAGGGTCTTTAGAGTCAGAAATTTCATTTCTTATATTGTATTTTTGTCATTGATGCCGGCCACCTTTGTTTATCAGCACATTGTTACAATTTCATCATATTTATTTATCTATGACATTGTTAAAGGTTAAAATAACATGCATTTCATTGCCCCTTTGCCTTATGAATATAACTGTAAAACCAAAAAATATCTATTTGTATTTGAAAGTACTCAGTATTCTGAAAACACCAGACTTGCTGTTAAAAGGGTAATTTGTAAGCTTTTTTCGTTACTATAAATTACCAAAATGTGTGTATACCAGAGAATATACGGTTATAACGGAACAGTTATTGAGTCGATTTCAACATTAGATATAGGCCACATAGGTATTATTATTATTATTATTATTATTATTATTATTATTATTTTAATGTTTTATCATAAACTCGAAGTGTATGTAAACGTATAAACTATTACTAAACCACGATATAGAACATGTAAGCTTTTAAGGAAACTTCGAATCTCATTTTTAAAATTATTTCATGATTCCTGTGTTTTGATTTCTATTTTTGCACCAGATGATGTCAGTGTTACATTGCAATGGAGCGTAAATATTTTTGCCCTGCCCATTCTTGTACGTTGTGACTGAACAGACTCCTTCGACCAGCACTAGAGAAATCACGACATTTAAACAAAAAATAATGGCATAAGGTGTAATCTATAAAAAGTTCAATTTGGCAAGTAAACAAAGCGGACGAGGAGCGGTAAACGAGTAATTCGTGATGGGAAATGAAGTACAAAGCTGGAGGTGGAAGTACTTGAGGATTGTCTCTTTGTTGCTTTGCGTCGCGGACCAGGCATCAGCACAGATAAGATACTCTATTCCTGAAGAGGTGAAAGAGGGAACCATTGTAGGAAATCTGGCAAAGGATTTAGGGTTTGATGTGAGTTCGTTGGTGAACAGAAGGCTCCGTATCGTTTCCGGATCTAAATATGAACAGCTTCAAGCTAATCAGGACAATGGTGTCTTGTACGTTAAAAGGAAAATCGACAGGGAGGAGGTATGTGAGGATAATAGCCTATGTTTGATTAATCTAAAAATTGCTGTTGAAAACCCTTTAGAAATTCACCACGCTGTCGTGGAAATAATAGACATTAACGATAATATTCCCAGTTTTCCTCAAACACATCAGCATTTTGATATAGCTGAGCATACCCCTGTAGGGACAAGCTTTCAGTTACACGCAGCACATGACCAGGACACGGCATCAAATTCTGTTCGCATTTATAAGTTAAACCAGAATAGTAACTTTGAAATCGACACTAAAAATAGCGATGGAGATAAAATTCCATTCTTAGTTATACGGAAACCGCTTGATCGCGAGCAAACAGAGGAGTATAGACTGGTTGTTACAGCGGAAGATGGGGGAAATCCACCGAAAACAGGTACCCAGAACATTAACATTAAAGTACTTGACATAAATGATAATCGGCCCGTATTCAGTCAAAGGGAATATTCCATAACACTGCAAGAAAATGCTCCAGCTGGCACCGTTGTAATTACAGTAAACGCAACCGACCGTGACCACGGCTCCAACGGTAATATTGGATATGCGTTCGTTAAAACGATGAAGCGTAAAGTATATGACATTTTTCAGTTAGATATCGTAACAGGAGAAATACGAGTTAAAGGTGAAGTAGATTTTGAGGAAATGGAGGTTTATAAGTTAGATATACAGGCTTCGGATAAAGGACAGCCTCCTCTCTCAGTGGAGAGCAGAGTAGTCATTAAAATTTTAGACATGAATGATAACAAACCGGAGATCGAAGTAACATCACTTTTGAATGTTGTTCCTGAAAACTCCAGTCCTGGCACAGTTATTTCTTTCATCAGCGTCTCTGATAAAGACTCCGGACTTAACGGAAAGGTTGTATGCACTCTTGCAGGTAGTTTGCCTTTTGAACTTAAACCATCCATTGAAGATAACATGTATTCATTAGTAACAAATCAAAACTTAGATCGTGAGATGGTAGCAAGCTATGACATAATTATAACAGCCACGGATTTAGGCCAGCCTCTGTTATCCACTATTAAAACCTTACAAGTGCTAGTATCAGATGTAAATGACAACAGACCGCAGTTTCCACAAAATTCTCTTGAACTATACTTAGTGGAAAACAATACCCCTGGTTCTTCAGTTTTCTCAGTGAGCGCCTTTGACATTGACTCTGATGAAAACGCAGGGCTTTCGTATCACATGATTAGAAATAGTGGGCAACCAAATGATATAACATCATTCATAAATGTCAATTCTGAAACAGGAGTTATTTACGCGCTAAGATGTTTTGATTTTGAAACAACTAAAACGTTTCAGTTCCAAGTGCTCGCTACAGATTCTGGAACTCCGTCATTAAGCAGCAACGTCACAGTGAATGCGTTCATTCTGGATCAGAACGACAACGCTCCAGTGATCTTGTATCCAGTCAACGCTAATGGTTCAGCTGAAGGTGTAGAGGAGATTCCCCGCAATGTGAATCCAGGACATTTGGTGACTAAAGTGAGAGCATATGACGCGGACATTGGATACAATGGCTGGTTATTATTTTCATTGCATGTAGTTAGTGACCACAGTCTCTTTGGTTTGGACCGCTACACGGGACAGATCAGGACCCTTCGCTCATTCACAGAAACAGATGACACTGAACATAAATTAGTCATACTTGTTAAAGACAATGGCAACGTTTCCCTTTCAGCAACAGCCACTATGATCATTAAACTTGTTGAGCCAAAAGAGGCTTTTGCTGCGTCCGATGTTAAAAATGCAGTAAAAGAAGAGGACGGAAATAACGTGACATTTTATTTAATCATTACCTTGGGATCTGTTTCATTTTTTTTCATAATCAGCATCATCGTGTTGATTGTAATGCAGTGCTCCAAATCTACAGACTATTCATCCAAGTATTTACAAGATACAAATTACGACGGAACACTGTGTCATAGCATCCAGTACAGATCCGGAGATAAACGCTACATGTTAGTTGGAACCAGAATGAGTGTCGGTTCTACTATAGTTCCAGGCAGTAATGCGAATACTCTAGTGGTACCAGATTGCAGGAGGAGAACATCTGATGAGGTATACACACACACACACACACACACACACACACACACACACACACACACACACACACACACTCACAGAGAGAGAGAGAGAGAGAGAGAGAGAGAGAGAGAGAGAGAGAGAGAGATAAAACCACATACTCTATATTAAATATAAATTATATGGTACGTTATTAGACATTTAAAATATTTTGTTGACGTGCTGTAAATATAGAGTATAGGCTACAGTGTTTAATACTAACTAAGTTTACGTCAGTCAAGTTGGACCTAAATAAAGACTGTTTGGTCTTTATTCAACACTCTAGGTCTTAATTTAACACTGTGAATTTTGCTCCTGTGCCCTTACATGTATTGCCCATAGAGTGAGCTATCCCGTACGTACATGTACTACTCTTCCTCCAAATTAAACGTAACCTATGAGTTCAAACTGTTGTGTTAAGTTTATTCTCTTTTTACCTTTATATAAACGCTCTGTGTGAAGTTTGCATCGTAGAGTTCTATCAATTTGATAGCAAAACTCTTACGTAAGGACACGCATGTTGGTTAAATATTTTGGCTGTCATTTGATTAGAACATGCTGAGACATTTGGTAAAATAAAAATAGAATAAAGATCGCTTGATGTCAGTGTTGCACAATGAGATGTTTTGGTTTCGGGACTGCCCCATTCCTGACGTTGCTCTTGACACTTCTTGCAAAGCGAGGGCGGTCTGCAGTTATTATCTCCAAGATGGATCGGAATATTTATTTTGTAAATTAATTTTCTTTTTTGCGTATATGCGGAATACAATTGTTACGAAAACACGGTGCTGCTTCTGCTAAAAGTACGACGCTGTCATTTTCCGTCGCGATGTATTGTTGCAGACAAAGGCAGAGAAGGGGTTGCTGGATAGTCATGTGCATATATTTGCTGATGCGCCTTACGGAGCAGACTTCGACTCAGATAAGGTACTTTGTTCCAGAGGAGGTTCAAGACGGAACCTTTGTAGGAAATCTTACTAAGGATTTGGGACTTGATGTAAGTTCAGTGATATACAGACGGCTTCGTATAGTTTCTGGGTCTCATGACGATCTTTTTCAGGTTAATCAGAACAATGGCGTCCTGTCAGTTCATGAGAAAATCGACAGAGAGGAGCTATGTGACCGAAACCGAGCCTGTACAATACATTTAAAAATCCTAATTGAAAATCCGCTTGAAATCCATTACATTGACGTAGATGTAACAGACGTTAATGATAACTTCCCAGTTTTTCCAGAAAAACAAATATATTTAGAAATACCAGAAAGTAAACATTCAGGTGCAAGATTTGAACTTCCAGCAGCGCATGACCTGGACGCTGGAATAAATTCTATTCGTTCTTATAAATTAGATCGCAACGAACACTTTCAATTGCAGTTGAGGAATGGCGATGATGACGACAAAATAATCTTTTTAGTCTTGCAGAAAGCTTTAGACAGAGAACAACATAATAAACACTTGTTACGTTTGACCGCATTTGATGGAGGTAATCCTCCCAAATCTGGTTCTTTAGACATTATTGTTTCTGTTACTGACGTTAACGACAACACACCTGTTTTTACTCAGGAAATATATACAGTTACTTTAAACGAAAATGTCCCAATTGGCACTATAGTTGCATGTGTTAATGCTAGCGATGCAGACGATGGTCTAAATGGAGAAATTGAGTATACTCTTAGACGATCAAGTAATGCAAACGACTTATTTCAGTTAGACAGTGTTACTGGAGAGATTAGAGTCAGGGGGAATATTGACTATGAGGAAAATGAGGTGTACCGGTTAAATGTCCAGGCAACTGATAAAGGACAGCCACCGATGACAGTAGATTGTAGAGTGGTCATAAAAGTTATAGACGCGAATGATAATAAACCTGAAATACATATTACGTCATTATCCAGCATGGTAATCGAAGATTCTAAACCAGGAACAGTGATTGCCCTGGTTAGTGTTACTGATAATGATTCTGGAGTAAACGGTAAAGTTATCTGCAGTCTGTCAGGTCACACACCTTTTGAGTTGAAAGCATCAGTACAAGATAACATATTTTCATTAGTGACAAAAGACGGATTAGACAGAGAACTTGTTGCATATTACGACATTACCATAAAAGTAACGGACTTGGGCCAGCCTCCTCAATCCTGTGAGAAATCTTTGAAAGTACTGATTGGTGACGTGAATGATAACACCCCGGAATTCCCCCATAATCCACTTGAACTTTATTTGATGGAAAATAACTCACCTGGGGAACTCATCTTCTCTGTAAGTGCGACTGACAGAGATATTAATGAAAACGCAGTAGTTACTTATTCTATTATCAGAAGAGGAGGCATACGAAATGACATGATATCATTCATGAACATCAATGCTGAAAGCGGGCAAATACGTGCTTTAACAAGTTTCGACTTTGAAAAGGTGAAAACTTTCCATTTCCACGTGCTCGCTATTGATTCTGGAACTCCTTCACTAAGCAGCAACGTCACAGTGAACGTGTACATTCTGGATCAGAACGACAACTTTCCACTGATCTTATATCCAGTCAGTGGTAACGGTTCAGCTGAAGGTGTAGAGGAGATTCCCCGCAATGTGAATCCAGGACATTTGGTGACTAAAGTGAGAGCATATGACGCGGACATCGGATACAACGGCTGGTTATTATTTTCACTGCAGGAAGTGAGTGACCACAGTCTGTTTGGTTTAGACCGCTACACGGGACAGATAAGGACTCTTCGGTCATTCACAGAAACAGATGAGGCTGAACACAAATTGGTCATACTGGTCAAAGACAATGGAAACGTTTCCCTTTCCGCAACAGCCACTGTAATCATTAAACTTGTAGAACCCAAAGAGGCTTTTGCTGCGTCCGATGTTAATAATGCCGTAAAAGAAGAGGAAGAGAATAACGTGACATTTTATTTAATCGTTACATTAGGATCGGTTTCATTTCTTTTCATCATCAGCATCATTGTGCTGATTGCAATGCAGTGTTCTAAATCTACAGACATTTCCTCCAAATATTTGCAAGAAACAAATTACGACGGGACGCTGTGTCACAGCATCCAGTACAGATCCGGAAATAAAAGCTACATGTTAGTTGGACCCAGAACGAGTATCGGCTCTACACTCGTTCGTGGGTGTAATGAGAATACACTGAAGCGAAGCAGTATGCACAGTTGTGAGGTGAGTTTTTGCGGTTTACCATTCTTTGTAACTTTTACTTTTAATTATATTCTCAGTAAACATTGGAAACACTTTGCTTGGCCAAGCATGTTGTGAACTCCGTATGATTACACTTGGTGTCGCTGCATTAAAGATTAACCATTCCAAACGTTCCGTATTCGCGCACATTCTTGAACTTTACCCCACCTCCTGTGACGCAGGCAGATTGGACTAGCAGAGTATAAGGCAACGTCTGTACATGTTAAACACTGCAAGAGGCAATGCATTTTTTATTTGTAAAGACACACTTACATTTACTGAATTGTGCGGAATAGGAGGGTGTTGACCACAGACATCATTTTGGGACAGAGAAGAGGAATTTTGCGTTTTTGTCATGGAGACTCGGCAGTACACGCCGTTAGCAATTTTGCGCTGCGTTTTTGTGTTGTGGTTTTGTGGTAACGTACTCTCTCAGATTCGCTACTCTATTCCGGAAGAATCTACACAAGGATCTGTTGTAGGAAATATTGGCAAAGATCTGGGCATTGATGTAAATAAGCTTAAAGAGCGAAGATTTCGGATTGTTTCCGGATCAACGAATGGCTTCTTACAGATAAACCAGGACAATGGAGTGCTTTTTGTGAGTGGGAACATCGACAGGGAGGAGCTTTGCGAAAAAAGCAACGTATGCACAGTGACCCTTAAAACCGTTGCGGAAAATCCTCTGGAAATACATTATATTGAGGTAGAAATTGTAGATATTAATGACAATTCCCCTGTATTTCCTGTCCGTGAAAAACATTTAGAGATATCAGAAAATGCTATGCCCCAGAGCACGCGTCTTCCTCTAGACGCCGCGCGTGATTTAGACGCTGGTGTAAATTCTCTGCGTAAGTACATCCTTAGTCCGAATAACCACTTTGAACTAGATGTTAAAACTCGTGGAGAAGACAAAATTCCTTTTCTACTTTTGAAAAAGCCGCTTGATAGAGAACAGAAACCCGAGTTAAAACTAAAATTAACAGCGTATGATGGAGGAAAGCCAGAGAGATTCGGTTCAGTGAACATTACCATAACTGTTGTTGACATCAATGATAACGCTCCAGTTTTTGATCGTCAGGTGTATACTGTAACAATAGAGGAAAATATCGAGTTTGGTTCATCGGTAGTAAAACTACATGCCACCGATTTAGACGAGGATGCCAACGGACAAGTTGTTTATGCCTTTGACAAAAGTCTAATGAGCAAAGCGTTAGATAAATTCGAAATAAATTCAAATACTGGTGAGATTACTATAACAGGGTCAATAGATTTTGAAGAAGAGCGTGTGTATGAAATAGACGTACAAGCTTCTGATAAAGGCCCAGTACCTTTAACAGGTCACTGCAGTATCATAATTAATATAAAGGATGTTAATGATAACGTACCTGAGATTGATGTAACCTCGCTCTCCTCTGAGATATTAGAGGACACAAATCCAGGGACAGCTATAGCTCTGATCAGTGTATTTGACAAAGATTCAGGTGAGAATGGTATGGTTATATGTAGCCTTATAGATGATGTATCTTTTGAATTGAAACCTTCTGTCCAGCGAAGCATGTACTCTCTGGTCACTAAAGGACTGCTTGACAGGGAAACTGTTTCTAGTTACACAATAACCATAATTTGCCAGGATAAAGGTGAGTCTTCTTTATCTTCACAAAAGACCATACAAATTAATATTGCAGATGTCAATGACAACAGGCCAGTGTTTACTCAAAATCCATTAAATTTTTATATTAGTGAAAACAACACCCCAGGTGCAGCTATATTTTCTATTAGTGCGTTTGACAAAGATCAGAATGAAAATGCACACATATCTTATCATATTTTGAAGGCAGAAGTTAATGAACCAAACATAGTCTCTTACCTGAATATAAATTCAGAGGATGGGAATGCTTATGTTTATGCATTACAATGCTTTGACTTTGAAACTACAAAAATGGTCCAGTTCAATGTGCAGGCAACAGATTCAGGAACTCCATCCCTAAGTAGCAACGTCACAGTGAATGTGTTCATTCTGGATCAGAATGACAATGCCCCAATAATATTATATCCAGTCAGTGCTAATGGTTCTGCTAAAGGTGAGGAAGAGATTCCCCGTAATGTAAATCCAGGACAATTGGTGACTAAAGTGAGAGCCTATGATGCAGATATAGGATACAATGGCTGGTTATTATTTTCACTACAGGAAATGAGTGATCACAGTCTCTTTGGTATGGACCGCTATACAGGACAGATAAGGACCCTTCGCTCATTCACAGAAACAGATGAGACTGAACATAAACTAGTCATACTGGTCAAAGACAATGGCAATGTTTCACTTTCAGCAACAGCAACTGTGATTATTAAACTTGTGGAGCCTAAAGAAGCTTTTGCATCTTTTGATGTTAAGACAGCAGTCAACACTGAAGAAGAAACTGATGTTACATTTTATTTGATCATCACCCTGGCCTCAGTTTCAATGCTTTTTGTTATCAGTATCATAGTGCTAATTGTAATGCAGTGCTCAAAGTCTACAGATTATTCCTCCAAATATTTACAAGACACCAATTATGATGGCACACTGTGCAACAGCATCCAATACAGATCTGGAAATAAACAGTACATGTTAGTTGGACCCAGAATGAGTATTGGCTCTACTATAGTTTCTGCAAGTAATGGGAACACCTTAGTAATTCCAGATCGGAGAGGAAGAGCTTCTGGTGAGGTAAGAAATTCAGACAGATTGTGTTATAATATTGTTTATCGGGGACATGAAACTATGGCAGTAATTTTACAGTTGAAAGTGGCTTCTATGTGCAGTATTGCTGGATGGCTTATCTGAGTGATATAAATCTACATTGACATCTGACATCTCAAAATATTTACAATTTGTTTTATTTCCTTACTGACTAATTAAAAAGCAGATATGAATCTTGGTACTGTACTGTTAGTATTTCAAATTTATTAATTATTTAAGTTTAAATTTGTATAAGCATAGTGACTCAGCAGTCTTGAGTTGGGGGTTTGAATTTTACCTCTATTTTGTGTGTGGAGTTTGCATGTTCTCCATGATTAGTGGGTTTCCTCCAGGTATTCCAGTTTTTCTGGCATAGTAAAAAGACAAGATTTGTAAGCTGGTTTGGTACACTTGCCTATAGTGTATTACTGAGTGTGTGTGTGGACATGCATTTCTGTCTTGCAATCTATTTTTACCCCATCCATGTTGTTCAGGCTTTGCTCCCTGAGTTGCCTGGGATAGGCTCCAGGCCTCCATGACCCTACACAGAATAAATTGAAAATTAATGAAGGAAATGTAAATTGATAGGATTTCCTTAACATTTTTTTTATTTGTTGAAAAACTTTTGATTGCATAACAACACATGTTGAAACTCATCTTCACATGGTTAAGGTCACAAAATAGTCTAAATGTCTAAAAGTGTGACTAAACCATCCAACCAACTAACTGCCTTCTATCCTGTTTGCTGTATATTTAAAGGGTATTTGTGGCATTCAAACTAGAAGTGAGAAGAACTTAACTTGTGTGTGTATTATGCTTATAACATGCTACACAGTGCAGTGATATCAATATGAGCAGCATCAGCTTACACAGACCATATGTCACAGTGATGAAATAATTTCCATCATACAGCTCCAAATCCATGTTGAGACTTAGTATTCAAAAGTTATTTCAGAATTTACAATGGGAAAGTATATATATTGAGAATTAAATTACTCTGCTGCTTCAGAAGATTTTATGAGATTTGCATTTAGATTATTATAATTACCCATTATATTTACTTTAATCCTTTTTGAACATCAGGCTTTTTCCAAATAATAGTACAGTGGGTTTATATTTGGGCCAAGTTACAGCAAAGGGCTCCATCTCCTATTCGCCTACATATTCTTATAAGTTTAACAAACTTAAACTAACCAAATTTCCCAAGGGCTGCATACTTGTTTTCAGTGCTGCAATACTTTTCCAGATCATGATTGGCCATGTCACTCAGTGTTAGTCTTGGCTTGCTTGCTGGAGGATACTGAGAAAATTTTACCTTTTTCTCATTTGCACAGAGTAAATTTGGTCTTTTCTGCAATTTTCTTCTATTTGGACAAATATTTTTCTGCCTGGGCCCTACTGATGGGGAAAAAAATAAATTTGCAGTTTTCTGTTTATCACATGTTCAGATTATGATAATCAACAGTTGACTGCAGTTAACAGGATGCCATTTTCTTTCTTTGTCTTGTAATTGTCAGCAAAAATGTCACTGTTGTTTCCTCCAGGTATTCTAGTTTCCTCCACAGTATGCAGATTAAGTGTGTGAATGGGCATGTGTATGTGTATGTTTGTATGTGGGTGCCCTGTGATGGATTGACACCCCTGTAAAGTGCACCCTGCCTCATGCCAATAAATGAGTGAGTGTAATAAGTGATGGTAAACAGTTCCTACTGTTTAAAGCTCCATTTTGAAAATTGGCTTTACATATGGTAGTTCACAAAAAGCATAATTTTCAATGATGTTTGTTGCCTTGTTGTGTATACTGCATTGTGTGGTAATTAAAAAAGGAAATTTGCATGAATTTCAAATTTTCCTGTCGCAATTATTTTAATACAAATAACATGGTTTTAAGTGTATTTTCTATTGAGCACTTTGTGTTTAAGTTGCTTACACTTAAAAAAAAAATTTCATGTCAATTAATTAAACCACTTGAGACAAATGATTAAATATAATCAATTAATCAATGTTTACAGTTTTCAATATGCTTTAAATCTACTATTAGAGTTGTCAAATAAATAAAACAATATATAAGTTCATTTGATTTCCTTTAAAGAAAAATATTTGCAGTTTAAACATAAACTGACCAAGCATTTATTCAATACATTATACATTAAAAATAAATATATAATAAAAAAGTCCTCTAGTTAAGCAATGCTTTTATTAAGCTGCTCTACTCCATTTTACTTGACAAGTCCTTTTCAATTTGGTTATATTAATGTTTTACTATGCATAAGTGTATCTGAATTGTGGGTCTATACAGATGGATAAAGGCTATTTGTGCAATAATCTCACAAGTGATGAACTAAGTGTCTGAGAGCTGAGTGTAAAGTATTCACCGAATTCACAATAATATAGGACATGGTATCAGATGTATACAGGTTGGTCTTGATGGTCTGATGATTTGATGAAGCACGCCTGATTTAGGAGCAGTTTTCAGATGACAGAAGACCAAACAAATTATAGGTGGGGTTCGTAGAAATCTCTTGATGTAGTCAAACATTTCATAGCTGATTGAACAAAAATGTTTATGGACTTGACTGTTTTTAATTATTATCTTTACTCTACACTTTCTGAATTTGTAGGAGATGGTGAGAAATCTGGGTAACAGTATTACGTTGTTTAACCTTCTTTGGATGTGGTGGTGTTTGGCTAGGATGTGTTGGCTATCTACTGTATATGAGAACTTTATTTTCCTGAACCTTTGAAGAAAAAAGCTATTCTATTAGCTGTCTCCCAAATACTGAGAGATTTTTCCTTTTTGTTACTTAAATAAAATAGTGCAGTGTCCAGTATATAAACTTCGAGCTCAGTGGCAGCCTCGAGGTGTCAGTACATAACCACTTTTGGTTCTTGACGTCAAACACACACCCCACCCCGTCATTTTCCTGTGCGTTCAGGCAACTGCTTAAACGCTAAGCATCATTTCTGTGATATAGATTAATTAACGATGCTAATATCAACAGCGACGTATGAGTAAAACTAATATTCATGTATTAGCCTTAATTTTTTGTAGATTGCTGTTGTGATAGCTGCAAAATGGAACAAAGGGGACGTGCGATATGGTGGAAACCACATACAAGATTCTTCGTTGTGGCAGTTCTGCTTTTGTTTAAGAGAACGACTTGTGTGCAGATACAATTCTTTATTTCTGAAGAACAGAATGATGGTACCCTGGTTGGTAATATCGCCAAGGATTTAGGTATCGACCACAGAATCCTAAAAGAGCGAGGATTACGCATTGTTTCAGCCTCGGCAGAGTCGAGGTTCCGAGTGAATCAGGACGACGGTGGGCTGTATGTGAACAGAAAAATAGACAGAGAAGAGGTCTGCGCGGGAGGCAACGCTTGTTCTGAAAATTTAAAAATTGTTCTTGAAAATCCACTGGAGATTCACTACGTGTCAGTAAATATTTTGGACATAAACGACAATTCTCCGAATTTCATTCAGAAAACAAAACATTTGGATATAGGAGAATCAGCTTTACCGGGGACACGATTCCAGCTGCAAGCAGCTCACGATCCTGATAGTGGAAGCAATTCTATTCAGAATTATAAACTGAGTCACAACGATCATTTTCGACTCGAAGTCAAAGATCGTGATGAAGACGGTAAAATTCCTATTCTAATATTACAAAAGCAGTTAGACAGGGAAGCTGCACAAACTATAAAATTGTTATTAACTGCTGTAGATGGGGGAAAACCATCAAAATTTGGAACAATTGAAGTAATTATAAATGTCCTGGATATAAATGATAACGCACCCGTTTTCACCGAAGAGACATATACTGTAATGCTGCATGAAAACGCGCCAATAGGCACAACAGTAGTACGGTTAAATGCCACAGATTTGGATGACGGCTCAAATGGCGAGATTGTTTATTCCATAGGTAACAATCTAAACAGAAAAATACGGGAACTTTTTGAAATATCCCCGACCACAGGTGAAATGACTGTGAAGGGAGTTTTAGATTTTGAAGTCAAAGACAAATATGAAGTTGATATTCAAGCATCCGACAAAGGCTTTATACCAATGATATCAGACAAAACAGTAACTATAAAGATTGTAGATGTAAATGACAATGCTCCAGAGATAGAGGTGACATCGTTTTCAAGTACCATTCCAGAAGATTCAAAATCTGGGACTACAGTTGCTTTGATAAGTTTATCTGATTTAGACTCTGGGGTCAATGGAAAGGTGTCTTGCTCAGTAACTGAGCAAATGCCTTTCAGGCTTTTTTCAGCCTCACATGATAATGTTTACTCTTTAGTCACATCTTCCACACTTGACAGGGAAATTGCGTCTCAATATGTTATTACATTAACTGCAAAAGACGCAGGTGACCCGTCGTTGACATCAGTGAAGACTATAACTGTACAAGTATCAGATGTAAATGATAACTGTCCCGAGTTTATTAGTTCCCCATACACGTTTTATGTAATGGAAAACAATAGTCCAGGAATATCTTTATTTTCTTTATTTGCTTTTGATCGAGACTCAAACGAAAACGCAGAAATCAGCTATCACATATGGAGAGATAATCTCAAAGAGAACCCGTACACATCTTTTATCAATGTTCATTCAGAAAATGGCGTCATATACGCGTTAAAAAGTTTTGACTTTGAAACAGTGAAGACCTTCCAGTTCTTCGTGCTCGCTACAGATTCAGGAACTCCTTCACTAAGCACCAAGGTCACAGTGAACGTGTACATTCTGGATCAGAACGACAACGCTCCAGTGATCTTACATCCAATAAGCGCTAATGGATCTGCTGAAGGCGAGAAAGAGATTCCCCGAAATGTGAATCCAGGTCATTTGGTGACTAAAGTGAGAGCTTATGATGCGGATATAGGATACAACGGCTGGCTATTATTTTCATTAGTGGAAGTGAGTGACCACAGTCTCTTTGGTTTGGACCGCTATACGGGACAGATCAGGACTCTTCGGTCATTCACAGAAGCAGATGAGACTAAACATAAACTGGTCATACTGGTCAAAGACAATGGCAACGTTTCACTTTCAGCAACAGCGACTGTGATCATTAAACTCGTTGAACCAAAAGAGGCTTCTGCTGCATCCGATCTTAAAAACGCAGCAACAAATGAAGCAGAAAATGATGTTAAATTTTATTTGATCATTACGTTGGGTTCGGTTTCATTTCTTTTTATCATCAGCATCATCGTGTTGATTATAATGCAGTGCTCCAAATCTACAGACTATTTTTCCAAAGATTCACAAGATATAAATTACGATGGGACACTGTGTCACAGCATCCAGTACAGATCTGGAGATAAACGCTACATGTTAGTTGGACCGAGAACGAGTGTCGGCTCTACCCTAGTTTCAGGCAACAATGGGAATACTCTAGTGATACAAGAACGCAGGAGAAGAACGTCTGTTGAGGTAAGAAAGATGTACTTACAAAGTCGAATCTTTAGTATCTACGGCGACCCCTTATACAGTACCGGTTCAGTACCTCTCCTTTATATAAAAAAAACATGTTTCCTGATAGTTGTTTAAAATGTTATTGGTTTAAACTCACAACATTGTTTAATAAACTCATCTTTCATTAAACACAAAGGCAAAACAATGGTAGTCTTGAGGATTGATTAAAGGATTTTTTTTAAATAGACAATATTTTTTATACCCTAAAAGCAGTAAACCGCGATTGCGAATATTGCGTTTTTATGGGAATCACTTCTACAAAGTCGTAAACGTTGATGTTTTCTTGCAAATTTAGTGCCCGAACAACCAGTAGAGAAAAATGCACGTGGAGTGGACTTGCTAAGTAAATGTACTTAAATGGAGCTTATTACTCACACGTGCGCACACTATTAACCAATTTCTATTGACCTACTTCTCTGAAACCGAATGTTTTTGAGTAACACAAAAATAAGGCCTTCTAATTGTATTTATTTACTCTTTAATGTCTTTTGAATTGCTGTCTACTTATTTTTGTGTCTCGTTTTGGTTTATGAGCTCATGTTACTTAACATTTTAACGAATTATTCAACACAAAACTCAATTCGAAAATAATTAGATTATTTCTATAATGGAATCTGTGTAAACTTTACAAAAACGTCAAAAAGCAGGGAGCATAGAGGTTGTTGAGCAGATGTGGTACGTTGAGTACATGTTCTCTAAAAGTTTGTGCTTTTGTGCTGGACACTTTGGTTTGGTGCAAAGCAAGCACGACATTTAGGAAAGTTTCTAACTTGTTTTCCCGCCGAGTTTATTAGGTTTGACACGTAGCTGCTGCAAAAAATGTGAATACGATTAATTTAGCGACAAGTTAAAGAATATTTAGGGGGTTAAATATATAATCTCAAATTGAACGACTTGCTTTTATGGCGGTACCGTTGTTGTTTGGAAGAGCGGTTTGGGCAGAGATACGGTATTCTGTCTCTGAAGAGCAAAATGACGGAACTGTGGTCGGAAATATTGCGAAGGATTTAGGAATTGATAGACGAAGCTTAAGAGAGAGAGGATTCCGCATTGTGTCATCCTCAGGGGATTCACCGTTCAAGGTAAATCAGAATGACGGAGCATTGTATGTTAGTGGAAATTTGGACAGAGAGTCGGTGTGCGAGAAAAGCACATCGTGCACAATCAATCTCAAATTCGCCATGGGAAATCCCCTGGAGATCCATTATGTGACTGTAGAGATTATAGACGTAAATGATCACGATCCTGTTTTTACTGAAGAAGAATCGCTCATGGACGTATGGGAGTCTGCCTTACCCGGCACGCGTTTTCAGCTTCAGCCGGCCCACGACCCTGATAGCGGATCAAATTCTATTCAAACGTATAAAGTCAGCCAAAACGATCATTTCAGACTTGAAGTCAAAGATCGTGATGAAGATGGCAAAATTCCTATTCTGATATTGCAGAAGCAGTTAGACAGAGAAGCTACACAAACTATAAAATTGTTATTAACTGCTATAGACGGCGGAAAACCATCAAAATCTGGAACAATGGATGTAATCATAAATGTCCTGGATATAAATGATAACGCCCCTGTTTTCACTGAAGACACATATACTGTAACGCTTCATGAAAACGCGCCGATAGGCACAAAAACTAATACAGTTAAATGCCACAGATTTGGATGATGGTTCAAATGGCGAGATTGTTTATTCCATAGGTAACTATCTAAACAGAAAAATACGGGAACTTTTTGAAATATCCCCGATCACTGGCGAAATCATTGTGAAGGGAGTTATAGATTTTGAAATGAAAGACAAATATGAAATAGATATTCAAGCATCGGACAAGGGACTTGCACCAATGACATCAGACAAGACAGTGACTATAAAGATTGTAGATGTAAATGACAATGCGCCAGAGATAGAGGTGACATCATTTTCAAGTACCATTCCAGAAGATTCAAAATCTGGGACTACGGTTGCTTTGATAAGTTTATCTGATTTAGACTCTGGGATCAACGGAAAAGTTTTTTGTTCAGTACCGGATGATATGCCTTTTAAGCTTTTGCCAGCATCGCATGATAATGCTTATTCTTTAGTTACGTCGTTAACACTTGATAGGGAAATAGCTTCTCAGTACACTATTATATTAACTGCAAAAGACACAGGGAACCCAGCTTTGTCATCGATGAAGAATATAACTGTACAAGTATCCGATGTAAATGATAATAGTCCGGAGTTTATTAGTTCCCCATACACGTTTTATGTAATGGAAAACAATACTCCGGGAGCATCTTTATTTTCTTTATTTGCTTTTGATCGAGACTCAGGTGAAAACGCAGTAATCAACTATCAGATATGGAGAGATAATTCCAAAGACAACCAGTACACATCTTTTATCAATGTTCATTCAGAAAATGGCGCCATATACGCGTTAAAAAGTTTTGACTTTGAGACAATGAAAAAGTTTCAGTTTTACGTGCTCGCTACAGATTCAGGAACTCCATCACTGAGCACCAACGTGACAGTGAACGTGTTCATTCTGGATCAGAACGACAACGCTCCAGTGATCTTATATCCAATAAGCGCTAATGGATCTGCTGAAGTTAAGGAAGAGATTCCCCGAAATGTGAATCCAGGACATTTGGTGACTAAAGTGAGAGCCTTCGATGCAGATATAGGATACAACGGGTGGTTATTATTTTCATTAGCGGAAGTGAGTGACCACAGTCTCTTTGGTTTGGACCGCTACACAGGACAGATCAGGACCCTTCGCTCATTCACAGAAACAGATGAGGCTGAACATAAACTTGTCATCCTGGTCAAAGACAATGGCAATGTTTCACTTTCAGCAACAGCGACTGTGATTATTAAACTTGTGGAGCCTAAAGAGGCTTTTGCTGCATCCGATGTTAATAAAGTAGTATCCAATGAAGAAGAAAATAACATTACATATTATTTAATCATTACCTTGAGTTCGGTTTCATTTCTTTTTATCATCAGCATTATCGTGTTGATTGTAATGCAGTGCTCCAAACCTCCAGAATATTCCTCCAAGTATTTGCAAGATACAAATTACGACGGATCACTGTGTCACAGCATCGAGTACAGATCTGGAGATAAACGCTACATGTTAGTTGGACCCAGAACGAGTATCGGTTCTACTCTAGTTCCAGGCAGCAATGGGAATACGTATGTGATACAAGATCGCAGGGGAAGAACGTCTGTTGAGGTAAGGCAGTTTGTCTTTAGAAATTTTAGAATTTTATAGTACGCTGATAAAATATTTTTGCAACTAAATGCAAAAGGCTCCGTTGTGTCCACATGCATCTGTAAAATCATTAAATTTTACTCTCTTCTATCGTGCATAATTATCATATCTGTATATATTATTCGCAGTTCAAACATCCTTCTTATTCAAACCCGAAAGTACACCAAACCCAAAGAAACTGGAAAACAGTCTCACTGTCGACAGTAGGATGTTACTGCACCGCCAACAAATTTTATAGTCAAAAGTCATTCTCATTGCAAGGTTTGATGTATGTATGTATGTATGTATGTATGTTTGTATGTGTATGTATGTATGTATTGTTTTGTTTCAAATCTATCCTATTCAACTGGACGTATCAGACTTCTCTCTTGTCCTTAAACACCTGTTGAGATGTGATAGAATCAGGTGTTTAAGGACAAGGAAACATGTAGCCACTGCGGCTGCTGAAACAATAGTCCAATTATTATTTCAGGGCGTGGCATTTTTTTTTACTGTTATTTACGCTCTTATGTATTTAAAAGTTTGTCTCCTTGCTTGGTGTTAGGTGATTCAGTTATGTGGAAAGTAATTTATTTTGGTATTTTGTTGTGCACAATCCTGTCCAACGTAAGGAAATCAACGGGTGAACGACTGAAAAAATTAAGGGCCATACCTATATTGTCCTGCGTTTAAACATTTTTGCTGCACTGAACGTTAATTTCACGAGGGGTCAGCATATAACTATAAAAAGGTTCAAGACGGATAAATAAGATGGGTGTTGTGCCCACCCACTCCGTGATCACGGATATGTGTTTAATATCAGACGGAAGAAGGTGAGAACGTGAGTTAGTCTTACGCATTTAGTTCATCGTGATTGTTTTTATGTGGACGTGTTGTAACCGCGCAAAATGGAAGAAAGGAGAGGCGCTTTATGGCAAAAGGTACATGTAAGACTCGCCTTCGTGGTTATATCGTTGTTGTTTGGAAGAGCGGTTTGGGCACAGATACGGTATTCAATTTCTGAAGAGCAAAAAGACGGTACTGTTGTTGGAAATATTGCGAAGGATTTAGGAATTGATGCAAGAAGCTTAAGAGAGAGGGGATTCCGCGTCGTGTCGTCCTCAGGGGATTCACTGTTCAAGGTAAATCAAAATGACGGAGCGATGTATATTAGTGGGAACTTGGACAGAGAGACTGTGTGCGAGAAAAGCACACTGTGCACCATCAGTATTAAAATCGCCATGGAAAATCCACTGGAGATTCATTATGTGTCTGTAGAGATTCTAGATGTGAATGATCATGCTCCAGTTTTCAATGAAAAAGAAACGCTCTTAGAGATATGGGAGTCAACCTTACCCGGAACACGTTTTCAGCTTCAGCCAGCCCACGACCATGACAGCGGATCAAATTCTATTCAAACATATAAACTCAGCCAGAACGATCATTTCCGACTTGAAGTTAAAGATCGTGGAGAAGGTGGTAAAATTCCCATAGTGGTCTTACAGAAACCCATAGACAGAGAGGTCATACAAAGCATGAAAATGATATTGACTGCTGTAGACGGTGGAAGACCCTCCAAATCAGGAACAATGGACATAGCTGTTAGTGTATTGGATGTAAATGACAACATGCCAGTTTTTACCAAAGACGTTTATTCTGTGCAGCTAAATGAAAACGTACCTATAGGTACCACTGTAATACGAGTAAATGCCACAGACTTAGATGACGGCCCAAATGGAGAAGTTGTTTATGCATTTTCTAATAGTGTTCACAGTAAATTGCGCAAAATATTTGATATAGATTCGAACACCGGAGAAATTTTAGTCAAAGGTCATATTGATTTTGAAGCAACGAGTGGTTATGAAATCGATATAACGGCATCAGACAGAGGTACTGTACCGCTGACATCAGACAAGAGTGTCATTATAAAAATAGTCGATGTCAATGACAATGCACCGGAAATAGAGTTGACATCACTTTCAAGCTCTGTTTCAGAAGATTCCAGAGCAGGCACTACAGTTGCTTTGATAAGTGTAACTGATTTAGACTCTGGAATTAATGGGAAAGTTTTTTGCTCAGTTTCTGAAAATATACCATTTAAATTAATGACGACTTCACAAGACAATATTTATTCATTAGTTACCACATCAACCATTGACAGAGAGCAGCGAGACGAGTATGACATTACATTAGTTGCCAAAGATGCAGGGGAACCACCATTATCATCACTGAAAAGCTTAACTATATTGATATCAGATATAAACGATAATAATCCAGAGTTTTCTCTGTCACCGTACATATTTTACATTATGGAAAATAATATTCCAGGTATGTCGTTATTCTGTGTTTCGGCCTCTGACAAAGACACAAATGAAAACGCAATAATCGCATATGAAATAGTTAAAGAACGGGGCGAAGATAAACAAATGTTTGTGAATATAAATGCTGAAAATGGGTGTATTTACGCATTAAAAACTTTCGACTTTGAAAGTGTAAAAACATTTCAATTCCACGTGCTGGCTATAGATTCTGGCAATCCGCCACTAAGCAGCAACGTCACAGTGAAGGTTTTCATTTTGGATGAGAACGACAACGTTCCAGTTATCCTATATCCAGTCAACGCCAATGGTTCTGCTGAAGGTGTGGTGGAGATTTCCCGCAATGTGAATCCAGGACATTTGGTGACTAAAGTGAGAGCATATGATGCAGATATAGGATACAATGGCTGGTTATTGTTTTCACTGCAGGAGGTGAGTGACCACAGTCTGTTTGGTTTGGACCGCTATATAGGACAGATCAGGACTCTTCGCTCATTTACAGAAACAGATGAGGCTGAACACAAACTGGTCATACTTGTCAAAGACAATGGAAATGTTTCGCTTTCAGCAACAGCGACTATGATCATTAAACTTGTAGAGCCCAAAGAAGCTTTTGCGGCTTCTGATGTCAAAAAAGCAGTATCTATCGAAGAAGAAAATAGCGTTACATTTTATTTGACAGTTACCTTGGGATCTGTTTCATTTCTTTTCATAATTAGCATCATCGTGTTGATTGTAATGCAGTGCTCCAAACCTCCAGACTATTCATCCAACTATTTACAAGATACAAATTTCGACGGAACACTGTGTCACAGCATCCAGTACAGATCCGGAGATAAACGCTACATGTTAGTTGGACCCAGAACGAGTATCGGTTCTACTCTAGTTCCAGGGAGTAATGCAAATACTCTAGTGATACAAGATCACAGAAGAAAAACTTCTGGTGAGGTAAGATATAAAATTACGTTTGTGAATTAATTTTCAGTTATTATAGATTGATGCACTGCTAGTCATTCTTGGAATACTTTCTCAGATTACTGCTATAATACGAATTTTCGGAGCTTTTCCATTTTTTCCCCCCATTTTTTTTCATTTCAAGTTAAAGACTATTCTGCTGGGTTTCAAATTCCATTAATTCCGAGATGTTTATTTGTTTTGTGGTACTCAGAACGTTTACCTTCCTAAATTACAGACTTTCTATTTTTAGAAAGTCTATTTTCCCAAAAGCAGTTTATGTTAATTTTTAAGTTGCATGTCTTAAAATGGAACACTTTTATTCACATTGATGGTGATGATGGAATTGGTTTTATCGCTTTTCTGCACTGAACTATCGCACGGTGTCAGTGTAATCTAAACGGAAGCACCTCATGAGTTAGGACTCTTCCTGGTTATTTGGTCCGCCTCATCTGTTGGTAATATTTTAGTAGCATATGCCGCGAGGAATATTTTTTATGCTTTTCATAACTGATTACTGCTTTGCTTCAGCCAGCTTGAATTAAGAACGGCAATGTGGGTACACATTCTGTGGACTGTTTTTGTTAACGTGTGCAGAAACTGCAATCATTTTCTTCCAAAATGGAACAAAGGAAATGTGTAGCATGGCGACGAAACCTTGCACTTTTTACGCTGTCACTGTTATTTTGGAGAGTAGCACTGGCGCAGATAAGATATTCCGTATTAGAAGAACAGAAAGACGGCACCTTGATTGGAAATTGTGAGCATGTATGGTTTCTTGTACATTTATTGCTCGAAGCAGGACAAGTGTAGAAAAATGCACATTGAATAGCTTTGCTAAGTAAATTTACTTAAATTAAGCCTATTCAGCACACGCACACAGTGTTAACCAATTATTATTCACATACATTTGTGCAACAAAATATTCTTTTTGAGTAACAAAAATATGTTTGCCCTTAATTGTATTTATTTACTCCTTAATGTCTAATGAATTGCTGTTTCCTGTTTTTGTGCCTTGTTTTGGTTTATGAACTTGTGTTATTTAACATTTTGCCAAATTATTCAACATAAAGACCTCAAATAAATTATTAGATTTTCATCGCATCTGTGAAAACTTCACAAAAACGTCAAACGGCAGTGAACATAGAGGTCGCCCGTCGACCAGCAGATGTGGTACGCTACGTACACGTTCTCTAAACGTTGGTGATTTTAGGCTAGACGCTGTGGTTTGGCGCAAAGCAATCGGAACATTTAGGAAAGTTTCTGAATTGTTTACCGCCGAGTTTATCAGCGTTGACACTTACCTGCTACAAAAATGTGAATAGCTTAATTTAGAGACAATTTGAAGAATATTTGGGTGTTTTAAATGGATAATCTTAAATTGAATTACTCGGCAACGTCTAAGAGTTGCTGTCCATGGTACTAGCATCGTATGAACATCTAAAATGGTTTACTACCCACGTTTTAAATCTTGAAATTGTCAGTGTACTATCGTTTTAATTCGCGAGGTGTCAGCATGCAACAAGAAAAATGTTGATGACGTAAATATAAGATGGTTGTTGTGTCCGCCCATTCGGTGGCCTCGTGTATTTTCTAAAAATCAGACGGAATAAAGAGAGACTATGTTTTAGTCTTATAGTAGTTACTAGTCAGTTATAGAAGGTATTGTGGGCAAATTTTCGAATAATACACATTCATTTGTGGGGATTTTTGTGGACGCGTTGTAACTGCTTAAAAATGGAACAAACGAGAGGATCTTCGTGGCTAAGGCTTGCTTTTATAGCTATACCGTTGTGGTTTGGAAGAGCGGTTTGGGCAGAGATACGGTATTCTGTCTCTGAAGAACAGAAAGACGGTACTGTGGTCGGAAATATTGCAAAGGATTTAGGAATTGATAAAAGAAGCTTGAGAGAGAGAGGATTCCGCATCGTGTCATCCTCAGGGGAGTCACCGTTCAAGGTAAATCAGAATGACGGAGCATTGTATGTTAGTGGAAATTTGGACAGAGAGTCGGTGTGCGAGAAAAGCACATCGTGCACAATCAATCTCAAAATCGCCATGGAAAATCCCCTGGAAATACATTATGTGACTGTAGAGATTATAGACGTAAATGATCACGATCCTGTTTTTGCTGAAAAAAAAAAGCTCTTGGATGCATGGGAGTCGGCGTTACCAGGCACGCGTTTTCAGCTTCAGCCAGCCCGCGACCCTGACAGCGGATCAAATTCGATTCAAACGTATAGAGTCAGCCAGAACGACCATTTCAGACTTGAAGTCAAAGAACGTGATGAAGATGGCAAAATTCCTATTCTGATATTGCATAAACATTTAGACAGAGAAGCTGCACAAACTATAAAATTGTTATTAACTGCTATAGACGGCGGAAAACCATCAAAATCTGGAACAATGGAAATAATCATAAATGTCCTCGATATAAATGATAACGCCCCTGTTTTCACTGAAGACACATATACTGTAATGCTTCATGAAAACGCGCCGATAGGCACAACAGTGATACAGATAAATGCCACAGATTTGGATGACGGTTCAAATGGCGAGATTGTTTATTCCATGGGTAACAATATAAATAATAAATTACTTGAACTTTTTGAAATATCTTCCATCACTGGTGAAATCATTGTGAAGGGAGTTTTAGATTTTGAAGTCAAAGACAAATATGAAATAGATATTCAAGCATCGGACAAAGGTCTTGCACCAATTACATCAGACAAGACAGTAACTATAAAGATTGTAGATGTAAATGACAATGCGCCAGAGATAGAGGTGACATCATTTTCAAGTACCATTCCAGAAGATTCCAGGTCTGGGACTACGGTTGCTTTGATAAGTGTATCTGATTTAGACTCTGGGGTCAACGGTAAGGTTGTTTGTTCAGTACCCGAGGATATACCTTTCAAGCTTTTTTCAGCCTCGCATGATAATGCTTATTCTTTGGTTACGTCTTCAACACTTGATAGGGAAATAGCTTCTCAGTATACTATTATATTAACTGCAAAAGACACAGGGAACCCAGCTTTGTCATCGATGAAGACTATAACTGTACAAGTATCCGATGTAAATGATAATAGTCCGGAGTTTATGAGTTCCCCACATACGTTTTATGTAATGGAAAACAATGTTCCAGGAACATCATTATTTTCAGTATTTGCTTTTGATCGAGACTCAGGTGAAAACGCAATAATCAATTATCAGATATGGAGAGATAATTCCAAAGAGAACCAGTACACATCTTTTATCAATGTTCATTCTGAAAATGGCGCCATATACGCGTTAAAGAGTTTTGACTTTGAGACAGTGAAGACCTTCCAGTTTTACGTGCTCGCTTCAGATTCAGGAATCCCATCACTAAGCACCAACGTGACAGTGAACGTGTTCATTCTGGATCAGAACGACAACGCTCCAGTGATCTTATATCCAATTAGCGCTAACGGATCTGCTGAGGGCGAGGAAGAGATTCCCCGCAACGTGAATCCAGGACATTTGGTGACTAAAGTGAGAGCTTATGATGCTGATATAGAATACAACGGCTGGCTATTATTTTCATTAGTGGAAGTGAGTGACCACAGTCTCTTTAATTTGGACCGCTATACGGGACAGATCAGGACACTTCGGTCGTTCACAGAAACAGATGAGGCTAAACATAAACTTGTCATACTGGTCAAAGACAATGGCAATGTTTCACTTTCAGCAACAGCGACTGTGATTATAAAACTCGTTGAAGCAAAAGAGGCTTTTGATGGATCCGATGTTAAAAAAGCAGTACTCAATGAAGCAGAAAATGATATTACCTTTTATTTGATTATTACATTGGGTTCGGTTTCATTTCTTTTCATCATCAGCATCATCGTGCTGATTGTAATGCAGTGCTCTAAATCTACCGACTATTCTTCCAAGTATTTGCAAGATAAAAATTACGATGGGACACTGTGTCACAGCATCCAATACAGATCTGGAGATAAACGCTACATGTTAGTTGGACCCAGAACGAGTATCGGTTCTACTCTAGTCCCAGGCAGCAATGGAAATACTCTTGTGATACAAGATCGCAGGAGGAGAACGTTTGTTGAGGTAAGGCAATTTGCTTATAAGGGAGATTCTAGAATTTAACTACGCTTATAAAATATTTTAGCAACTTAATGTAAAAGGCTACGTTGTGTCCACATGCATCTGTAAAGCATTATATTTTATTTACACCCATCCTAGATAAGTATAACAACGGTCTATAGTATTTTGCCATCCTTCCCATTCAAATCCGAAAGTGCACCAAACAAAAGGGAGAAACAATGTCACTGTCGAAAAGTATGACGTTATGACGACAGCGAGGTATTGAAAGGTTGTATGTATGTACTGTACTGTATGTATGTATGTATGTATGTTTGTATGTCGTTCGTTTTGTTTAAATTACACCCTATTCATTTGGACGTATCAAACTTCTCGTGAATGACTTGGTAAAGACCTGTTGAGATAAGATAGAATCTGGTGTTTAAGGATAAGAAAACATAGTGGGACACAATAGAGGAACGGACCGCTTATCGCTGTCCAGTTACTATTTCATGGCGTGGCATTTTTGTTGCTGTTATTTACGCTCATATGTATTTAAGCGTTTGTTTCTTTGCTTGGTGTTAGGTGATTCAACTATGTGGAAAGTAATTTATTTTGATATTTTGTTGTGGACTCTGCATAATCGTTTCCAACGTAAGGATGACACCTGGAATACTTAAGGGCAATGTATATATTGTCCTGCGTTTAAACATTTTTGTTGCATTGAACGTTAAATTCGCGAGGGGTCAGCATGTAACTAGAAAAAGGTTCAAAACGTATGAATAAGATGGGTGTTGTGCCCACCTATTCAGTGACCACAGATATTTGTTTAATGTCAGACGGAATAAAGTGAGAACGTACTTACGCATTTTGTTCATCGTGATTTTTTATGTGGATTTGTTGCAACCGCTTACAATGGAAGAAAGGAGAGGCGCTTCATGGCGAAATGTACATGTAAGACTCGCCTTCGTGGCTGTATCGTTGTGGTTGTTGTTTGGAAACGGGGTATGGGCACAAATACGGTATTTTATCTCTGAAGAGCAAAAGGACGGCACCGTGGTCGGAAATATTGCAAAGGATTTAGGAATTGATGCACGAATGTTAAAAGAGAGAGGATTCCGCATCGTGTCATCCTCAGGAAATTCATTGTTTAAGGTAAATCAGAATGACGGAGCACTGTATATTAGTGGTAATTTGGACAGAGAGACTGTGTGCGAGAAAAGCACATCGTGCACAATCAATCTCAAAATCGCCATGGAAAATCCACTGGAGATTCATTATGTAACTGTAGAGATTCTAGACGTGAATGATCATGCTCCTGTTTTTACTGAAAAAGAAACGCGCTTGGATGTATGGGAGTCGGCGTTACCAGGCACACGTTTTCAGCTTCAGCCAGCCCGCGACCCTGACAGCGGATCAAATTCTATTCAAACATACAAAATCAACCAGAACGACCATTTCAGACTCGAAGTCAAAGATCGTGGGGAAGGTGGTAAAATTCCTTTCCTGGTCTTACAGAAGCCCATAGACAGAGAGGTCATACAAAGCATGAAAATGATATTGACTGCTGTAGACGGTGGAAGACCCTCCAAATCAGGAACAATGGACATAGCTGTTAGTGTATTGGATGTAAATGATAACATGCCAGTTTTTACCAAAGACGTTTATTTCGTCCAGCTAAATGAAAACGCGCCTATAGGTACCGTTGTCATAAGAGTGAATGCCACAGATTTAGATGACGGCCCAAATGGAGAAGTTATTTTTGCGTTCGCTAATAACGTTGACACCAAATTACACAAGCTTTTTGATATAGACTCGATCACTGGAGAAATTGTTTTAAAAGAACATATTGATTTTGAAGCAACGAGTGCTTATGAAATTGATATAACTGCATCAGACAGAGGTACTGTACCGCTGACATCAGACAAGAGTGTCATTATAAAAATAGTCGATGTCAATGACAATGCACCGGAAATAGAGTTGACATCACTTTCAAGCTCTGTTTCAGAAGATTCTAGAATAGGTACTACGGTTGCTTTGATAAGCGTGACTGATTTAGACTCTGGCATTAACGGGAAGGTTCAGTGTTCAGTTCCTGAAGATATACCATTTAAATTAATGCCCTCTTCACAGGACAATATTTATTCATTAGTTACCACATCAACCATTGACAGAGAGCAGCGAGACGAGTATGACATTACATTAGTTGCCAAAGATGCAGGAGAGCCTTTCTTATCATCAGTGAAACGTTTAACTATATTGATATCAGATATAAACGATAATAATCCAGAGTTTTCCCACTCCCCTTACACATTTTACGTTATGGAAAATAATATTCCGGGCATGTCGTTATTCTGTGTTTCGGCTTCTGACAAAGACACAAATGAAAACGCAATAATCGCATATGAAATAGTTAAAGAACGGGGCGAAGATAAACAAATGTTTGTGAATATAAATGCTGAAAATGGGTGTATTTACGCATTAAAAACTTTCGACTTTGAAAGTGTAAAAACATTTCAATTCCACGTGCTGGCTATAGATTCTGGCAATCCGCCACTAAGCAGCAACGTCACAGTGAAGGTTTTCATTTTGGATGAGAACGACAACGTTCCAGTTATCCTATATCCAGTCAACGCCAATGGTTCTGCTGAAGGTGTGGTGGAGATTTCCCGCAATGTGAATCCAGGACATTTGGTGACTAAAGTGAGAGCATATGATGCAGATATAGGATACAATGGCTGGTTATTGTTTTCACTGCAGGAGGTGAGTGACCACAGTCTGTTTGGTTTGGACCGCTATATAGGACAGATCAGGACTCTTCGCTCATTTACAGAAACAGATGAGGCTGAACACAAACTGATCATACTGGTCAAAGACAATGGCAACGTTTCGCTTTCAGCAACAGCGACTTCTATCATTAAACTTGTAGAGCCAAAAGAACCATTTGCACCTTCTGATGTTAAAAAAACAGTATTTAACGAAGAAGAAAATAACGTGACATTTTATTTAATCATTACCTTGGGATCTGTTTCATTTCTTTTCATAATTAGCATCATCGTGTTGATTGTAATGCAGTGCTCCAAACCTCCAGATTATTCATCCAACTATTTACAAGATACAAATTTCGACGGAACACTGTGTCACAGCATCCAGTACAGATCTGGAGATAAACGCTACATGTTAGTTGGACCCAGAACGAGTATCGGTTCTACTCTAGTTCCAGGGAGTATTGCAAATACTCTAGTGATAAAAGATCACAGAAGAAGAACTTCTGGTGAGGTAAGATATAATAAAATTAATGAATTAATTGAATGAAAGCGAATTCATTTTAAATAATTTTAAATTGTTGCATTACTGGCCATTCTTGGTATCCTTTTTCATATTACTTCTAAAATATTCGGAGCTTTTCCATTTTCCCCCCAATTTTATTTATGTTAAATAATATTTTGCTGTGTTTCGAATCCTACTCATTTAGAGATGTTGATGCTATTTGTTTCATGGCACTCAGAGGCAAACAAAACGTCTAACGTTTAATTTCCTAAATTACAGTCTTTCATTTTTATTAAAATAGCCCCGCAAAGCATGTGATTTTTTTAAGTTGCATGTCTTAAAAATAAAACACTTTTATTCACAATTATTGTGATGATGGAATTTATTTAATCGCGTTCCTTTCCTATTCTATCGCACGGTGTCAGTGTAATCTAAATGGAAGCACCTAATGGGTTTGGCCTCTCACTGGTTATTTGGACCGCCTCATCTGTTGGTAATATTTTTACTAGCCTATGCCGCACGTCGTTGTGCATGAGGAATATTTTTTATGCTTTCCCTAACTGATTACTTGGTTCAGCCAGATTGCCTTAAGAACGGCAATATGGGCACACACTCTGTTGATTGGTTTTGTTAACGTGGTCGGAAACTTTAATAATTTTATTCCAAAATGGAACAAAGGGAATCTGCATCATGGCGACTGAACCTTGCACTTTTTACGCTGTCGCTGCTATTTTGGAGAGTAGCACTGGTGCAGATAAGATATTCCGTATTAGAAGAACAGAAAGACGGCACCTTGATTGGAAATACCGCAAAGGATTTGGGCCTTGATCCCAGAATTTTAAAGGAGCGAGGATTTCGTGTTGTATCAACTACAGGAGAGTCTCTGTTTAACCTGGATCAAAATGATGGCATCTTGTATACTACAGGAAAAATAGACAGGGAGGAGGTATGCGAGAGAAGTAGCTCATGCTTAATTAACCTAAAAATCGCACTTGAACATCCTATAGAAATTCATAACGTGGAGATTGAAGTTGTGGACATAAACGATCATGCTCCGATGTTTCCTGAGATAGAAAAGCGTTTGGAAATCTCCGAAAACGCAGTGTCTGGTTCGCGATTTCAGATTCATGCCGCACGCGATCCGGATAGCGGGATTAATTCCGTACAAATGTATAAAATCAGTCATAATGAACATTTTCGGATCGAGGTTAAAGACAGGGGCTCAGATCGGAAAATGCCCTTTTTAATTTTACAAAAATCATTAGATAGGGAAACTAGTCTTAGTCATAAGGTTCTGCTCACAGCGCTGGACGGCGGAAAGCCACCAAAATCGGGGACTATGGAGATTACTATTGATGTCCTAGATGTAAATGACAACATTCCAGTTTTTACAAAAGACTCGTATTCTGTAAAGGTTACTGAAAACGTCCCCATAGGTACAACTATAGCGCAGGTAAATGCTAGTGACCGAGATGATGGCGTGAATGGTGAAGTGTTTTTCACCTTTGGCCATAATGTAGACAGTGACTTGCTCAAACTTTTTGATCTGGATCCAGTCACAGGCGAAATAGTTGTAAAAGGTCAAATCGATTTTGAGCAAAAAGACCACTATGAAATTGATATTCAAGCATCAGATAAAGCCGTTGCACCACTGACAGCCGACAAAAGCATTTTAATACAAATTGTTGACGTAAATGATAACGCGCCTGAAATTGAAGTGACGTCATTTTCGAGCACAGTACCAGAGGATTCTAAATTGGGAACTACAGTAGCATTGATCAGTGTGAGTGATTTAGATTCTGGATTAAATCGAAAAGTGACCTGCTCTATGCTTGAAGAAATACCTTTCCGGTTAATGCAGACCTCACAGCATAACATCTATTCATTGACAACTGCAGCTTTACTTGACAGAGAGAAAACATCACAGTATGACATTACATTAGTAGCCCAAGATGCAGGTCAGCCAGCATTGTCATCTTTTAGATCTATCACTGTCCAAATATCTGATGTAAATGACAATAGCCCCAAGTTTTCACTTAACCCACACAACTTCTACATAACTGAAAATAATGCCCCAGGCACAACCATGTTTTCTGTATCAGCCAGTGACTGTGATTTAGATGAAAATGCCATGATTACTTATCAGATTCTGAGGGACATTAGTGAGCAAAACAAATATTCATCCTTTGTAAACATAAATTCTGAAAATGGACAAGTATATGCACTGAAAAGCTTTGACTTTGAAACAGTTAAAGCATTCCACTTCCGAGTCCTTGCTACTGATTCTGGAAACCCATCACTGAGCAGTAATGGGACAGTGAATGTGTTCATTCTAGATCAGAATGACAACAATCCAGTGATCTTATATCCAGTTAGTGCTAATGGTTCTGCTGAAGGTGTGGAGGAGGTTCCTCGCAATGTAAATCCAGGACATTTGGTGACAAAAGTGAGAGCCTATGATGCAGATGTAGGATACAATGGCTGGTTATTATTTTCACTGCAGGAAGTGAGTGATCACAGTCTATTTGGTTTGGACCGCTATACAGGACAAATACGGACCCTTCGCTTATTCACAGAAACAGATGAAGCTGAGCATAAACTGGTCATACTGGTCAAAGACAATGGAAATGTTTCACTTTCAGCAACAGCAACAGTGACTGTCAAACTTGTAGAGCCCAAAGAACCTGCTGCAATTTTCAATGTCAAAAATGCAGTAAAGGATGAGGGGGAAAATAATATTAGATTTTATTTAATTATCACCCTGGGTTCAGTTTCAATTCTTTTTATCATAAGTATCATAATTTTAATAGCAATGCAGTGCTCAAAATCTACAGACTATACTTCCAAGCATTTACAAGACACAGCTTATGATGGGACGCTGTGTCACAGCATCCAGTACAGATCTGGAGATAAACGGTACACATTAGTTGGTTCCAGAATGAGTATTGGATCTACTATAGTTCCAAGCAGTAACAGAAATACTCTACTGGTACCAGATCACAGGAGGAGACCATCTAGAGAGGTAAGGTTTTGCTCAGTGTAGGCGTGATGTGGATGTTTGTATTTAGCATGACTATACAATATGAATTCTGGTTATGCCTTATTTTATTGAATAATAATGACAGTTGTGTGAAATCTGAAATTTGTTGTTAATTGTGTTTTATGGTCAGTAACTAATGCAGTAGTTATTTAGCGTACAATTTTAATCCCATTCCACATGTGGAATTCTTTTGTTTCACACTATTAAATGCATGAAAGCACATTGTCTTTCACTCTCTTTCTCTTGATGTGTCCATTAAGCCCATTAAGTAAGAATACTGCATTTATATTAGATTACTGTATTTGAAACATTTCAGATAAGGAATTATATCTTCTTGTATTATGCCTGTGAACTCATTCTCTTTGTTTTATCATATTATATGAGACTTACTCAGATATAATACATGAGCTACATAGTATTATCTATGATTTTGTGAATGATTGTAAGACTGTGTTTATTTCTCATGCCAGCTTCCAAGTTGTTATGTATTTAGTCTATTAGATTTTTTCCCGTTTAAAACAATATTAATACTCACTCACTCTCCCACTAATCGTCATTACTACCTAATCCTGTATTCAGGGTCGTGAGGAGCCTGGAGCCTATCCCAGGAGACTTAGGGCACGAGGCAGGATACACCCTGGACAGGGTGCCAATCCATCGCAGGGCACATAGACATACACACACTCACACACTATGGGCAATTTGGGAATGCCAATTAACCTAACCTACATGTCTTTGGAATGTGGGAAATTGGCACCCTGTCCAGTGTGTACCCTGCCTTGTGCCCGAAGTCTCTTGGGATAGGCTCCAGGCACCCCGTGACCCTGAATACAGGATTAAGCGGTACAGATTATGAGTGAGTGTCCTGGCCAGGTATCCTAGCATGCCTACCATGGACAGAGGACTTTTTTGCGCCCAGCTCTACCTGGTTACTGAAGGTGAATCTATGAATATTTAAAGTAAGGTATTGTCATGATAAAAAAGATGATAAAGAAAGATGTATTCCAGGAATAACAGTGTTAAATCTTCAAGCTTTTAATAATAGGTATTATCTCTCTCTCTCTCTCTCTCTCTCTCTCTCTCTCTCATACACACGCGCACACACATACACACACACACACACATACTCTCCCTTTTATCTATCCCTGCACTGACTCACTCCTTGCTCAGCCTCAATCTCAATTGTTTGTCTCCTCCCTGTTTATGCTGCTCCCTACTTTTTCACAAGCTCTTTCTTAACAAATGGAATCTGTTTGTAGGATGAATCGTTATGCCGACTGCAGTCAAGCTGTGCTGCAAGCTTTATCAAGTGTGTGCTTTTGCAGTACTTACATTCTTCCTGCTTGGGATCTCCTTGGCTGCTGCAGTATTAGGTTATGGTCTGGTATGTTGGATCAGTTGCTGTGGTAACCATGCTGGCTTGTATGCTTTTATATAAACTGTTGAGAGGCAAAGCACAAACCACTCTGTGCTCCATGTGCAAAGGACTTTGGTCCTGAGAAAAGTGTGTTTTTTTTCTAAAATTAACATGTATTCATGAACTATTCAAAAACTGTCCCAGTGAATAGTATTCATGAACAGGAATCCATCCAATGATAGCTATAAGTAATAGCATTGTCTACTGAAGTACATCTATCTGATCCTTTTTGAAAGTATCCATATATTGTGTATTGTTCTCTGTATCCCACTATTCTGTACAATACCACCAATGCAGCATCCAGATTTATTGATTTGGAAAGCACCAGCACAGCAGGAAAGATGGAGCATTGCATTATAAGACACAGATCCATGTATGTAAAGAAATGAACAAGTGTGTTTCATGAATACAAATGTGCACAGAATTTAATAACTTAACAAGGCATTCACGACTGAAGAAAGAAAAAAAGAAAGAAAGAAAGACACTAAATCAGAATTAAAGTGTTGATTCCCTTTGTCTTGTGAGACAAGACACACAAGACATAATCATGTACCATTATTATTACTATTACACACACTATTACACTTAATGTATCTAATGCATGGTAGTCACCATAAAAATAAAAGTCAACAGGTATTTAAAAATTCATGTTTACATTATTGGAAGTTGATGGTATGGTGTGTTGCAAATCTCAATGATAGAGATATTGACTTGTGTTCTATTGCTGGTTTATTTATTGTGTTTTTGAAAGGCTTTCATATAACAGGGTGGCACAGTGCTAGAGTTGGCAGCTGGTAGCATTGCCATTGCCATGGTTTGATGCTGAGCTCAGGGTATTATTTATGCAGATTTTCACTTTCTCTCTATGTTTGTGTGAGTTACTCCAAATTCCTTCCATCATTTCAGTGTGGCGTGTGACTTTATATTATGTCCAGGTGTTTGTTTGTGTGTGTGTGTGTGTGTGTGTGCGTGCGTGCGTGCGTGCGTGCGTGTATGTGTGTGCACGTGTGTGTGTGAGAATGGTGCCCTGCAAGGGACTTTCTTCCCTTCAGGCATGAAATCCCACTTTACTAGTCTCGTATTGCAGGGAGATTGACTTTCATGATAAGAGCATAAGCATTTACAGTAGTCAAGATCACAGAAAGATTATATAGTAACTGCAAAAGAAATTTAGAGAGAAAATGTACTCTGAATGATTTAAAGGCACTGGATAGACAACACAAGATCACTGGATAAACAACACACTGGACAGACAACACAGGTTTAATAAGTATTGGTTATGGGTGATGTGTAAAACAATGTGTAGGCATGGGCTGAATGTGAGCAGGTGGCCAGTGTTGGTGGTGCTGAACTGACGAAAGTGTGGATGACCACATAGACATATGTGAGTGGGATTATTGATTTACTTGATAAGGCCTTAAAACATGATTTGCGTTAACATAAAATTTACATTACTATGACTACCAGGATAATAGAACAGGATATTATTTTTTGTATTGTCATTTAATTTAATAAATTTTGCTGTGCTGCTTGTTCCATCTGGTAGCTTCACAACTGTCTGTCTCTGATTTATCTTTGGTTACTGTCTGTGTGGTGTTTCTATGCACGTTCTTCCATGAAAAAACATGCCTCTAGGTAAACGGGTTATGCTAAATTATAAGTGTGTGTTTGTATGTGTGTGTGTGTGTGTGTGTGTGTGTGTGTGTGTGTGTGTGTGTGTGTGTGTGTGTTTGTGTGCGCGCATGCATGCACTTTAATACAGAAAATGTGAAGTAAATGTTTATTTTTGTTAGGTTATGTCAGTCTCATATTTAATGTAGTCATTCATAATTTTGTATAAATAATAATTTATTCTGAGTTAGTTGTGTTGATTAGCAGTGCATCAAAACTGTGACTTTGATGTAAGCAAATTTATTGTTTAAAATCAGAGCTGTAGTTTAAGATTCACAAGTGTGTCATGAATTTGTTGGAATTACTTTTCATTCTTAATTGGATTCGGTCCTGCTGTAGGTCAGGTCAGTATTCTAGTGGCTCAGGTCTGTAGTGGGTAATGTGAGTTGTGTTTTTGTCCCAGTCTCCTTCCCTTTATCAGCAAGCAAACACACACACACACACACACACACACACACACACACACACACACACACACACACACACACACACACACACACACACACACCATTTAGTGCACAGTGTCATTAAAATAAATCTATGCACCTAGGATTTGTTGTCTACATTTCTATATTTCTTACAAACAGGATGAAAATACAAAAATATTTCTGCTTAACCTGATGTTTTATGTGGGATAATACAGGGTCATTTTTTATAATAATCATGGAACCAAACACATTCATACAGTATGTCTTTGTTATATGTGTTGTCTTAAAGGAAAGGTCTTTAAAACTAGTTGTCTTAAAGGTAGTTGTTTTTGCATATTTTTTAAATACACCTTTTAATCCCTCAAGAACTTGAATTTGTTTTGCCTGAATAAAACATACTTTCTGAAACTCACTTGCTCACTCATTCATCATCTATATTGCTTTATTTTGTATTCAGGGTAACGGGGGCCTGGAGCCTATCCCAGGAGACTTAGGGCATGAGGAGGGGTACACCCTGGACAGAATACAAAACAAAACAAACATGTTATTGTATGACATGTTATTGTATGATTTGGGACATTTTGTTGCAAATACCCAGAATTTGGTATAGAAAGCTCTCTATTAGCTAGGTTTAATCTAGGGGCAAATCCCACCATTTAAAACCCTTGAAGCCAAGACAACGCACATAAAAGCATATTGTATGATTTTATAACACAACACTATGGACGTAGTAGAGTAACAAAGAGGGAAAAGATCAGTATGACTACTAGGACAGCAGACAAAATTAGATAAAGCTATGGATGTGTGAAATGGTGTGCGATGTCTGTAGCATGGAGAGAGAGAGAAGCAGGAAGTCAGTATATGAGCACAGATTGGGTTGATGGGAAAGGATGTGATTCATCTGTGTGTGTGTGTGTGTGTGTGTGTGTGTGTGTGTGTGTGTGTGTGTGTGTGTGTGTGAGAGAGAGAGAGAGAGAGAGAGAAAGAGAGAGAGAGAGAAGCAGGCTACGTAACTGGAACAGCCTGCAAACCAGCTGGAGGCAAAATCTATTTTAAACAAAATAGAAATACACCCCCTCTCTCTGTAGTGATACACAATACTTGAATAAAAATCCACAGTCAAAAATATTTCATTAGTGTATACAATTCATCAAGGAAAATCCTGTGCATAGAACCAGGGAGTGTGGTTAGAATGTAAATGATCTTGCTTGTACTGGAGCAGAGCAGAGCACAGTCAGCTGCATTGTGGCAAGAGGCAGTATTGGTCGTGAGGGAAATGTGAGGAAGTAGGAGAAGGAGGATTATTAGGCATGTCAATTTGACAGACAAAGGCTATGAAGCTGTTTCTCCTCTAGAGGAATATAAATATAATGTTACAAAATACAAGAATGTAGCATGTTAATCATACCCTACAAATGCCCTGATTGTTGCTAATGCTAGCTGTCCATTTTATTTGTGCTGTGTTCAAATTGGCAAGCATTATGCTTGCAGTATACGATATACTGACAGTTTTTTTTTTTTTTGCCTGTATAGAATAATAGGAAACAGCCTGCCTTGATTTGTCAAAAGTGCTGTTTCTGCATTTCAGTGAGCCATTTTTTACTGACACAAATTACCTGACACCCATTACACTTATGCTACTGTACACTCCTCCCTCCTATACAACAGCTTGCTCCATCCGTCAGTGAACAAACACACCAATGCAAAGTAAAATAGGGTATAAATAAACAATGTTTATTGAACTACCAATGTATTAATAATAATAATAATAATAATAATAATAATAATAATAAATAAAATAAATAAAATAATAATAATAATAATCATCATCATCATCATTTTAACATTAGCATAGAATCCATACCTGCCATATGAAGTTAACATATGCACAATGTTGCACCCTGATAAAAGTGATCTTTTTTTTATTTATTAAGTGTTAATTTTTTGTTCACTTGTTTTATTGTACAGCTATCAAAAGTTCTATAATAAAAGTATATAATAAAAGCTATATAATAAATATAATAATATAATAAAAGCTAATTAAAAATATATATATAATTATGTGCTGGTTTTAAGGATTGTAGTTTTATGAATGGTTCTAGGGTGAGTAGAATCATGCAGGCTAAAATGTAAAAAAAAATTAAAAATAAGATTATTATTAATTCATAATATTAAACAAAACATTAGCTCATGGGGAACAGTTTTGTTCTGTTGGAGTATTGTGTATAATTTTACATTAAGTAAAATTTTGTTATGATTTGAATAGTAAGAGAATATTTTTATTTGCTAATATGTGTTAGTGCAAAGTTGTAAATTAATGATTACTAAGAGTAATAAGTAATTATTTGCATGAATTGAGTAAGACAGGACAATACAGGGTATTGCAACAATTTTTTTTGTAAATCGTACATTATTCAATGTTGGTTTTCTAAACAATATATATTTAAATATATTTTTGGTTTACATAACAATAAGTAATTAAAATACTTAAAATATGAGTATTTCAGGTCACTTATAAATAATTAACGCTGCCCCTCATAAAGCCTTGAATGTGTATGTGCATGCCCAATATGATTCTCCATGCTGTGAAGGAGAGCATCCATTTTCTCTACCTCAGCATATTACTTTAACTACTGGGGCAAGTTAATTTCTTCTGATTATCTCTGAACCAGCACTTATAACCTGTACTGCTGTACTGTGCTGTACTGCTCAAGTCCCATATAGAGGCAGTGCTTACAAGCAACCACTTTCTTTGGATGTGAAGTTTATAGGGAGCTGTGAATTGGAGGGTGGTGATTGAATGTCAATGCAGGACTAGCATTGTGTTAATAGAATTTAATTGTATCATTAATTAGATGTAATAAATTGATGTGACAAATCCAAGAGGAGGTGCTATAAATCTGATTCTTTTACAAAAGAAGCAGATATTAACATGTAAGTATAGGTTGATAAGTATATGTTGATTAATAATAGGCAGAGTTTGTATGTTCTCCATGTGCTTGGTGGGTTTTCTCTGGGTACTCCGGTTTTCTTCCACAGTCCAAAAACGTGAAGACTAGGCTAATTGGTGTGTGAATGAGTGTGTCAGTGTGTCCCCTGCAATTGGCACCCTTTCAAGGATGTACTCCGCCTTGTGCCCTAAGTCTCCTGGGATAGGCTCCAGGCCCCTCGTGCCCCTGAATACAGGATAAAGTGGTATAGATGATGAGAGAGTAAGACAGTGAGTGAGTGTTGAATAATGTGAATGTTTTGTTCTTGTTAAAGAAATGCAATGTTCCATTCTTGCATACAGTGTCCTTTTACCTAATGTTCCCAACCCTGGTCATGGGATTACCCCATGTCCTGTACATTTTGTAGTTTTTCCTGCTCCCAGCACACTGGATTCAACTAATTAGGTAAAGAATTTGTGATAGAGGAGGATAAACAACAAGTTATACAAGTATACACTAAGATATTCTCTAGATCAAAGCATTATTGAAGCTGTGCTTTCATTATTTCTTGTTTTGTGTTGAGTCTAAGGACTGGGACTATTGTGTTATGATGTTTTCATCAGATTTAATATCAAGTGTTTCAGAAAAGTTCAATTGTGTTTGTCAGTCCTTTATGAGGTCTCTCTCTCTGTGTCAGTTGGTTAAGTATTTGTGTTGGGTTGCCGACAATGCCAACCTAACAATCATCATAAATAATTATATAATTGAATACTTCCACTAAAGACCTAATTCTGGTTTGAGCATTTGAAGGTAATAATTGTAAAAGGTAATACTGTAATAAACATAGATTATTAGTTGAAATAAGATATTTATAAACAGTAAAAAAAAGATTACATTTGGATAATATATACCTTTCATAGTGTTTAGATTCAGCGGCCCAGTGACGTACTGTAGTGGTTAGTACTGCCGCCTTATACCTCCAAGGCCCAGGTTAGATTCCCAGACTACAGACCATGAAGACATGAAGATTAGGCTAATTAGAGTTTCCCAACTTGCCAGTAGTGTGTGAATGTATGTATGTGTGTGTGTGCCCTGCAGTGGATTGGCACCCTATCCAGGGTGTACCCCGCCTCGTGCCATAAGTCTCCTGGGATAGGCTCCAGGCCCCCCGCAACCCTGTACAGAGGATAAAGTGTTGTAGACGATGAGTGAGTGGGTGAGCAAGTGAGTGTTTAGATTTAAGAAATAAATGTAAGGTTTCTTTCCTAAAATAAATGTAAAAAGATATAAAAGAAAGTATCAAAAGTTAGTTTTGCTTGTTTTATATGTACAGTAGTTTAAGTCATTTAAAACATGAATACATTTTGCTTAAAGTATAATTGTTAGTTGATTCCTTTTTAATACGTTAATCTCTTTTGAGACTTTGATGTGTTAATGCACACAATGGTTTCTTTTATTTTTAGCAGTTAATTCTATACATTGTGGTGGTTCTATTTAATAGGCCCTGATTCTTGAACTGTTTTCAGAACAGAAGTCACTTTTTTATTGCTCAACTTCAGTTTCTGGTTCTATGTAGAATTTGTCCAATCAGATGTTCCATGCATCACATTGAGGATGTCTGAGGAAATTAAATCTATTTTAACTAAATCAGTTTAACACATTAAGGATTTTTAATTAATTGTAAAGATTATACTTGTAGGCCTTAAAGTTATTTTTACTTAAACTAAGAAATAATTGTACGCAAAAAACAAACAAACAAACAAACAAAAAAAAAAAAAAAAAATATATATATATATATATATATATATATATATATATATATATATATATATATAATTTCAGGTTGAAGCCCACGTTCATGTTTACCTGTCTCTCTGTGTCGTAGAACTCTCTGACAAACTTTTTAATACAAAGAAATTACATTTTGTAAGGTTGAGTACCTTACACCTTGTTTATGCTAAGTTGTACTTCTTTTGCTGTCAGCCTAATACACTGCCTGTTTAAAGTAGATTATTACATCCAGCAAATGTCTGTTCATAACATCACTTTTGCTCAACATTTTGATTTGAGTGGCTACCCTTCTCAGTTCAGATATTTTATATGGCCTCACCTCGGACATTTTGATTTGGACTGCTGTGGATATGTTTGTTCTAATAACTTGTGTTGTATCTCATGGGGCATTCCATATCACTTCTCATTAATTAGCACCATGTTTTCGGGAAACATATGAGACAAACTTGTTTTAAACTTCCTCCAGGAAGAATTAACATACATTGATCTGTCCATTTATTTTTGAAGATTCAGTTTTCAAAAGGAAGGTGATGACTGCAGCATGGCTTACTCTTTTTTGGAGTAAGAGATGTTGCAGTCATTTCTGTGTATTCCATATATTCTATGTATTTACAGGAAACTATCATATTGATTGGCTCTGTTGAGTGACACGTATAGCCACATCCACTTTAAAGGCAAAAGTGCTGTATTCGTCCACAAAAGTTGTGGCTGCTATGAGATAATTTGGCACATAACTGCTCATAACGTCCCTTTCCTCAACATTTTGATATAATTTATAGGACAGATTTAACTTCAGGCAAATACTGAAGGACTGGCAAAGTTTCATTAAATTCTTTTGAGCCAGTTGTACGTGATGCTGTGACAAAATTGGCATTCAGACCTTCAGAGTTACAGACATAATGGCATAAAGACAGACAGATTTTTTTTACTGGTTTCACATCCTCTATTGTATGAAATGTAAAGAAACCATTGAAATTGTTCTGAGTTCTGACCAATGTACATGGTCTGACCATGGTTCCGACCATGTATGTATATATAGATGTTTCATTGTAATCCTGTTTCCAAGGTAACCTTACTCATAAAATTTTATTTAGACCATCTTTTTAGGTGGCAGAAATAGATGCAAGGAAATAAAAGCTTTATTTCTAAAGCCTGCAATCAGATCCAAACCCTGAGACATAAACATAATGTAAACATAAGCATAATATAAACATAAAGTGAAACAGCAGGAAAAGGTCAGGTGTTAAGGAGGTGACACACCTCCTTAACACCTGACCGGAGGTGACACACCTCCTTAACACCTGACCTTTTCCTGCTGTTTCACTTTATGTTTATATTATGTTTATGTTTACATTATGTGACACACTATTAAACTTTCAGACCTATACTTTGTTATACTTTGTTATAATTTGGACAGATTGTGTCCTGTCAGTGAGGTAGGAAGCCAACCACTGATACATGGTACCATGGATACCAGTGCTAGTCAGGCATTCCACAAAGAGTTGATGAGACATGGTTTTAAAGGCTTCACTGAGAACCAATAGGTCTAATTTACAAGAGGGAGTCAGTTGTACAGAGGAGATAATTAGTGACATCTACCATTGTGGTTGCTGTGATATTTTATTCAGGCAAAAACTTGAATAAAATTGTACAAAAAGATTAGTTGAGACACATAATGTAAATAGAAGATAGGCTTGTGGTTATTCATTTCTTCAGGTCCCAAGCCAGGCCTAATTGGAAGTGCTGTCAGAGAGGGACAATCTGTTCTTGTGGAAAGAGAAGTAGTGATTATAAAGGTTATTATGGCGGTAATAAAAGGTGATTTGTAGACTTTGATTAGACTTGTTGGGACAGGATCCAGTAGGCAAGTGGAGGAATTACTTCTTAATTAGTTAAAAATGTAATTTCCACTTGAAAAAACTGAAGCCACCAAGAGGAGTAGTTCGGACCCAAGCCACTAGTGGTGGGTTATTCTGCATAGTACAGTCCTAGAACAGACCAGTTCCTCATGAATTGCGTCAATTTTAGAGTTGAAAAATCTGAAAATGCTTCCTACATTGTTTATTAGAGAGATTATGATGCATACTTGTTTCAGGTGGTTTGAGTAAATTCTTGACTGAAAATAGTGCTCTAGTGCTTCCTAAATCTCCACTGAAGATATTATAATAGAAGGAAGTTTTAGCCGCAGAAAGAGCATTTTGGCTAAAATGCATCTCTTTTTGTATATTAAGTCCAGTCTTGGCATATTGGGCTTGGTGAGGACTGTTGAATGAACAAAGAGATTATACTTTGCAATTAATAGGGGATATGAATACTTTAATATTGTGGAATTGGACAGAACATTAACTTTGCTCTGATTTTTAAATCTAGAAACCATGACATTGTTGGGAAGACTGTATCTCAGTTCCGACTTTCACAATCTCTATTCTATTCGCCGTAATTAAAGTCACACAGAAAATCGAAGATTTAGAACAGTCAGTTCACAAATAATATTTCTTACTTAAAAATACATTGCCAAGTCAAAGAAGTCTTCCATTTGAATTTATAAACTATGTTTGTACTGCCATCAGTTGTTTTAACCCTAACTGATGCTGTCAGTAGCTTCTCATTTCTTAATCAATTACAGTATGTCTTGATCAGCTATGTTACTGTGTTTCTGAAGGCTCAAATTATTGGAATGCTATTTTGGAAAATTACTGGAATTGGGTTTAGAACTCAGCAGGCCTTTGGTTGGTCTTTTGGCTTCTCCTGGCAAGGGGTCGCCACAGAGGACCATCCAATCCGAACACAAGCTTGGCACAGGGTTATTAGAATTGGGTTAAAGAAAAAAAATCACACTTATATTTACAAATCAAGACAGGTTGTTTTACTTTATTCCATACATGCAATGAAAAAGACTGTCATGATAATCAGTAATGTGTAGTAGCACACTGGTTGCCACCTTGAACATAATGTATACAAGTGCACAACTAGCATTAACAACAATCATGGCATGTGTAGGCTATAATAAAAATTGTCATAAGTCTAGTCTAGTCTAGTCACATCCTAGTATTTTAACAATATCTTTATAATCTTTTTTTTTTTTTACATGTACTGCCTGTACAATGTAATGTGAACTCACATGATTAGGACTAAACATCTGTGTTGCTATAACAAAACAACTTGTTAGTGAGACTAATAAAAGTGCTTTAATTTGCTAGGAAACATATAGATGGTACTCTGAAATGGAAAACGTTTATGTCTTCAGATAAGTCAAGATGTACACTATTCGAGAGCAATTGTCACAACAGGGAAGCAATATTATGATCTGGAGTTGCTTCAGTTGGTCAAGTCTAGGCTTACCGTATGTTATGTGGCAATAAAAGTCAACCTTATACCTGAATATACTGAATGACCAGATTACCCATTAAGAGATTTTTCTTTTCCTTGATGGGACAGGCATATGCCAGGAAAACAATGCCACAATTTCCTGGGTTTAAACTGTGAAAGGTTTAAATTGTGTAAATTGTGGTTTTTGAAGCATGCGGAATTTTTATTACACATGAATTGGCCACTACAGAGACCTGACCTTAACCCAATTTAAAGGCTTAGGGTGGGTTTCATGGAGTGGTTTGACTTGCTTGTCATGAGTACAAAACTTTGGCTAAAAAATGTATGGTATCTGGATGGAAATTAATGTAATAATGCTGCATATAGCTGTCAAAAACAATACCATAGTGCACTTTAGTCAAAGCTAATGGCAATTTGGCTTAAAGACTGTTCATTCAGTCTACTATTCATTAAGCTTTGGATGATACATGCTGATTTTATTTTAACATGCATAACTTATCAACAAAAAGGTTGAAAACAGAAAAGCAAAAAACTATTAAAGTTTATTTATTAGTGTTACCATGTTGGCGCTTAAACATGCTTTTTTCGCGTTTCATGCCACCACTAAGGATCCATACAGCTCTGCTGCTGTAGCAGCACCACCATTTTTTTGTTTGTTTTTTCAAAACAATGTAGCCCATACTGGCAAACTGAAGATTACTACAGGTCACCCCAATACACCCTGGTAAGTTACAATCTTACCATATGATTAACAAAGTCGCACCACAATTTGCAGATACATAGTGACCCACAGCAAAAATCATGTAGGTGGGAACTAGCCTTTTGTTTGAACACAGGACATTATGAACAATTACTCTTTTGTGCTAAAAGGTCATTTCTCCTTTTTACCCTTTTTATCCAGAAAGTAGAACTTTAAACAGACAATGCAACGGCTATATGTTAGTAGCTATATCTTGAGCTTGTGTTAGTCCTGACAATATAAAAAGGGCCAGAGAAAATCAGGAGGAATCCTATTAACCTTTTCTCTAAGAATGTCAAGATGATGCACAGCATTGGCATGAAAATGCAGTATATGAAGACCTTGGGTAAGGTAATACAGCAGTGATGACAGGGACCTTTTATACATCAGATGTAATATGAGGATGGTATCAGGACTATCAGTGCTAAAGATAAAAAGATAACCACTGCGTTGAACTAATCAAAAATACAGGATGAAATGGCAAAAAAATATATATATAATAACAATAATATATAATAAGTCTTTTTTAACCCAAACAAGTCTCTTCTGCCTGTTGCCTGTCCTTAGCAGTGGTTTCCTAGCAGATATTCTATCATGAAGGCCTGATTCACACAGTCTCCTCTTAACAGTTGTTCTAGAGATGTGTCTGCTGCTAGAACTCTGTGTGGCATTGACCTGCTCTCTGATCTGAGCTGCTGTTAACCTGCGATTTCTGAGGCTGGTGACTCGGATGAACTTATCCTCCGCAGCAGAGGTGACTCTTGGTCTTCCTTTCCTGGGGCGGTCCGCATGTAAACCAGTTTATTTGGAGCGGTTGATGGTTTTTGTGACTGCACTTGGGGACACTTTCAAAGTTTTCTTAATTTTTCGGACTGACTGACTTGCATTTCTTAAAGTAATGATGGCCACTCGTTTTTCTTTACTTAGCTGCTTTTTTCTTGCCATAATACAAATTAAAACTTTTTGAATGAGAAGGTGTGTCCTAACTTTTGGTCTGTACTGTAATATATATATATATTCATTATTCATATATATAGGTCAAAAAGTATATATATACTTTCGGGGAGGATATTTCCATCTGTTTTAAAGCAGAGACTGTAAGCTATAATCTTTATTTCCTATAATTGCTCAGATTGGTACCAGGTTATTGAGAAATTTCAAACAGTGCTTGCATTTTATTCCTTTGAAAAACAATGGGGGAAATGAGGAATTTGCATATTTTGCAGAATCATTATGTTGATGATAAGAACTGAATAATTGTTTTACATGAAATTTTTGCATGGACTACACACTGCAAGTTTGTGCAGTTAGTGTATCACATGATACCTGGTGGCTTTATTAGGATGGTTGAGGTGAGTGAGAGGTAATGCGGGTTTTAGCTTTAAATAAGTAAGTGTATTTATTAGAGGGATTTTAAAAATTCAGATGTCTTCCTTCCGTCCCTACTTGCCTCTTTATTCTCACATATAGTTTTTCACACTGAAGTGTGTTTGTCCAAGCACTCCTTTTGAAATATAGGGCACTTTGCAATTCATTAAATAATTCAGTTTGCCTTCTGACTGCTTTCTATCATTCTGAAATATTTACCCTCTGTCTTTCCCTGTCTCCATTTTATTCTGCATCTTCTTACTTGGTTAAGCTCACACTTTCTGAATCTGTTATTCATTTATTTTTTTAGACTGGATTTTTTAAAATAATGCTAATGTAAATGTTATCATGATATAAAATTATTCATACTTAATATTACCTAATAATACTTTAAATAATACAATAAATGCAAGAAATTATAAGATCTTTGTTTGCATAAATGATCAATGGGGTGATCAGTGAAAATTTAATGTCTTCAACTGGCTGATTTTATACTATTCATAATCTATTCCCATCCTGATATCAATATATTCTTACGTTTTAAATCAATGTTTGTATTTTAGTTTATTGCAGGATTATTATAAACATTACTGGTAATAACATTTGTAAAGTCCAGTGGAGAAACACTAAGAACTGTTGTTAAAAAACAAATGTCAAATAATTTACCTTATGTGTAATTGGTGTCAACATAAAGTAGATATAAAATTGTTATAGGTTCAGGGATGAGTTGACAGCATTTAGCTGGGCCTGGCAAAGAAAAAAATTGTTTCCTTTTGGTAGAACCATTGAGATAATGGTTAGTGTTAGATTAGACTAAGGTAAATGAATTAGCTGCAGTAATAATTATGCACCAAGCATGATAAAACAAATGTGTGTGTGTGTGTGTGTGTGTGTGTGTGTGTGTGTGTGTGTGTGTGTGTGTGTGTGTGTGTGTGTGTGTGTGTGTGTGTGTGTGTGTTACACTTTAATATATGGGTTTGAGAATAATAAAAAATTATTTTGACATACCGGCTTTCTGTATCTGCTAGCAGAAAAATTCACTATGTGTATACATTGGGGTGATGATTGAATATTGTTACTATTAGACAGACAGGGCATGCACACAAAATGTCATTCACTTACATAAAGAGTGCCCTCCAAGATGCCTTCACAGTAGAACAAAAAAAGGTAAGTGGTATCCCCAATGTAGAGCAAACATATTAGTGCCCTTACAGTGCCCCCACAAGAGAGCAATCATAATAATGTGTCCTTTAAGCTTTCCCCCTGTTTGAGTAAACACAATAAAGTGCCCTGTCAGCAACTGCAAATTTAGAGTGAACACAATAAAGTGCCTCTATAGTACACCAACTAGAATGGTGCCCCTCCAAGCGCCCCTATAGTGGAGTAAAAAAGATAACTTGATTTGTAAGGTGCCCACATAGTAGAGTCAACACAGTGAAATTCTCTGTAAACTGCTCCAGAGTACCTTTAGAAAAATGCAGCCAGAAGTTTAAATTTGAAGCACAAAATATATTTTACTTTAAGTTACTCTCATGAAATCAACAGAGCATCATAAGTATATATACAGAGTGACAAATATACACACACAAACCTAGATTATTAAGTCAGTGGTGCTGAAAATCACTAAATTACTTTTAATTTGCCAAGCCAAAGGGCCTCTCAAATTCCTGTTAAGTGAAGCTGTTTGACTAAAACTAGTAGCTTCTCTATTTTAACCATATAAAGGGTTTGTTTGAGAATACTCATTAAATTGAACAAGACTTGCAGTGGCAAAGTCCAATGAGCTTAGTTCGGAACCAAGAAAGAGTACTGTACTACAGTTGCTCAAGTCAGTCATTTCTCTTGGAGCTATTCCTAGACAATTGCAGAATCCATGATAAGTTCAAACTATTTAAAAACAATTGCGAGGTGTTTTGTTCAGAGAGTCAGGAACAACCCAGAGTACCAATGGGAACCCAGCAAGCATGGAGAGAATATGCAAACTCCACACAAACAGACCCAAAGGCAGATCTCAAACCTTCAACCCTGAAGGTCCAAGGCCACAGTCCTAAACACTACACCATTGTGCCATCTCGTACTAATTTCAGAAAACCCAGAGTAAATTAAAACTTTTGGACAAAATCCTTGGGTTAATTCTATTAAAGATGTATGCTGAACAATCATTGTATTCCAGAAAATTACCAAGTCAAAAATCTAATTGATAGAGCAATATTGCCATGACGTTCATGGTTATGATTAATGTATGTAAACTAACAGCATCTGTACAGTACATGCTGATATGGAAGGAGGCATCTTTGTCAGTGACCTTTCAGTGGAAGAAAATGTGATAATACCCTGTGAAAGAATGTGTACTGCAGTGCACTGTGAGCTGCTGTTATAATATGCTGAGTTGCAGATCCTTTTATGGCTTCTTATAAAAAACAAACGGAAAGTGCCAGAGAAGGTGTTCTTAAGGCCACCATCCAGAAGTACACATTGTTCAGTGCAGTCAGTGCAGTTTAAGCTGCAACATTGATCCTAATACAGTTTGAGAGGTACATTACATAACAAGGCATTTATTTGCAATTCAGATACATGCATAGAATATTATTAAGAATGCATTACTAACATACTGTACATTGACTTGAATGTGCATCAGTTTGAGATTGCTCCTGATAGGTGCCCCTTATATATTTTTGCCCCTGCCCCTCAGACTGCCTGAGCCCACCACTGCCACCGGTATTATATTTCCTTCCATTTTTAATATTTCAGTATGACACTAAAGTCAAATGCTTCATTGTAGTTGTACAATGTTTGATCACATGTATGATAAAATGAAACTTCAATAACATGCTCATGCATTAAAAGTTCCATTACCGTAAACGTGGAATTAATTAATTAATTATTAAGTAATCAGTGAATCATCTCTTAATGATTATTAACATTGTAATGTATGTAGTATTGTGGCCTGTTTGGATTGAATGAGGATGCATTTTCACATTTTCATTATTCTATTTCAGCCACCATTAAAACAAACTTAAATTTGCTAGATTGAATTGTAACAGGTGATTAAAAGGCAACATTATGTTAACTCTGAATTAAATTTATCTAATAGAAAACCTAAAATGATGACCTACATTCCTTCAAAGCAATGGATTTGTTGTTTATACTATAGGCATGAAATCTGTTGACCTCTATCTGGATTAACTCAAGTGTGTTATTGTGACATTCAACATTGCTGTCTGCCTCAGGTGTTTTGCTGTTAATCTCATTGTGAATGTGTGCCAGTTATCCCAGTGGCACTGTTGTGCCAGAGTGTTTGGATTAGGCACATCATCATAACTGTAGGGGACACTAATCCTGTTCCAAGCCTTCTAATGGGATTTGAAGGTAGAATCATCATTTTTATAACATTGATGAAAGCGGGCAGAGAATTTTGGTATTCACACATACTTTAAACACGCAATATATCACATAACGCTATATTTTTTTATAGATCACTGGTTTCTTTTGCATGTTTTTCTCACATTTTTAAAAGTATTTTACCTGTTACTCATTGTGATATTGCTTGTCAACTTTCACCTAATCCATGTTCAAATTCAATTTATTTTTTATCAGGAAAACTTTTTCCACAGAAAGAAATGCATCACAAGTGCACAGATTAATACTGTATGTTCAAATTAAATTGATATTTACCAATGCAAATGATGGCACTGTATGTGATTTTAAGTTTCAGGAATTTTAATGGCCATAATATCTGTCAAGGGACAGAGTGTTAATAATTACCCTTTTCTTCTTTTCCCCCTTTCTCTTTATGCATGCACAGAGCACTCTGCGGGTAAGAAAAATTCATATGTTACAACTGGTATAGTTTTCCTCCTGTATTTTTGTCCATGTCCTTCTATTGGTATTGATTCCACAGTACAGTAGACTTACATTCATCTCTGAAAGTTGAATCAAATTGAAAAAGTAATAGTCCCATTGTGTTCATGATGAATGTACAGTATGAAAACTTCATTCAGCATCAGTACTGTATGTGCTGACTTTGAAGGAAGTGCTCTTGTGGGTGACTTTTTAGTAGAACAAAATGTGATAGTACACTGTAAAGTTTCCTATAAGCTTGAAGCAAGATATGAAATACCTTTTAAATAATGAAGATGTAATGTATAGCCCTATGAGCTACTGTTGTAACATGCTGAGAGTGTTTTCATCTCTCTATTTCTTTCCTTGTTTTAAATCCATATATGGTTTACTAGGCCAGATTTATATATCATTATATCTATTAATTATTCATTATATTTATTCATTTTTAACTTGTAAAATGCTATGGAACTGTTTATGCAGTATCCTTGTCACTTTTATCCTTATTTAAGATAAAAGCATGCTTAGAAGAGCACTACAATGATTTTATGTTTAAAGTGCAAAGTTTTGTTTTCTGAGAGAGAGAGAAAGAGAGAGAGAGAGAGAGAGATTGTACTATTTTTTGTGAACAATGTTTAAGAAAAGCTATTTACATTTTCACTTTTTTTTGCGTTGGTTTGTATATTTACATTTTAACAAGCTCCCCACTTTCCTCTACTAAAATACACAACCCTGCCCATAGCCTCATGCTCCATGGTTTTGTTTAGAGTCTTGTACATTGCTTTACTTTTACTGAGTCTACTGTCTGTTTCCAATTCCTGAAATTTCTCCTGAGTGAAACGAGAAAAAAACAGAGAGTCCGGAAAAAAAACAACCTTTTTTCTTTAAAAACACACCTCTTTTCTCATATGGTCACATATGGTAAAAACTGGATTATTAGTTCCTCCATGTCTGTGTGATTCTCCCTTTGTGTTTGGTGTATTGCACTATGCTCCTTCACTCCCCTGCATTCTTACACCCAGTGACTGCTAGTTTTTGTTTTGTCGATGTTTTTGTATTGTGCAACTTGTCCTGTCGTTTACTCCTCAAGCTCACTGTAGTTTCCTGTACTTCATCAGTTGCCAGTAGCTGTGTTTTTTTCTGTTGCTGTTATTCATCAGTGCAGACATTAGAGACAGGGTCACTGTTAGCACTAGTATCTATAGGGACATTGGGTTTTATACTCGCTTTTTTCTGTGTCAGTGTTGTCCATATCAGCTCTGGGTTCAGTGTTTTTTTGTTATATTGGTGCCATTGTATTCCTCACTGACCTCTTCAGTACTGACTCTAGTTTGTCGCTCTCTGGGAATCATTAAGGCCTAGCCCAGGCTCTAGCACCCCATTTTTGTCCCACTGGCTGTCACTGCACTGCTGCTGCTGTAGCTCAGCCAAGAGTCACCCTTGAACTCCACAGCTCTATGCAGAAAGCTTAGTCTTTTATGCCTGATGCCCCCTTTTTCAAAACAGTTCACCCTCTTCATGGTGGTAAAGACAGTGTAGCCACTGTTGCCATGTTTAGCCTTGAAGTTAACATTTAGTGTCCCTTCCTGGTTATTTGAAATCATCAAAACTTGAATGCAAAAGGACAGAATGTGTCTGAATGTGTCTGAAATGTAAATTTTTTCAACTGAGAAATATTATTGGCCTGGCACGGTTTCTGAAGCAGGCCAGCTCTCTTCTAATCAGTTCATCTATTATGAAGGGGGGCATGATTAAGGGGAAACTTGAACTATGGCACCTCTTACTCCTATTCCATTCTTGTTCAGTGTGTCTATGATGTTTTGTCTTGTAAGGAACAACACCACTGCTTTGTACATTTGTGAGGCAAAGTAGATGTTTTCGCATCCGACCTGCTGTCCCACAAATAGCAGTACCTTCTTCACCTGTGTTCCATTTTCTGGCACACATCTGATGCCATGCCAGGGAGAGAGAGAGAGAGAGAGAGAGAGAGAGAGAGAGAGAGAGAGAGAAAATTGTTTAAGAGAAATCTTCCTTTATGTTATTTAGTTTTTCTTTTTAGTGTATTTACAGTGTGTGTTTCTAGATATGAAATAAGGTCAGAATGAGTTTATTTTCTCCATTTTCAGATTCAGATTTATATTTCAGTGTATCCAGATTGTATCTTTTTGCGAAAAGGCACCAATATGAATTAATGAACCACTCTAGTCTGCCAGCCTTTATAGTGCCTTCATCTAAGAATTCTCTTATGGGAATGAGATTGACATAAATTTGTTGCAATCTCTCTCTCTCTCTCTCTCTCTCTCTCACTCTCTCACTCTCCCTCACCCTTCCTCCCTTCCTACCTACCTCCCTCCCTCTCTTTTGTGTCTGAATTAACTCACCAGCAACCAGCCAACAGCAGAGCCCTCAGATGCACTTGGCAACACAATAGCCAATCACATAGCCTAGAGCATATGACAGCCGTTATCCTAGTAGGTTTTTGCTGGTTGTTTCAGTGATAGTCAGTAGCAAATCAGATTGCACGGTAAGCTTAGCCATTGCCCTTTCTGCAGATAAAGGTGCTGCTTTATTCTTGTTACTTGAAAAGCCTTTTATGAGATTTAATAGAGAATAGTTTAATCTCATTTTATTCTACCACAAGGACACTCACATGCTTTTTATTTTCCTGATCATACTCCTATCCAGCACACACACACACACACACACATACACACACACACACACACACATACACACACACACACACACACACACACACACACACACACACACACACACACACACACACACACACACACACACAGTCGTTCCCTTTAATAGATAACATTGTCAAAATTGTGTACAATTAATTATGTGTCCCAGTCTGCATTCATTTGCAGAAAAACAAACAAACAAACAGCTGCAATACCTCCGACAAATCGTTACAAATAAAGTTATTTTTGTAAAATGGTGGGTTACAGTAACTTGAATATGTGTATATGTGAGTTGATGTAATTTTCATTACATGAAAATTACCTCTTTATAGTATTTTGATGGTATATTTATTGTTCCATATCAATGAACATTGGATCTGTGAGAGAATGAGATTTAAAGTGTTTACTTTCTGGCTTACATGCGACTCTTCTCATATGACTAAAACATGAAGAGTGTCTCTCCATCAATCAACCATCGTATGTGGTTTCCAGAACAGATTTTAAAATGACTGAGCGTTTTTGGATTTTTGTCTGTTCCTTAATATACACTGCTTGTGTTTGCTATGTGCATGTTTTGGTGCTCTCATTTTCTGTGTTTGTATAATGACTGTCATATTGCATCAATAGCTTTCCCTAAGTTAAAACACATTAAAGCAATAGGAAATATATTACAGTGCTTTCTCCATCCATGACTTACAGAAAATCTAAATGGATATTTCATTTTCATTTTTTCTTGGTTGTTAACATTACTTTGTTATTTTGTGTACTTATACAAAATAAGGAGTATGAGAAATATATAACATGTTTCCTAAAATGTTAATTATGTTTGCGTTTGGTTGGCATTTGCATGTGTGGGAGAAAAACTGGAATAAGTAAAAAAGGAGATTAGATGTGTTCCTCAAACTTTCTTCAAATTGTTTTTCCCTTCTTTTATTATTATTAATTGATAATAATAATTAAGTAGAAAACTACTACTTTATCTGAAAGTGATGCTTCAATAGTAATAATTGAAGCGTCACTTTCAGATAAAGTAGTAGTTTTCTTTGTTTATATGTAAATTTTACCTAAGCAACCAAAACATAAATCTTATGACTCTAAAAAGTTTTCTTAATGGTTAACCACTCTTAATGATTATGAACATACTGTATTTTAAGGCTTCCACAAGAAAGGACGTACCAATGCAGTTATATATGCAGTTTTAGCCATATTGTTACATGTTAACTTCCTGTCAGTGTACAAATCACAGATTAGCTTTGTCTTATTGCTATTTAAAGCACTGATTTTTGTTTTTAATTGCACTTACATAAACTTCTCAATGATTTTTCAGGTTATCATCTAATTTGTGGCGTGTTGCTTACTTTATAACTACTGATGAATTAAACATTCCTGTGATCTAGCTCTTAATGAAGACGATATCTTTAGCTTTTAACTGCCTAAACATTTCAGTCTAGATAGGTTTAAGCTCCTACGTACTTGAATAAATAATACATATAAATGCAAAAAAAAAAGATGGTTGCAGAATTCACACATTGATTAAATGAGGCTAAATTTGTAATTGCTAAATTGGCCACAAAGAGAAACAGTTGCTGCTTTTGTCATATTTCTTTTATAGCTGTAATACCTGTAATCCTATCAGTATGAAAATAATATATATTTTAGCCATAGGGTATTATTAATATATGATGTATTTCTTATAATTTGTGTCAAAATAATTAGAAAACTGAACATTTTAAAACAGATAAACAGGTATTACTAGACTATACTTTATTTGCATTTTGTAAATGTGCTCAGTGATTTGGTACCCAAAAGTCAATGTATAATTATGCTGTGCAAAGGAAGGGCAATCTGAATGATCTGTAGCCCAGATGGGACACGTGATGGTTGGATGACTGAGACAAAAGAACAGGCTATGAGAGGGGGATGTGATGCAGGACATAATGACTAGGTCACTTCCATTATGCTGCTATAAGCTGACCTACTCTCTAGCACATGTTTCTGTTCATATTTAAGTGTATATGTGATTTGATGTTGCATGCAATAACAACGGGAATACTTGCTGATAATGTTGACATATTTTTTAGGAGTGCTCTTTTGCCTTTATCTGTTGCTCTTTAAATATTTGTTCTGGGATTACAACTAAGCATTGCAGATCTAGTTATCTAAGACCTATATATATATTGGGCAGAGAGCATTCGGAGCCTTACACATTCATATCTGTCACATTCTGGGAAAATAAACAGGGTCTCAACCACCCCCTCCAACTGCTACCAGTAAGTATCCATGGCAACAGTAAGGCTCTTCCAGGGAGGAGAGAAGGATTCTGATGCCTGCTAGCAGCCCCTTCCCCCTCCTTCCACACACACATGTGCCCCTATTTATCTTAAATTACATCATGCTTTATGTTATGTGTGTGTGTGTGTGTGTGTGTGTGTGTGTGTGTGTGTGTGTGTGTGTGTGTGTGTGTGTC